>OY744516.1:185035213-185080213 GCA_963556195.1 Sepiola atlantica | reverse complement strand
AATACTCTCTTAGCGACCTACTCCAAGAGAGGCTGGTAACAAGTAACAATAAACAAAACGAATTTGTTTACTGGATAAAAATTCAACGATTTGGTCTCCACTGAAACAAAACACACCCTAGGAGAATGACAGAATATAGGTTTCGTAACAACCTCCTTTAACTTTCTTTCCCTAATTCATGAAGATAAACACCATTTTCTCCAATCACATTGGCTACATTTTCCCAGGAGGCTGAACCCACAATCCGTAAATACCGATCTTTGCTTCTTTTTCTCATCCTTCTAAAAAAACAATAACAAATCATTAGAAGGGAAAACAATGTATCAAATGTGTATCTAAAAGAGGGTTGACATGTATCAGTAACAGTTTGCATGAGTGAGAGAACGGTACAGGTTATCGTCCCTTACAAATAACCTTCCGTTTATTACATCTTTTCATGTATCAGGCTCGGTCAACCACTACGTCATGTTTCGAGCGAACACTCAAGCCAATGCAGCTTTTGTCATTAAAGGGCTGGATCGTCAATTCCTACACATCAAAATAGAACGATTCATCGCACAAATCGCATCAAACCATATACAGATCTCTTTGCATACTAGAAACACCCACACGTGGTATTTTTCAATTTGAGATAAACATGATGACACCCTGTTCGCATCTGCAGCATGACCTTTACTAGTTGGTAAAACCGAATTAGTAATCTTGGATTATGTAATACTTACAGGTCGTATAGAAAGTTAAAAATTATAGAGATTTTTATAGAAGTGGACTACCTCTAGATAATCCACTCTCCCGACAAAAGTCGATCTAACAACAGTATCATCTTTCCCGATAACATCCAAAATCGTCCACAAAAGCCAAAACGGTTTTGGTTTCAGTGTGCTCGTAACAAGACAAGAAATTCCTTTTGAGGGTTGTTCTCTTATCGCTATCGAGAATGTCGTGGATATTTCCTTTTCAGATCCAAAAGCTGTGCGTTGTACCACAATTTGTAGAATTCTTACAGCCACTAGTTTCTTAACTTAATAGTTCTGAAAAGTCTATCTCTGATGGGTGGCATGATTATATTTCCTGAATTGCAGTAATAACCTTCTTTTGGGGCTTCAAGAACATGTTGAAAGTAGAAGTAATAGAACAGTGACTTTTGGACACTTGATATATCAGAACGCGGTTGACTGCTGAGCTCTGAACATCAGAGATCACTGTAAAAAGACTAAAGTCGCCAAGAACCTTACGACGCAAGTTGTTATTTTTTAAAACGTTCTCATGTCAATAAGACCATGGTGTTTTACGGGGGAATTATTATTAGTTTCCTGAAATATGAACTAAATAACCTTTGGTACTCATGTAGACGACAGTGACATTAAAAAGTATGAAAGTTCTGAAGTAGGTGTTGACATTGTCACTACAAATTGTGTTTGGAACTCGTGTATTGATTGATGAAGCGCCCGTTTAAGCTTTAAATAAGGACATCATGCTCATGTCTGGAACTACGTCTATATGGATAGGTTTCACGTTCAGGAAAGTGAGAAAAAAGTAAGTACATTTTTCTGTCAAGGCATCAATAATCTCCCAGAGACGGCCGGTAAAGTCTATTAGTGTGTTTTGGTAAGGAACTTCGAATTCTGTACGAAGAGTCAGTAGGTTTGTATTTAGGAGCACGAGTCTGGAGTTGTACCTTTCGCATCTATCAAAATATATAAATATCTTGTTAACTGTTTGTTTATCCTGTGAGACCTGATAACTGCTCCTCTTCAACTCGGCCAATGTTGATCTCAAGTTTGAACATCGTGCATGTCTGTCTAATATAATAAGTCTTGGGTTTCCCAATTAAAATGGTATTTTTTACTTTGTCAGCAAAATGCGAAGATGCATTAATCATTTCCCATCATAATATCAACTTATCCGAATCTAGAAAAAGATCAAAACCGTAAAACAGTATAACTTTTGGTGTGCTCAAATACTCCTACAAATATTCAATCTCTGTTGGATATACTTGTATGTCGAGAGTTTTCATCAGGTAGAGCGCGGCCTTAGCATCCTTGTTTAATTTTTGTCTTAATCTGACTGTCATGAAAGTAAACACTATGTGAGTCGCCTTCAGAAGGGTGGAAGGGTAATCTTGCCCTAATATCAGAAATCAGTTTGTTTGAATGAAGTCTTAGAGCTTCTAATTAGCGAGTCTGTTTTGCTGGTCATTGATTTGGGTAAAAGCAAGGACATCACCACTTGTGCGTCGGTAGCTACACATAATTCTGGGGGATAAACCGCTCACAATTGTTAAGGCTGGTTGACAGGTAATTGTTAAGATGGTTAGCCATTAATTCTTACACACACAGAGTGTTGTCCTACATCGGTGCAAACTTTTCAATGTGCAAACATCAAGTAAAATTGTTGATTCTATTCAATGTAAGCGTAAAACCCATATGCCCCCTGTGAAGCGTCGCAAAAGAGGTACATGTAATCGGGTTGTCCCAACAAGGGTCTGTCGATTTAAATAGAAATAAAGTAACCCTGATATGTCCTCGGAAAGTTCCCTTTAGCCACTCAGTTCCTCAATTCGGACACATAGTCCAAATAAGTAGACAATTTCGGACCGTTACTTTAACAAAAAGAAACAATTAGTCAGAAATATTTGCAGCTTCATAAGGATCCCCCTTTTAGTTACAGAACTGGGATCGCATGTAGCGGTGCAACTTACATCTTCTTCGAAAAGGGATTGTATAGGTAGCCCAGGACCCTATCTCATTCTTTTTCACCACATCTTAGAGGGCGTCATTATTTATGTTGCAAGATAGAATTACAAATCCTTTCTTCAGAAACGTTCATTTGCAAGGAAGTATTAATCGTCAAGTTTATGTGGATCTGCTTCGTATGTAGCAGTGTTGTCCAAGTAAAATTTGCATTCCACTATCTTGCGACACGATCCATATCTGAAAGGAAGAAATTGAATCTGTTTGTGTCAGCTGCCAGTCTGCGATGAAGCATCGGAAATGCGTTCTGAATGTCCGCCGGCAGTACACAGTAATTAGCTTTGAAGGTTATTAAAAAATACAACATGTTTCCTGTGAAGTTTGACGCTTGAGTAAGCAGCTTCATTTAGGTATATCCCGTTACTAGTATTAAAAGTTCAATTAAACGCGGGTCTGGTCTACGTAATAGCGTTCGGGTCAGACTTAAAAAATCGATGAGCAATCCACACATATTTATCAAATTCGTAGGGTGCAGGGAGATGTCCTCAATTATTTCATATTGCTCCTGTTGTTGGAACACCTCCAAGTACTCCTGATACAGTTTTTATTAGGTTCTTAGCTACCCTGTCGCATATACGCAAACCAACCCCTTTATCGGACGAGACTCAGGCTTGCTTGTTTATATGTTAGGGTAAGTCAACATAGTACGTTCCATACTTGAGCTCTATAGCTGCTTGAAAGCGCTTTACAATCTATTGAATGTTGTTAAAAAAGGTATCCTCGTCAAGTATCACACGATGCTCTATGCAAAACATTCGTTCTCATGCGCTGCACTTAACTGTAGGGAATAACTCTGCCATAGAGTCAAGATCTGTGAGTTTGCTCGCTAGAAATAAACACAAGTGTGTGAAATCAACTTGGAAGTGTTCTCCATTGCGGAATTAATTAAGAGGTGGGCACCATCGTCCAGGGTTTGGTCGTTGACGAAGAAAGATTCCTTGGCTGGGATGGAAAAGGCCGAGCTCTTCAGATCCGAAGGTTGATGTAATATACACAATTAGTGCAAGGCCTACAGTCCAATCATAAATCTGAATGAAGTCCGACACACCCTGAAATACCAGGCAAAAGAACCGATGGCCTACCTGAAAGCGTACAAAAGCGTTTTAAGTCAGCCTGTCGGACATATAAGTCTATCAGTTCAGCTACCTAAATAGAAGTAAATGTGGTTCTGCAACACAAATTAATCTCAAGAACGACCTCCGTGAATCTCTGCCCACACTCACCAGAGAGGGTAAACAATTTCAGGTGGCAATAAACTCCAATCGTCTCAATCAAACCAAATACATGTAGTCTAATTTCGCCTGTTACAAAAACATATCAAGAGAATGACAGCACCTGGATATATAGGTTTAGTAAGAACCTCCTACTATTCACCTACCGTCATAATCGATCTTGAATACTGTTGCTCATCTTTGATCATGCTGGATAGATTTTCTCCAAAGTCTGAGCTCACGAGAATAGAGGTGGCTAATTGGGTGACCATTGGAACACAAAATCAAATAAGTCAACTTTAAAAAAAATCACAAATGTGTATTTACGTAACTGGTAATGCTACGTAACATCATATTAATTATATGAAACAGATACGTTTGGTTGTATTTCGTTTAATAAGATGATAATTTTATATTAAACGCAAAACTCTCTTGGTGGTTCGAATGTTTTTAATAGTTGTTGAAGGAAAAGTACTTCGGATATTTTTACAGTTTTTTTAAGAAAAGGGAAATTCATATCATTTTAATTTTACAGAATAGTGTTCCATGAAAGTTCCGACTTTCTTCAGATTCGTCTTCTCCAACTCATGAATCTTTATGTCGAACTCGGAAATCTGTAAGGAATTTCCAACGAAACCATTTATTTCACCTAAGAAGATAGCGTGAACTAGTTCCGTCAGACATGGCCGGTAGAAATCTTAAATAATACGTAACTGTATTATTAAATCGCACATACTGACGATTGAGCTTTCAACTTCCAGAAGATTGTCACTTAAACGTTGTAAGTGATAGTAAGTTTAATCTGTTGCGCCATAGGTCCTTGCGGACTTAAATCCAAATAAAAGCAGTAGTCCAACAAATACAGAGATAATAAAACCTATCAATCCTTATCTAAAGAGTTCAGAAACATGAAGACAAAGGCATCTTAAACATTCAACTATTATTATTTTTTTAATTTGGACGATTCCTAACGGAAATTTCCAGCTGCTTGATTATGTTAGCAATGCTATCTGATAATGTCTAGAGTTAATTAATATTTGTTAACAAACACTTTTCCCGATATCTTCTTGAAATAATCTTCTTTCTATTCGGATTAAAATCTGAAGTTTGTCCGATCAAAAACATTATTTTTAAAGAGATGCCATTTAACATATTTTTGTTGTTTTTACTGCATGGGCAGCTGCGTTATCTAAGAGTAAAAAAGGAGATTTGATAAAGTATCTGAACTTAACAGATTGTGAACATTTTGCAGCGGTTCTCTCTCGAGAATATTAATTGGCATTGTCGCATTGAAGAAGTGCGCCAACGCAATTAGGTGAGAACACGCTCTGTACACACACTGATGCCGACAATCCCATGAATTATTTAAATTTGTATCTAATCTGGATATGGCACCTGATCTTATTGGGAAAGGTTCTTAAGCATCACTTATACGATACAAACAACTTGACTCATAACACAATTTTAACACATTTGACACGTTTAACAAACGTTAAAAAAGCTCTGTAACATTTTGCCTTCATTTAATTCCCAATTCAGCTTGCTACACCACAGGCTATTACATAAGTGAGTTTCAATACAGCAAATTACAACATTTAAATATTTAACATATTAGATTGTTTTTTTAACATAGTTTACCTTAAACAAAGTAGGCCGACATTATAGAGGTAGGGAATACTGAGAATTCAAGTGGACGTTTTGGGTACCATCCTAAGTTAGGGAGATGTGCAGCGAGACGTCAGTTTACATTAGGTTTTAACTTCTGCATGTCGGTATAGTCGAGGAAACAGGGAACAGGGAGGGAGTTAAAGAGGCCGACAACACAAGGAAAATAGCTATTGAAGTAGAAGGCTCTCCAGGATCTGGGGAATTCCAACCTGAATGGATGGGATTAAGCTGATTGTCGGGTTTGTCGAGTGTATTTACATCGAGGACGCACTAGAGAAGCAATTTCATCGGAACACAACACTACTTTGCTGTTATTAGCCGTTAAACATTAAATATTCAAGCGCATTTTAGTAATTCTAGTGAAGAAAAAATAAAACGTGTTATTACTATTAGTTTAAAACTGATAGTTGGGGAGTTCTTCGCAGGCCATCCCCTGTTCATAGACGCCAATCACAACAATTGGTCCATTATCACGAGGAACTGTCGAAATATTATCAGATACACAGTGCTACTAAACATCGCACCGATCACAAAATACTAAAATGCAGTCATGTTCTTGTTCGCCATATTCATAGCCACTTAATTATCCTGAACATAGTATTATGTTCTCGCTTGTCAATTGTTATGTGAATCTATTAGTGTTCGGCTCGCGACGTAATAGATACATATACATACAATGCGAAGCAGAGAACGCGGAATGAATAAGAGAGAGAGAGATGGTTGATGTTTACGCTTCCGAGACCTTCTACCAAGAGAGCAGTCTACGTCAGCATTCGTTTATATATGCAAGAGAAATTTACAAAGTCAGATAATTACACAATATAAGGGAGGTAACTATGATACATTGTTGTTGTTTCTAAATGTAAGATACTACACCCTCTCACCACCTTAATTACGTGTACGCGTGCGTGCGTATGATAAGTGGAGGGAGTACACCCCATTATTGTCCATCACTTATGTATGCAATATGTCCCTGGTGATTCTCTGATTTCAAGGGGGACCTTCAAAGTACATTTCACCGATTACACAATTGTCTCAGTCAAGGAGGAAATCGTTTTTTTCTTTTCTTTTTTCTTTGCAAGATACATAATTGAAGACTAACTTACGTCGTCTGCAAGATGAGGGGGAGAATCGACTTTCGAATCAGAATCTGTTTCTGATTCCTATTCTCTCTTCTTCAGGGGAGCTGTCTGAATTTGTCCACTTGAAGAGTTGTCTTGGGTTGGACGTTGAAACTCTCTCCTTCTTTCTCTGTCTGCATGTGTCACTGCTTGTCTTCTTTTCCTTTTTTCCCTTTATTCGCGCATTGCTGCCACGTCGGAATCAAAGGTGTTAGATTCCGGTTTTTGATCTGTGCGCTACACCGATAAATCTGGTTGTTTACATTTTTATTTTTTGTTTATTTTGAAATGATTATTTATCCCAGTTACGTTGTTTTTTTCTTTCCTTCAGTGTTCTGGGTTATTTCGTTTCATTCGAAGTGTTGATAGCATTCCCTGCTGAATCAACTAGTCGTTGTCCGCACGTGGGCACTTTATAGATAGTATCTGCCCTTTTTGCCTAGGTACTTGGCACCTTATGGGACTTTTCCAGCTCTCTTCTTATGTAGTAAAATTATGTCTGGGCTTGAATATCTGACAGTTTTGTTTTTCTTTCGTGTAAAACTTTCTTCTGTTCTTGTCTCTGATACGGACTTTTCGAATGATTTCGGGCAATATTAGAGTTTGGCCGCATTTGTCTGTTTTCCTCTTCGTTTCGGCCAGGGATCTGTTTCTCTCTTGCCTTGTTCAGTATCTGAAGGTTTCCGTGCAAAACTTCACAGTTTTGTTTTGGCACGGGCTTTTCGAATGTTACTCGAGCAAACTCAAAGTTTGGTCAAAATTGTCTTTTTATTCACTCCGTGTGTTCTGTTCTTTCGTTTCGTTCTTCGTATCGTTTAGTTTTCGTTTAGTTTCGTTTCTTCGTATTTCGTTCGTATTTTTTTTAACCATGCGTTTGTTTAAAATTCTCGTCGCCTTGTAGCGACTTTCATTCGAATTGTGCTTTTCTTTTTTTAAACGTGAGTTGTTTAAAATTCTCGTCGCCATTTATTATGGTCTCGCTTGTCAATTGTTATGTGAATCTATTAGTGTTCGGCTCGCGACGTAATAGATACATATACATACAATGCGAAGCAGAGAACGTGGAATGAATAAGAGAGAGAGACATGGTTGATGTTTACGCTTCCGAAACTTTCTACCAAAAGAGCGATCTACGTCAGCATTCGTTTATATATACAAGAGAAATATACAAAGGGAGATAATTACACAATGTAAGAGAGGTAACTATGATACATTGTTGTTGTTTCTAAATGTAAGGTACTACACATAGGTGGAAGTATTTTTCTTACGTCATGTAGCCGCCTAAATATGTTATTCTTATAGTAGATACATACATAATTAGATAAATACGACTCTGACAAACCGTTCCAATTAAAAGTCAAATATGATATTGATATTTACCTTTATGCACTAACTCTTCTTTTCATATATTTTCATTGGCAAAAACAAAAAATAAAACACCATGTAGAGTTGTTAGATGTAAAAGGAACAACAAATAGAATATTCCAGTGAAAAATAAAAATATAAAACTGTCTTAGAATCATATAGTTTTAATTGTGTTTCTAACGTAACGTGACAGCGCTTTAGACAAGAAAAATGATATTTTGTAACATATTTTACCCCAAACAAGGCATGCTGCCACTATAGTTGTAAAGGGTTAGTGAGAATTTGGGTGTGTGTTTTGGGTGTAACCTCAAGTTGGGAGCAGTGTAGCGAGATGTATGTTTACATAAGTTTTACACTTCTGCATTGGGGAAACAGGGAGCGAGAAGGGAGTTCGAGAGGCTAGCAACACGATGGAAATAAGCTATTAGAGCAGAAAACTCTCCAGTATCTTGGGACCTCCACAGTGAATGGATGAGATTTAGCTGATTGTCGAGTTAATCTAGTGAATTTACATCGAGGGGGCACCACAGTAGCCAGTTCATCAGAGTACACTCCATTAATCTTTTTGTAAAACAAGCACAATGATGCAACGTTGCAGCGATGGGACAGGGGTTGGATCTTAGTTGACAGTAAAGGATACATTAAGTTGGCGACTTTTTTGGACTTTGTCTTGGAGGGAGAGACAAGTAGATGATGTACAAACCCAGATGTGGCAACATTACTCCATACATGGGCAGATTGTGGCTTTGTTGAGATACAGGATAATGCCAGGTGTCAGGACTTTACTAGCACGGTAGATAGAGCCCTATTATCTTTGTTGCAGCCTTGGCAATGTTTTCAATGTATTTTATCAATTTATGTTACCTGTGAAGGTTAGGCCGAGCAGTTTGAATGTTGACCTCTCACGTAGGGTGTTATTTGACATGACAATCGTTGGTTGGAGAGGTTTATTTTAGATATTGAAGGAATAGAGCTTTGTCTTTGCGGCATTAAAAGTTACAAACCATATATAACACCAATCCACTACAGCCTAGAGGTCATTATCTTAGGATTCAACCATTGCTACGGATATAATTGCGTCACATAGGGATTAGCCGGTAAGATTGACGCAAGGGAATGAATTTAAACCTAAGAGGTTCCGCAAAAAATGAGATAGTTCTTAATGTAATTAAGGTAGACAGGAATAAATGATGGATAGTCTGATTTTTGTTTGTAGAGTTTAAGATCGACACATAGAGAATAAGACTAGATAATACACTTGATCCCAGGCAAAATGCCTAGAAGAACATATAGTACACTTTCATCGTAGTAAAAAGGCCAAGCAGCTGTTTATTCAGACAAAAGTTAACAGAAACTTACAAACAAATTTTTAAAAAACAATGCACATAATATTTCTTACATTTGTTTTAGGCATAAAGCACGGATCGTTATGGTTGGTGGTCGTTGGATATAAGAGTTGTCATACATTGACGTTACCCGTACGTTAGACACTCTCACCAAAATATCTTATTCTCTCTGTGGGTTAGACATACTGAGAGAGAGGAGGGGGCCAATATTTATAAAAGCGGTATACAAGGTTAATAGTGCCCTCCCAACCCTCTGTTAAGTGACAGACTGCCCACTGTTTTTCGGGATATCCGAAAACAAGCAGGTCGGCCTCTAATTGTGGGTAGGAATGTAGGTGGGTAGTCAAAAATAAAGTGAGTTTTGATAAGATGGGGCAATAGATGGTGGTGTCCGCCAAGATATAGGATGACATAGTACAAAAACAAAGTGTGAAGAGTAGGCATATTTGGAGGCTCTTTAATACCAAAAACAAATACCTCCGTGCGATGTAATCTCCTCTAATCTCATCTGATCTTCACTCTGAGCTGGTGCTTAAGGTAAACGTGCAGATCTTGATCGGAAACAGATCCGACCACATGGGCCACGTCAAAACGGTAAACCCACGTCACCATTCTCGCTACGTCTAAGATGGCCTCAGCGGGCCATGTTATGGACGACTAATGCTACATTCAGGGCCATTGGATGCTCGGCGTCGATGCGAGCCGTACTTCGCCCACATACTCTTTGAGTTTCCGAAGTTTGCTGCAAGCGAAAAAAGTGTGTTCGGCTGTTTCTCCTTCGCGGTCGTCGCAGCACTGGCAGTATGGATCTATCGTCACTCCGTCTCTGGTAAGCCTTTCGTAACGGGGAAGCGTGTCCCGGAACAGTCGCCAGTTCTGAGAGTACTCAGAGTCGTTTAGGAAACTTCGGCCTGGCGCCAAATTCCACTGAGAGCGGAGTTCCTTCTCCGCAGACCTGTGACTTGCTGCGAATAGTTACGGCACCTGTAACTTCTTCATAACGAGCGAGAGCCTTAACCACCATTCACACGTCAGTGCAGCTCGACACAAAAACGGTAACATCGTTCGTTCTCGTCGTCCTGTCCCTAAATTTACAGAGGAAAGACTAAAACGTCAGGACATAAAGCAGAGGCGACAGCAGACATCCTTGACGGACCGACCGAGAGACCACGAACGACTCCGAAAGCTTACGGTTTACCTGCACCGTCCCCGTCGGCAGGCGATACATAATGGAGATTTACTTGCAGAAGTCCGGATTAAAACGTGCGGCCTTTAGAACAGAATTCAAGGAAACGATGGTCGACCCTATCGAAAGCCTTGGACTGGTAAAAATTGATCAGCGCGGGATCCGTGTCGTCTTTTACATACTCTATGATTATGCGAATCAGATGCAGGGCGTTTTGAATCGATCTACCCTTTTCAGCAAAGTTCTGATCCGGTTCGACCAAGATGGGTAGTGTTCAAGTCTTGGAAGGGGATGTCATATTCTGCTGAAGTGGAGGGGATAGGGACTTGAGGTAAAAAGGGATGTGTAGGGTGAGACATGGTTCTTTTATACTTACTTGGTAGAGGGGTTACGGCTCAACCTCTTTTGATCGTTTAGTTTGTTGAATGTCATTGATTTTGTTTTTGTTGTTGTTGGAGCTTCGCTCAACCTCACACTCGCATGAGGGCGTGGACTGCGTCCTTATCGCAGCAGTCACCTTAATGGATGTTTCCATTTTGGTGGACGACTGCTGTTGTTTCTCTTGGAGTAGCTGCCGTGGGGGTTGCATCCCTTGTAGCGATACTCTTAGTATCGGGGTAGGGACGGTATTTTGGGTCATTTATTCTTCTGGAGGACTGTGCTACAACCTTCTTCTTTGTCCTCTGTAGGAGCCGCTGTTTCCACTATTGCTGATGTCACTGTCGCTGGTGTTGTTGCGGCAGGGGTTTTCTCTGGGGCTTGGACATTCGCCAGGTTCATCAGATGACAATCTTTGCCCAGGTGGTCTTTCTTCTCGCAGTGCCAACAGTGGTATCCCTTGCCTTCTACAATCACCGACAGCGTCCAATTTTTACATTTGAGTCTGACCGGGATAGTGTCTAAGCCGGGATGGTCCAGTCACATCTTGAGGTGATAATCCCTGTCAGAATGTTATGAGCAGCGTGGACTGGAACCACCTCCTCGACGTCGCAATACTGGCTCATAACTACTTGCAGTTGTTTTGCATCCATGTAGCACGGGACGCCGAGGATGAAGACTGGTATTCGTCTCTTAGCTAGATATTCAGTTTTTAACTTCAAGTGTCCCCACTTTTAGTCAGACATGTCGGCCAGCTTTTCGGCTTCCTGCTGGTTTGCGAGCAGGATATCGTACATGGCGTAGCTTTTCCTAGCCAGGACGATGCTGGGATTTGGCGCTCCCCGAACATTTTCAGCATTGTGTCTCTGGAGACTCCGGTCAGACCTTTTGTTCTTAAATCTGTGTTCACCAGAGACACTATCTGATTTTAGAGCTCTTCCACAGAACCCGCAAGCACTTTTATTTAATTGCCCTAGGTGTAATGTATGTACTTCTCTCGGAGGAGTTTTTGATATTCCTCCGGCAAGAACTGGGGTCTGGGATCCCCAAGCAGTACCCCTCTCCTTAACTGCTGCTGCCGTTATTATTTTGGCTGCTGTTGTACCATAGTGGCTGTGCGTTTAGACGCTGTCTGTGCGGGACACCTGGCAAAGGGGAGTTGTGGCCAATAGTCCGAAGCTTTCGGCGGACCACTACTGATCCTCCTCTTCCGTGACCTGGCGGGGGTCGGACTGAGGGGAATCGTTTCAGATTGTCCCCCTCTGCCATGATATCACTTCTGCTGGAGACAAGGTCGGAATAATCTGTCGGATCCCATCCGAATGTTATCACTGCAAAACTCGGGCGGTATGCCTTTGGAGTTAATTTGTCTCCCCTTTTTTTAGGGAAGCAGTTCTCTAGGGGCAGCCCCCTGTAGAAGTGTGGTCTTTTCCAGGTGGTAAACGACGTTGGGGTCCAGTTGGTGTTTTGCTTCTACATTTAGGGAGACACTCTCTGGGGGAGCCACCCCTTTTTTATTTGTATTCCCGCAAAGGAAGTCTTTTTGGGGGTAGCAGGCTCCGATGCGCTCGTATCCGGGCGGTACGCCTTATGAGTGTATTCTCCGGGAGCAGCCTCTTTTTGGGTTTGCATTCCCGCTGGAGGAGGGTTTTTTAGAGGTGGCAGCCCTTGGAAAGTCTGCCCTGGGCGGTATGGCGTATCCTTTTTGGCTCCCTTATTAGAGGAGTCGTCCTCAAGTGTAGCCACCGTCTAGGTGGGGTCCGTGATTAAGGATGTGTCCCCTTCCCGGGCGTTCTCAGTGTTGTCCGTCGTAATTGGAGTGTTCTCTTCTTTCATGTCTTCGCCAGTTGAAATAATAATAAAAAATAAGTGTGGTGCTGGAAAGTTCAATATTCCAACTAGCGGGGTGACGGTGTCAACTAAAGAGTCGGTTTTGGCGCCCTGAGAGCACGCCAAAACCGGCAAGAAGGGGGAGATAGAACTAAGAGAAGGAGAGTAGAAGGTTAATAAAAGTGAGCAAGTGGGTTTGACCACCCTTGTCGGTCGAGGCTAGAAGCTATTTTATTTACGTATTAATGGAGAATTAATAAGATATCAACCTAACTACAGCGTCGATCTGCTACAGTGTTCGAATTACGTCAGTAAATTCATGAGTAATCATAAGTATAATGTAGTTTGAACAAAGATTGTATAATACTATGCCAGAAATTCTTACAAGAGTTGTATAAATAAAAAAAGAGTCCACTGGCCAGTTTCTCCAGAATTCAACGTAGCTTTCTTTCTCAATGTTCTCATTTGAGAAAAAATGACAGTCATCATTAAACCGAAAATTACATCAGTAGAAGTGAGTGCCGGGAAGACTTTCACTCGCACTACACCCTTTTCCTTCCTTATTTCTTTTCTTCTCACTTCTATCCTTGCTACCTTCCTTTCTTTATCAATATACGCTAATATTTTAGCCACGTCCGTCCGTCAATCCGTCCACCTACGTCCGCCATCTGTCCACCTACGTTCGCAATCCTACTACGTATGTACGTCCGCCCATCAATCCATCCGTCCGCCAATCCGTCATTCTACTTCTGTCGGTCTGTCCAGCTACGTCCGTCTATCTGTTCAGCTACGTCCGTCCGTCAATCCGTCCACCTACACCCGTGCAACTGTAAACCAGCTTCGTATGTACGACGTCAATCCGTTCGTTCGACAATCAGTCCACCTACGTCCGTCCGTCTGTCTGTGTGTCTGTTCAGCTACGTCCGTGCATTTGTCCAGCTACGCCCATCCGTCTGTCTGTCTATCCCGCTACGTCCGTCCGTCTGTCTGTATGTCTAGCAACGTCCGTCCGTCTAGATACGTCCGTTCGTCAATCCGTTCACATACATCCGTCCATCTGTAAATCTACGTCTGTCCGTCTGTCTGTATGTCTGTCCAGGTACGTCCGTCAGGCATTAGCCAAACTAGAAGAGAGAGTGTCAGAATTTACCGGTGAGTTTCGCCTCAAGCCAAATTTAAGATGTCGGCATTAGCCGGTGGGTGCGCCTCAGGTCAAACTTAAAGGGTGGGGAATTCTTTTTTAGAGTGTAGGAGAAAGTAAAAAAAAATTAGGGAGGGGCGGGGGTGGAAGGTAAACATTTTTGAGGGCGTACGGAGAATTTTATTTTTTTGAACTAAAAATATTCCTTTGAGTGGGGTAGAATAACATTTTTTTAGGGGGATGGGGGGTGGAGTATAACATTATTTTTTTTGTGGGGGAGGGCGTAGCCTCAGGCCAAAGTTGAGGGTAGAATTTCAGCATTTGGCGGTTAGGAGCGTAGACCAAACTTGAAGGCAAATTGTTGCCATTCGCCGGTATGAGCGCCTCAGGCCAAACTTTAAGAAAGAGTGTCGCCATTCGCCGGTGTGAGCGCCTCAGGCAGAATTTTAAAGGAGAGTGTCGGAATTAGCTTGTAGATGCGCCTAAAACCAAATTCAGGGTGTCGCCATTCGCCAGTGTGAGCGCCTTAGGCCAAACTTTAGAGATGGTCGGCATTAGTCGGTGGGTGCGCCTCAGACAAAACTTTAGGGATTCGGCTTTCGCCGGTAGGGGGAGCCTCATACAAAACTTCGAGGGAGTGTCGGAATTTGCCAGTGGGTGGCTTCAGGCCAAACTTGAGAGAAGAGGGTCGGCATTAGCCGGTGGGTGAGCCTCATGCCTAACATAAAGGTAGAGTGTGGGTATTTTTCTGGGAAAGTTTCGAGTAAACACATATATATTAGCCTGTAAGAGTGACCCAATGAAAAGGGATAAAGCCTATGACGTTTCTCAAAAAATGAGATAGTTCTGAATGTAATTAAGGTAGAAAGGAATAAAGGATTGATAGTCTGTTTTTTTTCTTGCAGAGTGTAAGATCGACACCTATAGAGTAAGACTAGATAACACACTTTATCTCAGGATTAATGCCAAGAAGAATATATACTACACTTTGATCATGGCAAAAAGACCAACAAACCGAAGGTATTTATCTTCCTCCAACAGCGGAAAGATGTGCCACAAGGTCGGGAAAGTAGGATTTGAAATGCCAGAGCCCGAAAAGGTGACCACTCTACAAAACATGTCTGGGCAGACGCATCGGCATTTCCCGGTAAGGGGGTCTCAGACAGTAAGCAATAAACTTACCTCATCCAAAAGAGGAGAGGTAAAGCCTGGGAGGGTGGACCTCCTAGAACTGCACAGGACAGACCCATAGACCGGCTGGAATCATGACCCGAAGGCCAAGACAATACCGGTTTATAGAGTGTAGTACCCATCGAAACAGCTACTACACTTAGACACCTACTCACAATAGGAGTATGTGACACAAGGTCGGAAAGTGGGATTTGAAAAGCCAGCGCTCGAGAAGGTGAGCGCTCTGGCCATTAAAAATTGCCTGGCAGCCCTGTCGGTATTCCTCGGTAGGGGCGCCTCATGCAGTAAGCAATAAACTAACTCCTCCCCAAAGGGGGGAGGCAAAGCCTGGGACGGTGGACCTCCTAGAACTGCACAGGACAAACCCATAGACCGGCGGAACCATGCCCCGAAGGCCAAGACAACACCGATCTATAGGGTGTAGTGTCCATCGGAACAGATACTACACTTTTATCTTGGCCTAAAGGCCAATAATGTATTTAGGCAAATACATTCCTTGGGAACATTTATTGTTTTATTAAATAAAAATTACATCCTTTGGAATGTATTTACCTTAGGCATGACGACCGTTATGGAAGGGGGAGGGGGGTCGGGGATAATCGAGACTAGCTTTTAACATTTTTTATTTACAAAAATTTCAAAAGTAAACATTTTTTATTCTCAACAATACATGTTTTATTGAAAATAGGCCAGGAAGCCGAATTTTCTTTGAATTTTATGAGGAATTTATATAATATGAACCTTATTACAGCGTCGACCCACTAGAATGTTTGAATTACGTTAGTAAATTTATGAGTATGGTTGAGTTTAAACAAAGAGTGTAAAATACTATGCCACACATTCTTATAAGAGTGGTTATGTACTAATTCGAGCAGAAACCAATGATATTAGGTATAATTTGAGAAATAATGCTAGTCATCACTCAATCAAAAATGACATCAGAGGAAGGGAGTGATAGAAAGAAATTCACTCTCACTACACCTCTTTTTTCCTTCATTTCTTATTTCCCTCTCACTCCAACTCTTTCTACCTTCCTTTCTTCTTTCCCGACCGAGACTTTTCTTAACAAAGGGAGAGGGTCGTGCGTCCAGCTACGTCCGCCCGTCTGTCTGTCCAGCTACGTCCGTCTATCTGTCCACCTACACCCGCCTGTCAATATGTCCGTCAATCCGTCCATCTACGTCTGTCTATCTGTCCACCACCTGAATATGTACGTGCGTCAATCTTTTCGTCCGACAATCAGTCCACCTACGTCCATCCGTCAATCAGTCTGTCCGTCAATCCGTACACCAACATCCGTCCATCTGTCCACCAGCTTCGTGTGTACGTCAGTCAATCCTACGTCTGACAATAAGTCTACCTACGTCCGTCCTTCTGTCTGTCTGACCAACTGTGTCCGTCCGTCTGTCTGTCTGTCCAGCTACGTCCGTCCATCTGTCCAGCTACGTCCGACCGTCCGTCTGTCTGTCCAGCACCGTCCGTCTGTCTGTATGTCTGTCTGTCTGTTCGGCAACGTCCATCCGTCTAGAACCGTCAGTCTGTCAATCCGTCCACCTACGTCCGACCATCTGTCCACCTAAACTTGAAGAGGGTGTCGGCATTAGCTTGTGTGAGCGCCTCAGCCAAAACTTTAGAGGAAAGTGTCGGCATTAGCCGGATGGTGCGCCTCAGACAAAACTTGAAGGAAGAGTGTAGCCATTCGCCGGTGGATCCTCCTCAGGCAAAACGTTAAGACAAAGTATCGGCATACTTCTTTGGGTGGGGGGAGAGTAGTTTTTCGGGGTGGGGGTGTGTGGATTGTAATAATTTCTGGGGGGGAGTGGATATTTTTTTGTTTTTTAACTTAAAATATTTCTTAGTGTGAGGGAGAGTAAAACAATTTTTTTATGGTGGGGTGGAAGTTGAGAGTAACAAAAAATCGGGGGTTGGGGGAATTTTCAACTAAAAATATTCATTTTGATGTGGGAAAGTAAAAAAAATGGGCGTGTTGGAGTAGAGAGTAACAAAAATAAGGGTGGGGAAATTTGTTTTTATTTTTAATTTTTTGAACTAAAAATATTTTTTGGTGTTAGGGAGAGTAAAAATTATTGAGGGCTTGAGGGTAAACACCTATTTGATTACAATAACCAACTTTGATCACTATTACCGACTTTGATCATAATAATCGTATTTGATTACAATAACCGACTTTGATCAATATATACGACTTTGATCACTATAACCGATATTGACTACATTGACCAACTTGAATTACAAAAACCGACTTTGATTACAAAAACCGACTTTTATCACTAAAACCTACTTTGATATCAATAATCGACTTTGATTACAATAACCGAATTTGATCAATATAACTGACTTTGATTACAATAACAAACTTTGATCACTATAACCGACTTTGATAAAAATAACTGGCTTTTATTAAGATAACCGACTTTAATTACTATAACCGATTTTGATCACTATAACCAACTTTGATTATGATAACCAACTTTGATTACAATAACCGACACTTATCACTATAACCGGTTTTAATCACAATAACCGACTTTGATCCCAATAACCAAGGTATGTATATAGTATGCACACCGAAGATGGTATGTGTACGTATATAATATGCGCACCTGGGCGGGCATAGGTGCATATACATTATGCGCAATGGGGCGGCAATAGGTCGTATATAGTATGCACCGGTGATAGGTACGTATATAACATGCGCACCGGGGCGGCGATAGGTACGTTTATAATATGCGCACTGTTCTGGCGATAGGTATGTATATAGTATACGCACTGGACCGGTGATATGTACGTATATATATGCGCATCTGGGCGGCGATATGTACGTATATAGTATTCACACCGTGGTGGCGATAGGCCGTATATAGCATGCGCACCGGGCTGGCAGTAGGTACGCATATAGCATGCACACATGCACGACGATCAGTACGTTTGTAGCATGCACGTCAGGACAGATATAGGTACGTATATAACATGTGCAATAGGGCGGCGATATGTACGTTTATAGCGTGTGCACCTGAGTGGTGATATGTACATATTTAGCATGCGCACAAGGAAGAGGATAGGTCTTATTTAGCATTCACACCAAAACAACGATAGATACTATTTAGTATCTGCACCGGGGCGGGGATAGGTACGTATTGATTCGCACCGGGGCAGAGATTGGTACGTATTTAGCATTTTCACAAATTGAAGATAGGTACGTATATTGTGCGTGCACTGGAGTGGCAATAGTTACATATATAGTATGCACACAGGGATCGCGATTCGTACGTATATAGTATGCGTACCATGGCAGCGATAGGATCGTATTCAGCAGTTGCACTGGTGCGGTTATAGGTACGTATATAGTATGCGTACTGGGGCGAACAAGAGGAGTGGTGGGAAAGAGACAGTGTTTTTGGCGAAAGCAATAGGGAGAAGGTGACAACGGGGAGAGGGGGCGGTGAAATGGGGCAACCAAGGATTAGAAAGGGAGAAAGATAAGATACAGCTATAGAGAGACGGAAAATATAGAAATTTTAACATAAAGATGTTACACACGCTATTTTGTTCTATTTAGTGTATTTATGACCACGAGCAACGTCGGGTAGCCCTGCTAGTCTCAATATATATAACGCATAAATATGGTTATATGTATGTAAAGCTAACACTTAACAAACACCCCCAAATAAGGTACAATTTTAACCGGCATAACCGCGGGTAAATAATATTCAAAAATAAAAAAAAAGATTCATTTATGTGGGGTCAGATTGCCATTTGCTCGTTTAATGTGATCACGACTTTTAATGTTATCTTGTGCACATAACGTCATTTTGATGGGTACATAATGCCATAGTGATAGGTTTGGATATCATTTTTGTGCCATCGTCACATTATTGTTGTTTTTTTGCGTTTCTCTTCAAAGGAAGGGGAATAAGAAAGAGTGATGTTAGCATATGTCTGGAGGCCTCCTTGTATTTGACGTTGTTCGGGAATAAGGCAATACAATGTTAAGAGCATTCTATAGTCATTCTTATCAGTCAAAGGAGGAAGTTAAGAAATACATATCCTGACCAGTACAACATGGGTGACGATTTAGGACGATCAGATCCTGTAAAATCGAGGTTACGCAACGCGTATCCTGGCAAGTACTAAATGGATGACTATTTAGGAAGACCAGGTGCTATACAATAAACGTTACGTCCGTCCGTCCAGCTACGTACATCTGTCTGTCCAGCTACGTCCATCTGTCTGCCCAGCTACGTTCATCTGTCCGTTAATCCGTCCAGCTACGCCCGTCCGTCTGTCAACCTATGTCCGTACAAGTGTCAGTCCGTCCCCTCAGCTACATTCGTCCGTCCGTCCGTCCGTCTGTCCAGCTACGTTCGTAAGCTAATTCGTTCACCTACATCCTTCCATCTATGTATGTCCGTCTGTCCACCTTTTTTTCGTCCGTGCGTTCGTCCAGCTATCTTCATCTGTCCGTCCAGCTACGTCCGTCCGTCTCTGTCTGTTCAGCTACGTCCATCCGTCCATCCGTCCATCCGTCCACCTACGTCTATCTATCTATCCAGCTACGCTCGTCTGTCAATCTGTCCGTCTGTCAATTAAGCTTAGCCCGTCCGTCCAGCTACGTATGTCCGTCCGTCAATCCGTCCACCTACGTCCATCCGTCAAACTGTCCAACTACGTATGTCCGGATGTCCAGATACGTCCGTCCGTCCACCTACGTCCGTTACGTCCATCTATCAAGCTAAGTCTTTCAATCTATTCGTTGGCCCGTCGATAAAGCTACGCCTGTATGTCCAGCTACGTCCATCTATCCGTCTAGCTACGTCTGTCTGTCTGTCTAGCTTAGTATGTCCGTCCATTCGTCGAACCGTCCAGCTAGGTCCGTCCGTCTGTCCATCAGTCAAACTGTCTACCTACGTCCGACGGTTGTCTAGCTACGTCCGTCCGTCCAGCTACATCTGCCCATCAATCCGTCCACATACGTCCGTCCAGCTACGACTGTTTGTCCATCTATCACCTACGTTCGTCCGTCTGTCCAGCTACGTTCGTCCGTCCGTCTTTTTGTCCAGCTACATCCATCCGTCCAGTTACGTCTATCTGTCCCTCCAGCTACATCCGTCCGTCAATCTGTCCACCTACGTCCCCCGTCTGTCTAGTTACGTGCGTCCGTCCGTCCAGCTACGTCCGTCCGTGCATCTGTCCATCTACGTTCGTCCCTCTGTCTGTCCGTTCAAATAGTCTGTCCTTCAAGCTACGTCCGCCTGCCTGTTCAGCTACACCCGTCTGTCTATTCATTCACAATAATGCTTCGCCATTGTTTTCACTAATATTTCTTATTCTTCTTTTTCGTCTGCTTCCTCTAGACACGCCTATCGTGGCCAGTACTAGATGAGTGACGATTTGAGAAGAACAGGTTCATCCCCCACTACCACCCTTTCTTCATTAATAGCCATTACCATGTTCCATCTGTAACAGAGAGTGTGGTAGAACATTTACAAATTAGGCTACTACTGTCGCTGCTATTACTACAAATAACGAACACTTATAGGCTCAAAAACTATTTGACACAATTGCACCATATTTGACATTAATCCCCATTAACATGTCGCATCTTTAACAGAATATGTTGGAGAACTTATAGTAATTGTGCTTCTACTGTTGCTTCTATTACTACAAATAGTGAAGACTTATTGGATCCCACACTATTTGACCAAATTACACCATATTTGACAGAAATCACAATGTGGAATCTAAAACAGAGAGTGCACTTTTAGGAATAGTGCTACTACGTGTGCTGCTCCAAAATTATTGGACACAATTGCACTAAAATATGTTTTTAGGTTGTGTAGAGAAAAAAACTTTTTTGGGAGGAAGAGAAGTTTTTTTTTACTGGAAATATTTCTTTGAGTGGGGGAGAGTAAACAATTTGGTTATTTTAAACAGGGCACCGGTCAAGATACGGCCAAATTTGGACGCGTCAGACGATTATCTGTCGAAGTGTAGAGGTAGTATAGTATCTGATCTATTGTCATGGTACCATCCTCCCAAGTATGCAATCCTCTTTTATTGATAGGTGTAGAGTTAGTGTAGTATCTGTTTTGCTGTCATGATAGCATCTTCCTAGGCATCAGCTCCTTCTTTTTGATAGGTGTGGAGGTAATTTAGTATATGTTCTGCTTCTAACTAGCAATAATATGCTACCGGGAGATTGTGCAGTATACCGCTCCTGAAATACGTTTTAAATGGCTAGTGAAGTATTGCATCCCTCTTGAATACGTTTACTTCTGCTTCATGAACAATGGCATACAGACACCTTATTGGTTCTTTGATATGACAGGGGCGCATTAATATGAGTTTTTTTATGATAGTCACGCTGATTGAATGAACTTGATTTTTGTTATTTGATAAATCAGAGGCGCATTAATATTAGTTATTTTTATGATAGTGACATAGTCAACGAAAATACTTTTGGTTCTTTAGTACGACAGGAGCGCATTAACATGACTTCTCATGTATGCGCAGTGGCGTGAAAATAAGTACGTATATAGTACGCGCCCCGGGTCGAAATAGGTACGTATATATTATGCGCACAGAGGCAGAGATAAGTATGTATATAGTATACGCACCAGGGCGGAGATAGATACGTATACATTGGGGCAACGATAAGTACGTATATAGTATACACACCGTGGCGGAAGTAGGTACATATATAATATGCGTACAGGGGAGGATATAGGTACGTATATAGTATACGCATCGGGGCGGCGATAGGTACGTATATAGTATGCGCACTGAGGCGAAAGTAGATACATATATAGTATGCGCAGATGGGCGGCGAAAGGTACGGATATTATATGCGTACCGGGCGGCGATATGTACTATATAGTATGCGCACCGGGGCAGAGATAAGTAGGTATATAGAAGGCGACAAACGAGGTGGTACTATTAATAGAAATATGTTATACGTTTGCCCTGGGCAACAGAAGAGGATTGGTGGGGAAGAGACAGCTGTCGACGAAGGTAACAGGGAGAAGGTGGCAACGGGGAGAGGGGACAATGAAATAGGGCGGCAAGGGAAGAGAAAGGGGGAAAGATAAAGAGACGGTTATAGTGAGAGGGATACACAATAGAAGTTTGAATATGAAGATGTTGCACACGCTATTTTTCTTCTATTTTGTTGACCATGAGCAACGCCGGGTAGCCCTGCTAGTCTATAATACAACACATCTAACGTAGTTATTTTACGACACTTATCATATTCAAATTGTGCAAAATGAAAATGCAAAAACATTTTACCGGTAATATTTAATTGTAATATATATTTTTAATCTAAAAGTATTAAATCAATATATTCACTTTTGCGTTGTTTCGCTTCTTTACTTATTTACGAAAAATGTTCTGGTCGCTCTAGAATGATATTCATTATAGTAATAGTTCATTTGAGGTAACTCATAATTGCTTACCGTGTTCTTTATTCTATACTTTGATTTACCCCTTGATATTCCTAACGCTTCCCATGCCTCTTCAGAATTGAAAGAGGCCTGACACAGGTTATGTAACTTATGTTCTTTGTATTTAATTTCGGAGTTAAAAGTATGTAAAGTGGACTTCAATATCCATATTTTCATTGTTACTTTCTTTTGCCCCCTTGTTCGCTCCTGCAGGATGAAAACCATATGGAGAAAAACTTTAATCTCTTTCTATGCGCCGTCCGAAGTAATTGGTTTAATCGCCACTTCACAATATGTCAAGAGATCCGACTTGATTTAAGAAATTATAATAATCTTAGCTATCAGAAAAGCATCAGTTAAGCAAATCAGGATGATCACCCAACTTTACTAGGCAAACCACTCATTTTGATTTTAGATCAATTCAGTGAAAGATTTGCCGCTGTCCGTTTTGGATCGATGTAGAAAACGTTTAGTGAGGGTTACTGACCAAGATGCGCAAGTGTTTTTAAGAATTTATACTGGTCATGTATTCCTGGGATATCACAAAGTGTAATATAAACCCATGAATAGTAATAGCTTATAGCCTTTTCTTAGGAAACGGTGTCTGTTTTTTTACGTTTTCATCAACGTAAAAAACAAACATATTTTCCTGAGAGATGGCTATAAACTATTGATGCCCATGGGTTTATATCGCACTTTGTGATATCCCAGGTATACATCAGAGGTTTATAGGGGATTGCTGTTTTGGTCTGATTATCTCTTTTTGTTCAACTATTTAAAACGAAGTGTCGTACTTTACCACAATACAAAAGCGTCAGTGAACTTCTGTGCGCCTGTACAAGGAATTGGATGGGTAATGGTTTTGAATTATTGCTCTCTTCTGATGTGTGGGTTAGTCTTAATGCATCGATTCACCTCTATCAAGTTTGATTTAGCACTTGTGCATAAACGTATGTTCATCATCATAATTGCGTGTCATCTGTATTTTTTTATCTTGTTGTAGAGACAATGTTTGATTTTTTCTATCAGAATAATAGGTTTGTGGATTTTTGTGTCTTTCATAACCAGCCTCTACTTTCTGGAAGAAAATCACATATTGAACTGTACTTTCTTTTATCTAAAGAAGCCTACGTGTGTATGTAGATCTATCTTTTAATGAGATCGAAATTTCTGTCGATACACAGAACAGCTGCTTTGACAACTTTGTAATCTTTACAACTAAACATCCACAGTGATCCGTTAACCTCCTGTGCACATTGGAATTGACCATGAGAGTCTAAGCCATTAACATCTCTAGTCGATTGTTTTTAAAAATGTTCGAAAAAGTTCTTAACATCACACTCATAAAAGAGCCGCACAAGACAAACTAATTTGCTTAGATTCATGTCATTCTTAAAATTTTCCTAGAACATTTGCCTTATGTAAAATTGTCTGAATCAAATTTTTGCTTTTTTCTACTTTATTAGCTTACTTTATTCTTATTTTTCCCTTCTATCTTAGCTTTATCCACCTCTTTTTATTTTCAAATCCGCTTCAAACTCACCTTGTGGTGCTTCTTCGTATAAATCTTTTTCCTCATATGTTCGCATCGAGCCTAATTTATTGGACTTTCTTCGTAGCTTGTCTGGCAATTGTCCCAATTCTTAGATTGCAACTTTTTAAAAATTTAATCAATAATTAAAAAAAAAACTAAAAATAGTTTTAACCATCGACATTCTGTGTTTTTCGTTTGCTTCAGCCGTTTGAAAATCTCTCTGAAAGGATCATTGGTAAAACGGATATTTTTAGTTCGAGTCCTCAACTAGTTACAACTCGGTTAAGTCATGTTGAACATGGAGACCGGTTATCGCAATAATTTTCCGAATTTAAACAGAAAAAACAGAAATTTTAAAATGTGTTTTTCCGCCCCAGAATTCCGTTTTTCTACGCAGAGAAGATGCCAATTTACCAAACACGCTGATAAACCAACAATGGCACAGAAGATTGTATAAAATGTATCATTTATTAAAAAAGAAATATTAAGACAATAGGCTTGACGAGAACACATCAGAATATTTTAGACATTGGCTTTTTATTTGTCCCTTCCTTCCTCTTATCCTTCCTTCATTCTTTCCTCCCTTCCTTCCGTCGTTCCTTCCTTCCTTCTATTCTGTCTTCCTCTATCCTTCCCTTCTTTCCTTTCTGCGGTTCTTCCTTTCGTTCTTTCTTCCCTTTCTTTCTTCCTTGTAAGGGCGCCTTAGGTAAAGGTCTGAGAGAGGAATCAGCATTCGTCTGTAGGCGCGCCTACAGTAAAAGCATCTGAATTTGCCGGTAGGTGCGACACATGCGAATAAAATAAAGACTGGAAAAGTGTACACATTTGCTGTGAGGTACAGTCTGGGAAGGATCTCAAAAGATCAGATATTTGGCAATGCAATTTTGAACTTTTATTACAAATTAAACTGCATTCAATAGATACTACAGTTAGTCTCAGAAAATAGAAGATAGTGAATGATATTCTGCTTTTTGATTACCGAGTGTAGGATCGAGACTAATAGAATAAGACTAAACACTGCACTGATTTCATGCAAAATGCCGAGAAGAAAATAAATTGACCAGAAAAGATACTACAGTTAGATCCCATCAAAAAGGCCAACTTATTTAGACAAACAAATAGTAACAAATTCATTCGGCTTGGGCATTACCCCCTATTTTGGGAGGGAGGGATGGAGGGTTCGAGTGTCATTCTTGACAAAATAAACTTTTGCCTACTCTAAGCCAGACGCTATCACCATAATACTGCATTCACTCCATGGCTTAAATCCTACTTAAAAGACCCCCAATGGTTTCAATAAGCTTTTATTTACAATAATACCCATACATGAGTGATAATGGGGAGTTAGGCAATCTACAAACACCCAAAAATGATGAAAAATAAAGAACGAAATAAAATGCCTAATGCTGCAGTTTAGTAAGACCCTCCAAAACTTCTGCTAAGTGTCAGACCGCCCACTGTTTTTCCGGGTCAAACTGACAAACCAGCAGGTAAGTTTTTAGATGAAAGTGGGAGCTTAGAGCTACATCAAAAAATAGAACAGATCAGGGATAGAATATGAGAATTGATGGTGTCCCCCGAGAATAAAAACAGCATTTACGGCTGGGCAAAGGCAACCTAAATATGGGGAGTGGCCATCTGTGGAGGTTCTTTATTATCAAAAAATATAACAGGATCAGGACTCATTTATTTCACTAGCTAAGAGTCTTTCTAAATAACCAATTATAATAAATGGGTTCCATGCCTATGCAGGGAACACGTACTCATACCTGGATCCACGTCGGATGCATAAACTAGTGTCATGCACCCACCTCCCATTGAACTCCATGCGGTGTAATCTCTTCCAATCGCACCTGATCTTCACTTGAAGCTGATGTTCAAAGTAAACAACCAGATCTCGATCGGAAATAGATCCAACCCCATGAACCTGGCTACATCTAGGACAGCAGGAAACAACACATTATTTTCTGTCTAAGCCACGGCAAGCTATATTATTGACAACATATGCTACATCAATGAACAAAGGCTGCTCGGCCTCGATGTGATCCACTACCTTTTTGACATACTCCCAGAGTCGCCGAACTTAGCTGCAAGAGAAAAAGGTGTGCTCGGCCGTTGTTTCTTGTCTGTTGTCACAGCGCGGGCATAAAGGATTGCCATTAAGCAATTTCCGCTGAGTTTGGCAAAGAGGGACAGTACGTTCCGGACCAATCGCCAGGTCAGAAAATACTCAGAATTGTTGAGATAACCCTGGCCTTGCGCCCAACTTCACTGAGAGCAGATCTCCTTCTCCGACCAACCTAGGTGCTAACCAAGCTGATCCGAAGCGGTACCCTCAACTAATTTCCCATATAGTTTCTTCGGAGGCTGTGCAAGGAACCTGGTTCCTGGCAATTCTCTAAGTGTGGCTCGGCATTCGGTGAATAACTTTGATTCTCTCCTCGGCTTACGACGGCCTGCTACCGAAGAGTCGGGTATGAGATTGTAGACGGCGCTCTCAACCGCAGTGTTCCACAGAGTATACTCTTACAAAGTGCAACCCAGGAAGGCCCATCTTTCGGCATATCTATGACTTGCCAAATCAGGCATTCCCAAGCCTACCTCGCTGGAATGTTGAGTACAGACCACTCTTCGCACATACGGCTTTCCTCTCTCACAAAGAAGCGAGAATTTTAGACCCGTGAAAGCCAACACGCGGTACGTAGGGAGAAGTGGTAAAGCCAGTCGGTAAAGAATCAGAGGAAGTTTCTAAGTGGCGCACGCTTCCGCTCTACTCTTTAAGGAAAGTTTCCTTCGAATCCAAATCTTTACCGACGATTCGACCTTTCACTGTACTTCCGACCAATTCTTATCCAGCTGAAGGCTGAAGGCCTGGTCTGAACCAAATGCCAAGAACTCGCACTGGGCCATCTGACCAGCTGAAAATATCTGGAAGCGTAGCCTTTCCGCTGGAGGCCCCCAACCGCAGGCCATTGGACTTGCTGCGGTTGACGATGGCCCCTGTAACTTCTTCAAAACGAGCGAGCGCCTAATCACCGTTGCTATGTCAGTACAACTCGACACTAATACGGTGATATCATTGGCGAACGCGAAAACTCTGACTCACGCTCCGCCAGGAAGAGCAATTCCACGCAGGACTGATCTCGTCACCCCACCCCTTAATTTGCGGAGGAAAGGCTCCAACGCCACGACATAACACAGGGTTGACAACAGACAACCCTGACAAACCGACCGAGAAACCACGAATGACTCCGAAAGTCTACTATTTACGTGCACCGCTACCGTCGGCGGACAATACAAGCCGGATACCTACTTGCGTTTAAACCGGCAGCCTTCAGCACGGATCCCAAAACACAGTGGTCGATCCTATAAAAAGCCTTGGACTGATCCAAATTGATTAGCGCAGCTTCTGTGTCGTCTTCTATTTCTTCTATGATTGTGCGAATCAGATGCAAATAGTTTTGAATTGATCTCCCCTTCCCAGTATTATTCTGCTCTGGTGTTATCAAGTCGCCGACAACAGTCTGCAAACGATTCGCCAGAACTCTTGCCAAAATCTTTAACTCTATGTTTAGCAAAGGTATGTGCCTATAATCATGTAGATCCTCCCCACTATTCTGCCTCTTTTTTCAGCAATGTAATCACTCCCTTGGTAACATGTCCAGGGATGGATCCCTGAGTTAACCAATGATTGAAAACATCCTTCAGAATAGGTACCAACATTAGCGACAGCTTCAGGTAAAATTCGTTTGTAAAAAATATTAAATTTAGTACAAAACAGAAGAAAATGATCTTTTTTAGCCTTTAGGCTATGAAAGATGATTTTCATCTGTGTTTGTACTAAATTGCATGGAGAATTTCTAATAAAATCTCGTACAGTGTCAGGCCACGAGGGGATTGAGATTTTATAAAATCGTTAGTGAATTAGCGTCAATTATATTTGTGAAAGTACATTAACATCAGTAAAGTATGGTTATGATTAAACAAAGATTATACATTATTATCATGGTGTCTGCGTCCGCGCCGAACTTTCATATAATACAAATATGTCACACACTCTTACAACGGTTTTGGAGATAAAGATTCTTCTTTTTATTATTTTTCTTTTTCTTTTATGATAGTGACGCTAGATAGCTAGACATGATTTTGTGTTTTTGATACGACAGGGCCGCATTTATATCGATTCTATCTTTAGCATAGTGACGCTACATGAATGAACAGGATTTTAGTTCTTTGATACGACAGAGGTGCATTAATGAGTTTTCATAGGATTGTTCAGTATGAAGCCACTATAGAATATGTTTTAGTCCGCTTGTGCAATTTAGCGCCCCTATGGTAAATGCTTTCTAGGTACTTGTGCCGTATAGCGGCATATGGAAAACACTTTTCGGGGAATGTGCAGTATAGCGCCCTTAGGAAAACACTTTTTAGGAGCTTGTGCAGTAGCGCACCCTCATGAAAAACGCTTTTTGGGTACTTCAAGTTTTTCCCTCATAGAAAACACTTTTCAAGGGCTTGTGCAGTATATCACCCCTATGAAATACGTTTTAGGGGGCTTTTGCAGTTTAGCATCCATATGAAAAACGCTTTTAGGGGGCTTATGCAGTATGGCGGCCATTATGGACAACACTTTTAAACGCTTTTGCAGTATAGCTCTTTCATTAAAAACACTTGTCGGGGGCTTGTGCAATATATCATTCTTATGGAAAACGCTTTTCGGAGGCTTTTTCAGTTTGGCACATTCATGGAAAACGTGTATTTGGGGCTTGTGCAGTTCGGTGCCCCTATGGAAAACGATTTTTGGTGGCTTGTGTCGTATAGCGCTATAATGAAAAACGTTTTTCGTCGATTTTGCAGTATAGCACCTTAATGGAAAATGCTTTTCGGGGCTTGTGTAGTATAGCGTTCCTATGTAAAACAGTTAAGCACCCTTATGGAATACGTTTCATTCTCATGCTTCTTCTTCACAAACAAGAGAACAAAAAACACCATTTGGGTCCTTTGATGCGACAGAAACGCATTAATATGAGTTTTTAATGATAGAGACGCTGCATGAATGAACTTGCTTTTTTTATACAAAGTGTCGCATTAATATGAGTTATTTTTTATGATAGTGACACAGCATGAATGAACAGGATTTTGGGGTGCATTATATATGAGTTATAATGCATGTACACCGGGTGGCAATAGGTACGTATATAGTATACCAACCTAGGTGGAAAGAGGTAGGTATATAGTATGCGCATCGGGATGGTGATAGTTATGTTTATAGTGTGTTCACCGTGGCAGATATAGGAATGCATATAGTATGCGCACCGGGACGGGAATATGTACGCATACGCGGGGTTGGTATTGGTACGTATATGGTATGCACACTGGAATGGGGATAGGTACGCATATGATATGGCCACCGGGGATGAGATAGGTGTGTATATAATTTGCGCACCGTGGCAGAGATAGGTACGTATACGTATACACTATGCGCACCGGGGCCAAGATAATTACGTATATAGTAGGCACACCGGGTATATATATATATATACGTATATAGTATGCGCACCGGGATAGATATATGTACATATATAGAAGGAACACCGAGGTGGAGATAGGTAGGTATATATTAGGTGCACCAAAGTAGAGATACGTACCTATATAGAAGGCGCAGACAAAGGTGGTACTTTTAATAGAAATATGTCATACTTTCTCCCCGGAAGAGGAAAAGTAGAGAAGAGACAGCTTTCGCCGAAGGCAGTATGGAGAAGGTGGCAACGCAGAGAGGGGGGAATTGAAATGGGGCAACAAGGGAGGAAAGTGCCTCGGAAAACGCCGGGTAGCCCGACTAGTCTTATCTACAAATATACATAAAGAATCCTGGTCAGTATACTGCAGAATTTTCATCCACTTTCCGCGATCAGTGAAGGATAAATCTTTCTTGACTGCGCCAATATTTCTTTTAGTACTAATTCGAAGGTGTGCTTTTTGCAAAGAAAATGGATTTCCCAAAAGCAAGTATGTAAACTATTCTGTACTTTCACCATGCAGTTTTATAAACATCAGATACCGCAAAAAAAATTTACTTAGAGATTCCATCTAAAAAAAATCATGCTCTGAGTCCATAAACTGCAAACTTATCCTTTTCTCTCAGTATAGAAAACATCTTTCTAGACTGCGCCATTTTTTATTCCAGTCCTTATCTGATGGCGTTATTTTCGCAAGGAGATAGATTTTCCCCAATCGAATCTGTTAACTATTATGTTCTTTAAAATTACAATTAAATAAACAGCAGATATCGTCAAAATTGGATTTTTACTTGGAAATATTATCTATAAAAAGGTGGCCCGGTTTGTAAACTTCATAAGTATCCTTTGCTCTTCAAAATTAATCGGAGAAAATTGATCCCCCAAAAAGGTGACGACTTCGTATTGGTAAACACATTAAAATTATCACAGTCTCGAAGGATAACTCTAAAACTAACACATGAGAGAAAAAAGTACTTCTCCATTTAACGGACCAGAACCGTGCTATTTTCTATATATAATTTTCGGTATTTATTATATATAAATTTGTTAGATGAAAGTAAACACTGCTTACCAATACCTCTATCATCATGTCAAAATGTGTGTATTAATCATAATGTTATTATTTTAGCACGGCCCGTAAAGTTCAGAAGAACTGAGAAAGATTAAGTATAGCATAGTATATATTACACTAACTTTAGTTCTATTTTGAAAAGTATGACAACAATTAAAAGCCAAAATGTAAACAATATTTAAATCAAGACCTGATTTAATAATTTGGGGGAAAACCCATCAACGTAGAATATATTTTAAAAGGAAACGAAAAAATAATAAAATTAACCCGAAAAAATAATTGTTTGTAGGAGAGAGGGCAGACAAATACGCCCTGAATTGTATTATTTAAACATACATGTACGCAAATATGTTTATTTGCAAATAGTTGCCATTGATACATGCAGACGATTCTCTCATTCTTTTATATTTTCACCGGGCAACGCCGGGGCTCAGGTATTGCTAGTATAAAATAATATTCATGAATACATATTAAATAATATTACTACATAGATATTAAATAATATATATATATATATATATATATATATATATATATATATATATATATATATATATATATATAGTGATCCACTGACAAATATTTTCGTTGCATCGTTGCATCACATATATCCAGTGTGGCTCAATGAGCAAATGCTTGAAGCTAACATCGATACCCGTTTTTTTCTCAACGGGAGAAAATACATACTGTTCTTTCAGCAAAATCTTTGAAGGGAAAGGTAAACCTTATACTTATATACGCTTTATGAGCTGCCTAGAGTTCTTGCTTATTTTTTGTGAAGAGCTAAACTATATCGTTATTAAACTCCTGCGATTTCTCCTGTCAGAGTGATCAAAACACAAATATGTGAGCCCCAATATAGTCATCAAACAGATAGACTGTGTCGCTGTATCACAGATGTTCGGTCTTTCAAGTGAAGCAAGTGCTGCAACCTTAGAATTAAAAATCGACAATGTGTTCTATAGTCTGGCATCAGCTCATGACAACCATTTAATGGCTGCACAAATAAAATCATTTGTGTATCTAATATTTTCGCATGAAAGAACTTATTTATTCTGTTATTGATAAAGTATTATGCTAAATTTGAGTAATTTAAAATTGTTTCACAAAGACATTTTTCTATATAGTTAATAACATAAAATATACCTTAGATCTGGGACTGTAGTATCTTTTAAACAATCTGTTTTAATAGTTCTATTTAGCCGTAGTTTATAATAAACTGAACAATATACATATTTCTTCTTCAGTTTTCTCAGTCATATAACTCCATTTTGATTAACTAAGTGTAGATATATTTGTGAGCATTTAGAAGAAGTTTTGTTTTCCACGTCGTAATCGAATTTACATACATATGTGTGTACAGATCACATGCCCGTATGTAAATTAGATAGCAACACACTAAATCATTTTACTCCTATACAAGTAATAACATATAATAATACGTCTATCTAACACTACTAAACTGTTACTATTTATATTAGTACTACTTCTACTAATACTAATAATACCACTAATTAACAGAAAAAAGAAAAAGAAGAATATGAGTAAATAAAACAGGGAAAAGAAGCCGTTATATTGACAATTTAGTAAACTGACCACGACAATAATATAAAATATAATCACACTTTGCAGCCGCAAAGAACATCATGATAAGAAAGAACCATACGGAAGCTAGAATATACAAATACGTAAATATAGATACTGTCGACAATGAGACGAAATATATATCTCATAGTAAGTGAATGTAGCAAACAAACTCCCAAAGAAACCAAAAGCATATAAGTATGTGTAGGAAAGGCACTAGGAACTATGCAATCATATGTACTGTAAATAATATAGGGCAATATTGAGAAATTATGAGCACAACTCCCTATGGATCATGCGGGGAAAATAGACAAACGGAGGCAAGCATGGAGACCAAACGTGATAGTAATAACACGTAGAATTTGACGTCCCAACAGATCACAAGTAAATACCCAGAAGGCAAAAAACGAAGCAAATAGAGCTTAAAATGATAGGAATATTGAACACAGAGGAAATCGTTCTAATACAAATAATTAAAAGATTACTAGGAATAGGCACGAACACCTGGTAAAATAACTATGAGAAATTGAAAATAATGGGATCATTGAGAAAAGGCTCACTCCTAAAATATGCTTGAATTTGGAAACTAAACACGGTTAACAAGAAACACTTACCAGTCAGAGGTATGTGTATATTTAATGATTTAAATATAGAAACACTACTTCACGAGCCAAATATAATGAGGTTGCCAGCAATCTCAGGAACTAATTTCCATCAGAAGCACATGTTGTGTTACCAGCATCGACTAACACCAAATAAAATAGTCGTAACGGGTCCAGGCTGAAATTACAAGCAATTTTAGGAATGATTATATTTACTCAAATACCAGAGATAACAAAGGGTTCTTTGCCAGCTGGAAATCAAAAATAATAATTGTTAAAAAAACGGGTGATACTTCTTCTCACTCACACTTCGATAAACATAACTGATTAATGTTAGTGAGAAATCACTGATACTTAATTGTGTGAAAACTCTTAGTGAGGAAAGTATAACAACCGGTAGAAAACCTATGAGGCGAGAACAAATGTAGTCATGAGTTTTTTAAATTTCAATAGTTATATTTTATAATGTTTTAAATAATGAATAATGACATAAATATAGCGATAACCAAGTTCAATTATTCAACTTTTTGTTTTATCTATAGGAATTAATACTTAAAACTTAAACAATTTAAAACGAAAAACACACAAATAAATGACAGTTTACGCCCCCTCCATTATACTATCGTCGTAAGGAACTCTGATGTCAGCAGAACCTGTTTTATTTTTGTTGTGTGCCATTTCTCTATTGTTGTGTGATAGCGCACAATCTCACAAAAGTGAGACATAAACATTGTCCCCATTACGGGATGGCAGGTAAACTAAGGCTGGGCCTGGTGTTGCCATATACAGCCTCATATGACTAATGCTACCTATACAAGATGCAAAATGTGGGACCCAGAAAAAATATCCGGATGTCATGATCAGCAGCTTCTCTCTCCTTGGACAACATTTTGTGAATGTTGACTCCTCTAATTTTATGGAAAAGAATATAACGTATAAAACAGGTAACTAACCGTTTAATTTCAAATAAAACAATAACACAGAGCAAATACAGGATAGCATAAATAAACTATATAACAAAATAGAATTCCATAGAAAGAAATAAAAGCAAAAGGGAATAGACTGACGATGATCGGCTTATTCAGAAGCAACCCCAGAGAAAGAGACTATTGGAAGCGAGTACACATATATGGGACATGTCTACTGACTATCATTCAACAGAACAAAGAATAACATATAAAACAAGACAAATTCTAAATAGAAAATATTTCTCAAAGTAGAGCTAATCCAATAAAAGATAAATGGTGCAACAGATCAAACAGCACTCTTTAGCTTAAACGCGTAGGTAGAAGACGAACACAACGTAAATACTGACACGAAGAAGACCGATGAAATCACATAACCTACTGAGATAAAAGCAGAAGGTTAAAACAGCAAACAATTTATAAACGAGGATGAAATAAACTCTCATCATCAAGGAACTCTTATCCAATACATGTAAACAAATACTATCACAGACTTGACCAACTTTATTTATATGGGGACTAAATTAGTAAGCATTACACTTGAAGTAGAAACAACACCTCACTTAAAAATGGGACGACAAAACCTGAAAAAGAAATCACATTTGAAACCCAGATTTACAAACTTCAAAAAAACGCTGAAACCTGAAATATGGTAAAAGAACACAGAAAACGATTGAAGAGGAAAAATAGGACTCAAAGAGGAAACTAACATTATAAGAAACATGGAAAATAGAAACACATAGCAGCAACAGATAGAAAAATGAGACAATGCATATACAAATCGGAGCAATACTAACTGAATTGTATTTTGAAACATATGAAATAAGTCTCATCAGAATACATCATAATTACAATATACTGATAAGAGAAGTATATGTTACGTACTCGTTTCTTAAAAACATATTTTTCAATCAATCGTAACTTACTTCAGTACTCTCGTATGCTTTTCTCTTTTTGTATACTGACGCCCAGCATTGTCGTCATCATCATCGTAGTGTGTTTCATTTCGTAACCAATATCATCATCGTCTATTGCGCTGCATTTCGCTGTCGTCATCGTCGTAGTAAGCCGCACTTCGTAATCATAATCATCGTCGTCGGCTAGTGTCTGTAATCAAACCTTTTCGTTCACAGAGAATAAAAAGGAAAGACCGAAGGAGAATTTAAACCATTACATTTGAACGAAAGGTCAAATGTTTCTTCTTAACTCAATTATACATCGTAACGGGGAAACAAGAAAGGGGCATACCGATCACTATCAACTCTTTTAGGAATTACATTCTCATTTTTTTAATTACATCTCGATTTGAAATCAGCTTGCCACGCTTCCAGCAAATAAAGTGACTAAATACGTATTTTTTTTTCATTCACACGATATCGTGACGTCATACCTCAAGGAGTACATTATTTAAAACAACGCACGTAGAACTTCCACGATTGTATCCTTCAACCGATCTATTGTGCTGACGTACTCAAAAATATTTAAATTTTATGAATATCTGGCGTGAACACCGACCCCGGGATATTATTGTACTATATTGTTTTAAAACTGAAATATACTGATGTAAGTAATGTGGTTAATGCAGTTTCAAAACATAGCTGGTTATACGTTTCTCTTTCCCAAACCATTTTAGGAGTTTTTGACATATTTCCGTTCTATGGAAGACCGACTCCAATTTATTATTATACGATATTAGACAAAACAGGTACTACACGTTTAGCATAAGTAAATGTATTTAGTCGGTGCGTCAACTGTGAGACAAGAGCGCTATCAGATAGATTTAAAAAAATACTTTTTCGGCATTGCATTTCGTCGATCTGGCGATCCCATCATTTTAAAAATGTGGAGCGTTATAACGTATGTAGGTAGGTAACATTACTACTTAGATTAATGGATTACGTCTATCATCTAAATCTAAAGTAGTTAGCCAACAGTTAACCATAGGTTTATCATCGAACATCCTTTGAAAAATATGTTTTACTAATATTAGCATTACTTTGCCGAAATCGGTCTGTTCTTTTCTATTGATCTGTAAGTTGTTTTCTGTTGTTAACAACACGTTCGAGGGTTTACTTAGGTCGGCTCTGCTTGTGAACTCTGTGTACTGGCTCTGCTGTATAGCTCATGTATTATATTATTCTGCTATGTTCTGTCATAAATATGGCTTTACGTATTTTTACATCTTAAAAATACAACTGACGTGTATCTCTTTATTTTTATGTGTGGATCATATATTTTCTTGAGATTCTACATTCAGGATGAAGAGTACATTTTTAGCCAGCTAAATTGCCTTGAACTTGTTCATACGCTTAAGCTATCTACATTTTTGTCGTTTATACTCAGCACATATATTTAGGTAAACATAACAATCAATTAAGTTTGGTATATATATATATATATATATATATATATATATATACTGTATGTGTGATACGTGAAAGATGGGGTGCTTTGGTAGGAGATCTTGCGTGGAAGAGATCAATGCAATGCATCCCATGTGTTTAACAGGTACATCAACGCATGTGCACGTATGTATCAAACATGAAAGTATAAGGCTGATCTATTTGCTCGTTTTTTTGCTAACAATTCTACCTCATATTATTCTGCTGCTGTTCTTCCTGATCTTACTTTAGAAAACTGATCCGTCTTTTGATTCTGTTCGTATCTCTACGAAGATGGTTGCTCGGATTATCTCTGATTGTGACCAGTCTACGGCTTTCGGTCCTGATTCAATCTGTATTGGTGTTCTCAAGCGCTGTGCTCTTGAACTTTTTTCCATCCGCTCTAAAGTATTCAAGCTATGTTTGTTCATGTCTTGTTTCCCTTCTTGCCATTTATCCTAGATTCTATTTGTAATATCCTGTCTTTGCTATAACCATATTTGTTATTGCTAGCTCCTTACATGAAGTGGTGTCATGCATTATCTGGAGCGATCTCAATAAAATGTAAAAATGATATTAAACATATATTGTACTTGTTATTAATAAGCCCCGGGCATAACTAATACAACTACAACTTTTAGATTAAAGTAAACCTTATTCATCCACATAGTCTCATACAAGGGGTGAAAACTGATTCTAACGTTTCTTTAGTAATCCAATACATGTTTACATTCTAAAACTACTGTAAATACTTAAGTCTGTCTGAACTTAAGGATTAGATAAAGGTGTGTAAGTATATTTTCCTGAAAAAAACGCAGGATATTTATTTCTCAGACAAAGCCAATTTTATTATTGCTCCAATCCAGAGTACCGCTTTTTTGGGGAGGTAGACATAAAAAGCGACCTTGTTGTAAATTTTGTCAACAAGGTCTGTCTGTACACTCTGCTAGAGTAGGCGAAACAAAATATTTTAATTCAGAAACACACGACTGTTTTCAGATCGTAAGGATACTTTAGTTGTTCGTATATAGGAAAAAAGTACTTATATAAAATGAGACGGTTCAGAAAAACCGACAAGCGATAAAAATACATAATAGATGAGACATTTTTATCTGCGGTTTTCTTTGTTGCTAGAGCATTTATTAAAAATGAATTCATTCTCTCCCTCCCTTCCTTCCACTCGCTTCTTTTACATGAAAAATGTATCGGTATATACGATAAAAAAGTGAATTGTGAAAATACAATCAAATGCAATCAGCCCGGCATAAGTAACATTTCGAAGCTTCATCCCTAAAATTCCATCTATATACTACATGTATATAACAGGAGGATATTACATCCTTCTACACGTCCATTTCAATCCTAAAACGTTTAGCTCAATATTTTAGAACAACATTATACGATTTATTAGCGTTTTAAAATAGTTGTGAAACACTTCATTCCCTAAAGGTTGCTGACTTCAATAATTGGATTTCTCCTTTATCTGTTACGACCCTAATTTAATTATTATGTCGAGCTGCATACTTAGCTCACTCAAATAGATTCTATTTTCTTCACCAGTGAGGTATATACATTTATATTGATGTCATTACTCTTCCCGTCAGAAAAACAGTCGTATATGCTGAACCGGTATTCAATATAACGTATATTGTTCAAAAAATATATCATGTTTAGTTATAACGGACGTGCTGTCTGTTATTGTATTACTCAACAAAACAATAAAAAGAAATATCAAATGTATGTGCTGATTAATACTGTAACTATACATCTCTAAGTTATATTCCTTTATCAATCACTACGTTACGTTTAGCCTCATCACGTTCCTGAGGTTTTGAGCTAAAAGGAACACTAACTCGTTTTAGAAGTTTTTCTTGACTATATTATAATTTTTCTTACATTTTCAAAAGATGTTATTCGGTCCGTCAAATATAGAACGTCACGTGGACGTCTTCACGCATATTTTCCGATATTTGGTGTCATCATGCGTTATGTTGATGTCTCATTGCACGAGCTATCATGATTCATTTAATAATGGAACTTCAAAAATTATGATCGTTAAAATATTTATCACTCACCATGTTCCTTGTACATTTTCCTAAGAGATCGCCATCGATTTAAAAAATGAGGCATTTCATTGTCTTAACATCAAAAATTATATTAGCAGATATAAATATATTAATGATAAGACACGTGACTGCAATAGTGACTAAATTTATCTCATATGGTATGTTTCTGATTGCTTATTGCGCTATCACAGACGCACATAACTATCGTTAAAACATTATAGCATGTATGTTATTTCTTCGTATTACATTGCTGTTGAAATAATGTGCACAATTAATATATACTTTTTAACAAAACACACAATTGTAAAAAATGGCATGTTCAAAAAAATTTGATCTATTAAACAAATAGTACATTCAACATACATTAAGATATATTCCACACACACTCAAACACACACACACACCCACACACACACACACACACACATATATATATATATATATATATATATATATATATATGTACGCCGCTTTATATAGATACTATTCAGTAGCTTGAAATATCAAAATCCTTTGAAAACGTCTGACATAAAAGTCTTCTGATCAACATTAATTTATATTGTATAACTTGACGAATATTTAATGTAATTACATTTTATTGGTCCCAAAATAGAGCCATGTCGTCCTCGATGACCGTTCATCGTAACAGGATGTAATACATCCTTGGATCTTTATTGTTTCTGATTTTCATAAACGCCTTCCCTGATGACATTGTGTTAGAGATGCATATATTTGCTGACGACACCACGCTCTACTCTCGTCATGTGGGTAAAACGGAAATACACATATCCGAGGCAATAGCTGAAATCTTTGAAAATGACCTTCAGTCTGTACTTGAGTGTAATCATAATTGGATGGTAACATTTGATGCTGCTAACACAAAGCTACTTTCCTTCAACAACTACAAGAAACCACAGATTGCCATGTCAAATAACACCCTGTCTGAGTCCAACGTTTAAACCTAACATTAACGTTTGACCTAACATTAACAGGTAACACGAGTTCGAACAGATACATAGAAGACATTGCCAATACTGTTGCAAAGAAAGTGGGTTACTACTACTATGCGAGAAAACTTCTCACACCTGACAGTATCCTATATCTTTACAAAACAACTATCCGCCCATGCATGGAGTATTGTTGCCACCTCAAGACTCGGATACCTTCCTTCTTATACATCTCTCTTAGACAAGGTAAAAAAAGGCTCTAATCTTATAGTTCTCTCACTATTCACCAAGGTCTAGCTCTGCCCCATTGCTGCAATGTTGTATCCTTGTGCTTGTTTTACGAGTACATCAATAGGATTTGCCTCGATGAAGTTGTGTCTCTGGTGCCCCTTCGACGTATATACAATCGACAAATCAGTCAACTAGCTAAGTCCCATTCATTCACTGCGAAGGTCCCCAGGTACCTGAAGGTCTTCTACTCCGATAGCTTTTCCCTTGAGCTGCCTGCTTTTGGGTCTCCCTTCCTGCACCTAGTTTTTTCGACTGTAACCACATGCAGAAATGTTAAACTAATGTGAACACACTTCTCGCTGCAAATCTCATAATTTAAGATGACTCTCAAACTTTTACCCTAATTCTCCGTAGCCACTTACATTTACAGTGCAACTTGCCTTGTTTGGAGAGAACTACGTTAAAAAAAAATGATTATCATTTGTTATTTTCTCTTGTATATCTTTTAAATTCATTGCAACTGGATTCGCCTCTAGACTATACAATGGCAGATGTAATCCACCTATGTGATTACTCATATGTAAATAAATATTTAGGATCAATATCAGCCATGAAAACAGCCCACGTATTGTTACTTTAAAAATATTTTAAAATTGGCTTGCATTATTATTTAATTAGCAGTTATTTTCATATTTTAACATTTTGTGACAAACATTCGATGGGACTAAAATATATGATTAATAAAGGTAAATAGTGACACATTCGTCAAGTATCGAACTAAAAAAATGACCATCAATATTTCATTATAAACAAGCGAACTGTTAAAACTAATTTAGTGTATTCTCCCTCTGAGCTATCAGAGAAGAACTCCGTTTCTACAAATAGTTTTTACCCTTCAGATTTTATTTGATTCTAAGATAAATTTGATGTGCTGTTTCTAAAGTTGTAATGGTTACACTTTTCAGATACAATTTATGAATTAAAAATCCCACGTACGGATATAATAAACTGTGATACAATTTGTTGAAATGTGGGTATTCACGTCAGAGAAACAGTGTGGTCGTTATTTCGTTGTCACAGATGACCATTCTGTGAAAGAATAGAACTATTTATGTCTAGCAAAAGCAAAATCACTAATTCTGCAATATACATTTGGTATTTATTATTCCGATTTGTGCACGTAAATATGTTTTGATTTTGATAATAGTTGTTAGCCGAATTAGCGAGTTTTTGCTAACATTTCAACGTTTGTTACCTCCGAGGTTCCCTTTTTCGGTTCCCTTCTAGGGTGGGTTATCGCCCTTTGATTATGCTTTAACTGTACATTACAATACAGACTACAGTGGGCGAACATAGGGACGGGTTGCCATATGTACTTCAAAAATATGTAGCCAAAAGAAATAGAAATCAGCTAATAATGACGGAACTTTGGACTAATTAGATGGTTTGACAAAGTCCTGAGAAATAAATAAATTTGCGAGGAATTTAATAACTTCATATGTGATGGAAATATGAAATAAACTAGTTAAATAAGTAAACCAGTCAGACCGTACGACATTTTTGATCGCTTTCTATATAAGCAAGACATATTCACATCTCAGTAGATAACCTCTACGTACTACTTGAGGTTGCACATCTCCCTGGATTTAGAATATGAACCAGATTCGCTACACCTGTCACTTAGCAGCACCCAATATGAAATTTGTTAACTATAACTTTATTTTTTGGAGGACCGTGTATACATTCTGTTACGTAACATAACTTTGCTTCCTCGTTATGAGAAATGCAAATTCTAATCATTATGTGTGCCGTGTCTCGTATCTTCTTAAAGCGAATATCGTCATGCAACGTGCTTCATATCCGTTTTTCTTTACTTATACATTTGGTGTTGCAGTTACAAAGATGTGTAAGTAACATACCTCTTTCTATTTAGTGTTTCACTTGAAACTTGCCAAGACGTTACATATAAACACAACTGGTAATATGTACTTGGTTCTTCCGGCCGACAGATCGGTAACGTATTTGGGGCGTTGTTTTAACCAGCCTATAAGAACACATTAAATACTCGATAAGAAAGAATTTAAAGTTGTTATCTTTTATCATTAATATATGTTGACATCATATTAATTTCTACACAAATATATCTTCAGACGGCTTGAAAATGAAAGCCCCACTGGCTAAGCAAAACACAAGAAGCGTTATCGTCTTCCAAAATTCGAATACGAAATTGTCCAATTTTAAGATAAGCTTGAGTCTTAATTTGTAAACATTTTTATTTCTAAACAAAATAAAACAATAATCAATTTCATAATTTAACTACCAGATTTCATCATTCATGCCTGTCAAAATAAACAACCCTAGAATTCCAGATGCAATCAAATTTCACTTTTAACACACTATTCGCTAACCATCTTTTTCATAACCTACTTTCAGAGCATACCACTCATCGCATTACTGTAATATGAATTATCTGCTATCACATTTACTAACGTTAGCCTTTAATACACGCCTATTAAGATATAATAACAACTAATATGCATTAAATAAATCAAAATATATATCCTCTCTAATTTTCCTCTTACTTTCTTTTTATTTCATCTTTCAATGAGCATCTGTATATTCGAATAAACATTTCAACAAGCTATGAATAACTTATTTTTCACATACATAACTTTATGACCTAATGATTTAATTCACATAAAACTAACATTTGTTACATCTCTAATTATTCCCAACTGTATTTGGTATATGTTTATTATTCTACAATAACAAATAGTAAAATAAGGAAACAATGTCCCCCTTGATTTAGTCATCAAAGTCATATGCGACTAGTTAACTCAAAAGGTCTACCAGGAAATTACGCTAACTAAATGGCATGGGCATGTCAATGTCTCGCTAGCTTTGAGCCTTGAGAATGGCATTCATCGGCGGATATTTGACTGTTAGCCAAGGACAGTCTAAGCAATATTTGCATGAATATCCATAATAAAAATTCAGTTGTCTCTATGGACTATTGGCAGGGATAGTCAAATATTAGAAGCTCATGCTATTAAAATAAGACAAACACTATCACATATTAGAAGCTCATGCTATTATGATTAGACAAACTCTATCAAATGACTGATTTAAATTCATGTTAATAAAAGTAATGGGGAATACTCTCCAAAGTTTACCACATTCTCTGTTTGGTCGTTTACGGTCGGTATTAATACAGTTTTTTGAAACACAACTAGCTCTCCGCGCATGACACTTTTCACAAAAAAAAACAATGCGACTTCTGGCATGTCTGTTGCTTCATTTTGGTCAACACATGATCGTTATCTTTACTGGCATCTCTTTTAGTTATATCAAACCAGCCCTTGTATACATCAAACAGAAAGAGGACGTGTTTACCATGAGTCATAGATGATGAAATCATTAGCAGAAAACTAATTATTGTTAACGTAATTTTGTTTTAATCTCTATACAATCATAATGTTGCACCCTATTTCTCTTATATATATGACAAGGAATAACGGAGACAACTGTTTTAACGTTTATTTCAATAAACAATGAGATTAAAGTAGAAGTCATGGCTTTAACATGAAGGTTGTTTACAACTTGGTAACCTTACATTTATGAATGGCCGCCTTTAACTTTGACACAGAACTTCAAGCATTTGCAAAAGTTTTTACCTGTTGGTCGCAGCACTTCCTCGCCAATTTTGCGCCATTTATTCAACGAGGATGTTTTAGGAGTCCAAATTTTCGTAGGGAGTGGCACAGGCTTTCCCATCCAAAATAGACCAAACGGAATAATCGATAGGGTTCGGGTCAGGCGCGTACGGCGGCCATCATTGACTGGTAATGAAGTGAGAAAAATTGACGTCGCATCAGTCTTGTGTTTATTTTAGCCCTGTTGCAGGAGCAAAATTGTGTTGGAAGATCCAGTTCTGGTTTTATCTTCGTTCATTTTACTTTAGTCGAAGTTCTTAGAAATCAAGAGTTTTTTGCCTAAGGGCTAACACTTGATATCTATATGATATACATATATATTAAAATATTTCATTAAAGTCCTTCTTTATTTGTCAAATGTTGAGTTAGTTAATAGGGTAAGAACATTCATTTCGCGGTATAAATTAAAATTTGTCAAGAGCGCTGGTGTATATTCTTCTATGAGATATCTGACTCGACCTCCTAATCATCACACACCCTTATAAACAAAAATACAACAAAATTACAGATATATTAGAAAATAGCATCCTCCAACGAGATTTACTATCACTATATATATATATATATATATATATATATATATATATATATATTAAACCCAAAGAATAAATGATTTTTATTTTAAGACATTGGATCGCACATATATGCAAGTCTTATTTTTATACTATAGTTAATTTTTTGCAAAACGTTCATGCATTCGGTAGGAACTACAATGCAAACTAAATACTACAATACTGCAACAATCGTTCACAATTTTAATTTAGCTATCATTGATGCAAAACATACTCTTTTGAATGTCTGCTACTTTGTATTACAACATTTTTCTCTTAATATATATTAATGGCACAATCTTAACAACCACAGAATGCATATAGCCAAACTTATCTTAAAATACAATCAAATAAATCAACTTCATATAATAAAACTAAATTAAAAATTTGTAAGTGAGTTTTTTATTCATTTTTTAATAAAAAAACAAAATAATTTTTAATATTTTCATTTTTCTGTTCTGAGTGTGTTTATTATTTTTTTAATATATAACTTTCTTTTGACAATCCACTCATAATATAAGTGCCATTTTCTCTGTGCCTCTGTGTGTCTGTCTGTCTGTCTGTCCGTGAGTCACACTTTTCTTTTAACAAATATCTTAACTTGTTTTCAAAAATAGACAGATATTGCATGGACTGAATAATATATTGCCAACAAATTAAGCGCACGCAATACCCTATAATTGAACTGAAGTATTAAGCTGTTAATCTGATGTTTTACAAACTGAGCTATATAGCTATACTCAAATCATTACCTTAATAACATTTTGAGAGCTTAAAAGTGACATAATGGAATTATGAGTTATGTCATTTTTGAAAACATGAATTCAAACATTAGCGATGATAAAAATAAATGTATAAATGCTTAAACATGATCAACGGCATAAGAACTTCTAACACAATATATTTTGCTTTAATTGCGTATTGGTGTAAAAACTAAGAATATATATATATATATATATATATATATATATATATATACTTTGTGAAAAATGTTAAAGTATTAATTTTTTTGTACTTACATGCGATATTATTTTAGGGGGTTTTACACTCATCTGTCCAGAAGTAGTGGTTGCACACAGTCACATTGGATCGAACGCATTTCGTACATTCAGTCTAAAATCACGATCCTCACGTTTTTGCCCACGCGACCGCGGGAAATCAGCAATGGAGTTACTGAAATTA
>OY744516.1:184985213-185030213 GCA_963556195.1 Sepiola atlantica | reverse complement strand
TTACTATATTCTATTTATATTTTGATACCCGTACTCTCATTTATGAAATTGTACTTAATTTTCACGTATCAATTAGTGTTATTTTTTAAATAATTCTCATTATATCCCAGTAGCAATGTTTTGGTTCATTAAATGATGTTTGCAACAATGGTATCGATACAATTAACACATCGGTGGAATCTAAACTGAGTTGTTCATGTAAACGTATAGTTGAATTTGAGAAATTATAATAACTTAAAATAAAATAATGAAATATATATATATATATATATATATATATATATATATATATATATAGCTGTGTGTGTATAACGCTGATATTAGTTGATTAAAGTTTGAGATTTATTTTAAAGATCATTCATAATCAAATTCAATATATTAAAAATAAAGAGATTTTTAATTCTTGAAAATAATACCCCGCCAAAAGACTGTACGTTAAAATACATGTGTTTAACCACGTAAATTATATTTAGGCTAGATGTTGATAGCGAATAAAATACTTACAATAAACACTTATAGTGTTCAAACGCATTGATCTATCAAGTCGATATAGTCGGTATTATAGGATCATTAACAGTGAAAATATACCAAACCAATATATATACGTAGAGCCTGGCCAGTACTAAATGTGTGACCATTTGGGAATACCAGGTGCCGTATGTGCTCTCTGCTTATCTCGGCATTGTTTCCAGTCGTCTTGAACTACTTGCCATTGGAATCAAGCAGTGTCGACTCAGGAGAGGTGTTGTTGTGGATTGCGCAACCCTTGAAATTACAATTACAAGCGCGGGCAGCTTCTGGCGGAGCACTCATACGTCGAAAATCGATGGGAGAGTTTATCATATATATATATATATATATATATATATATATATATATATATATATAGAGAGAGAGAGAGAGAGAGAGATACAGACAGACAGAGAGACAGAGAGAGAGCGATAGAGACACAAACTAGAAGAGTACCTTGCCCTTGGATAGTCATAATTAATTCCCTGTACAGAACATTCTGGAACTATAGGCATGTCCATTTGCACATATTTTAATCAAAATATCAGAATTCAAATTTTCATCAGGATTCATAACATGATTTTGATTGTAAACATTTCTGAAATTGGAGCCTGTATTATAAGGGGTCTTAACATAAATTAACATTAATAGAAAGGGTATTTACTTGTGCCTAAGTAGTATCTATCAAATTAATTTCAAAACGTGTATGTCTTAAATTTAAATCTTGTGTGTGCCTATATCATGCCCCCTAAAACCATTTAAATTACTCAGAAAAAACTGAAATTTGGACAAACACATTTATTAATTGATGTCTAATGTCTATTGATAACACTTTGACACATCAACTATATTTAACTTTTTAGGAATAGGTTCCACACCCGATTATATCCTCATTATGAAATGAATTAAACTAAATATTATCTGCATTGGGACTCTTTATGCCTAGCAAGTGTTTTCTAAGATCCATATGATTGGTTACTATATTTAGAACTTGCTCCTATGCAATAATAGGAACATAACACATAACACGTTTCATAGATATATATATATATATATATATATATATAATTATATATATATATAGTACACATATTGTATTAGTTTCTGTAGATATAAATCCGTTGAAACTCCACTGTTTATAAAAATGCTCAATAACAAGTAGAGCTTTTCTTAAGTATAAACTTTTATTAATACAAACATGATTGATTACATATGTGCATACATGTATACACATATGTAACCAATAATGTGTGTATAAATGAAAACATTATATATATATATATATATATATATATATATATATATATATATATATGCATATATATTACTATTTCATTACTATAACATTTTATAAGGGGATATACATTTTATGTATCTATTTCCAGTATTTCCTTCAACAGTGCTCGATACGTAAGTAGAGCTACGTATGTGTCCACAGTAATAATCTGTTTTATAATTCATACTGATTAGTACAGATTGCTTAGGATTTTTTAAGCACACACATATTATTGAAGCTCAAGCATGTACTGATTTTTTAAAAATATATTACATAATTTAAATCAGCATTTGATGGAATCCATTTTGTTTTTCTATAAAATATTGCATTTTAAACGTTTTTTCATAGGCGTTTTTGGGTTCGAGTCGGCTAACTCCTTAAATTGTAATGTTTACCGAAATAACACCAGGTTGCTGAGAATATATATTCCAAAATAGATAATCGGTTAAAAGAAAACTAAGACCGTAATACATGTCAACATTGAAAAAATAAATTATGCGCCTACATTATGAACTGTGTTTATATATATATATATATATATATATATATATATGTATGTCTTTAATATGTATGTAAAAAATAATTAATAAATGTATGTATAAAAAGAAAAAAAAGATACATAATTAAACGTTCTGTCAAAAATGGGGCACTTAATGCAATGTTTTTTACTGCTTAAGAAGTGGAATACAAACTGAGAAAAAAAGGTCTGCTGCTATGGCCAGTAAAAAATAACAAAAAAAACACGTAACAGTTAATGCGATAAAAATGATACCTATTTTCAACAAAGTTTTGTTGGTCTAGTGGCAACACGCCAGACTGCAAACTGTAATATTGTAGGTTTGATCATTGCCCAGTTTTTTTTCAAGAGAAATAGCTCCAGACTAGGCATGAAGTTGCTTGATGTAAGGAGCTTACAAGTAAACATATTATTATCGAAAATACATTGAATTTAGTCTTGAAAAGATCAAAGTTATAGCTAGGAGGAATACAGTCAACAGGAAGAGAGGTCAACAAGTCTGCGATTCTTGGAAAGAAGCTACTAGAATAGGAAGCTGTATTACAATGAAGTATCACAACAGCGAATTGATAGACACCAACGAGTCAAACGAGCAGGGACAAAATAAGCGAAAAATAGATCACATCATTCTGAAAGAAAACATGCCATAATAGTATTTATAGAAAAGACGGACCAGAAACATTACGTTTGTGAGAAAGAGAGGATAGAGAAAAGAAAGGGTAAGGCCAATCAATTTACAAATATGTGTCTGCACCTTATCAAAAACCCTCAAATGGAACAGAAATTCACCAGCCAATATATGACAACAGTACTTCATACATGGTCTTATTCTAAACTTGTAGACATAGAAAAAAGTCTCAGGTGTGAGAAAGTATTTTGAGTTATAAAGAGAACCAACTTTACGATAAGAAAAAAAAAGCAAGGATCTAATGTATTAACTCCGAGAAAGATTTGATGAAAGGAAAAGACCAGTAAGATTCAGCGTCGATTTCAGCTCAAAGGCAGAGCCATCTATGAGGACTTCATGAAGAAAATGTGTACGCCTAAGATTGGAAGACACAACCTGAGTCTTTACTGGATTAAATGAAGCAATCCATTTCGTATACCAATCCACAACTGAACCCAGGTCAACTTTTAGATCAGCTGCATATTTCGACTGATCCGAGAAAGATGGGCAATAATCAATACCAGTATAGAGAGTTGTATCGCCACACTAGATGTTGATTTTCTGAACAATATTCTCTGGAAGATAATTTAAATAGACAAGAAACAGTGTTAGGTTTAAAATAGAGCCATGAGGAACACCATCATTGAAAGGAAAAGAGAAAGAAGAACCACCGTCCAAAGTTACTCGCAAGCATTTATCAGAAAGAAAATACTTAATAATTTCAAGAACCTCACTACCAATACGATAATTTTCAAATGTCAAGCGCAATTGCTCTACCCTCTGCTGAATAATCAATAAACTGACAGATCAGCTCACTTACGACAATTAAAATATCAGCAAATGAAGGAAACACATGAAAGCCATACTGAACATCAGAAAAGTAGCTAAGACTTTCCAGAGAATTAGCCAGAGTGATGACAGCTAGTAGCCAGAAACATTTGTCTATGGATTCCTTTTATATGTACGTAAACATTAATCAATAATAAATATATAAACATTATAAAAATACAAAAAATACGTCTGTTTAAAAGAAACGTTTCAGTGCAATGTTCCTTACCGCTGAGGAAATGGAAAAATAAAGCTATGCTCTTATCGCCATCAATAACAATAAAACACTATATATATATATATATATATATATATATATATATATATATATATATATATATATATATATATATATATATGTATATATAAAGCGTGTCTCGATATTAATGCACATCAATCATTATTATGTATTTGAAATTCATTTATTTGCGTACAAAGCTGCTATTCACCAAGGGAAGAACAGTAATACCACTAAAGTCTAAAACGGCATATCTGCAGGAAGTTAGAAATGACTGTTCTACACCCGTTAAACACTCGTTTATAAATACATTGAAGAGAGTAGAAATTGGATCTTGTGTTTATTTTGGGCAGCCTCGTTACTCTCGCTGCACTGTATTGTTGTCCTTTAGTCCCTACATTTCATGATCGATGTTGCTGACAGAGGGGTAAGGATTGCTGTTTTATGAGCTATGACACACCCATCTTACACTTATCATTGATCAGTTCCTGACCATGAAGTAGTATTTCTTTTCTTTTAGCTCTTTACATCAAGTGGCGTTATACCTTGTCTTGAACGATTTCCATGAGAACAAACTGATGTAATTATGTTCAGAAGTAACAGAATACTTGAATATGAGCATAATAACATATTGAATAAAAGATACAAATTGATAGCTAGATCTAGAAATATACATAAATAAATAACCAGCTAATGAAGGCACCATTGAGCCCATTACCGGTAATCTAAACACATTAGCGTCATCGTATGCACATTTAGAATTTCAAACCATTTATATAAGTCAATCTTGATATAGATACGGTTCTCCAGATTCCGACTATTCTCACTCGTCTTATAGGACACTCTATGTGCGTCCATAAGCTGTTGGGTCATGTCCTCCTCTGGTTCTGCCACCTTAACTTTAATACATCTGTGAAACAGTGGTTTCAGCGACGGAGTCTGCACCCCGGGGTGCACTGGAATGCATCGGGGAGATCAGGCCCCACGTAGAGACAAGTGGAAGTCTGGGAGCTAGTACATATTTTCGACCGTCCGGGCCCTGATCGCTGGGGGCGCCGCGAAGTCTGAGATTGGCTCTTAGGGTGTCGTTGGCAATTAGGGAACAACAATGGGATACATTGAGCACACGCTGCCAAAAGTTTTGGCAAAATCTTATCAGAGGTGTCAACACTTGGAGGACAGAGGGAGAGGGAATAATTGGTCTCTAGGGAGATAAAGACTAAGAGATAAATTCCAAATTGTCCGTTGAGAAGCGTACCACCCCACCCCGGGAGAGGAGGTGGGACACAGAAGAAGGGATGGGGGAAAGAAAGAGAGTAAGTCAGCATCGCGCGTACCACACGACGAGAAGAGAGAGAGAGAGAGAGAGAGAGAGAGAGTATGAGTTATACGCTTTTCGTCTTTGTTATTTGACGCGAAAATGCGATCACAAAAGAGTTAGACCCGAGATCTCGGCCGAGCTGGTCGTGATTCCCTCGGATCCCGAGGGAGCCGCTGTCCCGGGCCCCACCATCGTTTTCCAACAGAGATTAACGTCTCAATTAATACCAACAGTCGTAAGAGTCCACGCCCACCGTTTTGAGTAGACAAGTTATATCTCGATTAGGGATTTGCAGTCGTAAAGAGATTCACACACACACACACACACAGAGAAGGAAGATAAGATAGTTAGAAAAAAGCCATTATCGAAGAATAGACTTTGGGTTAAAAACCCACCGTTCATTTTTATTAAATAATTATTGTTGTGAAAAGACCTAACCGTTTGTCGAGTTATTCTATCGTGAATTGTCCTGCTAGGTAATCTTGCCTTCACAGAATCACGAAGTCGTCATTCATCTGACCCGGGGGAGATTCGAGCCATCTTTCTTTTTACAGCCACTACAGACGAAATCACGAGCCAAAGAAAAGGTGTTCACAGTCAGGAAGGATTCCTGCACCGGGACGGTTCTCATTACACTTGATGCCGTCACGAGGAAGAAGGAAGAGGAGGTGTGGGGTCTCCGTTATAAATGGTGCCGCGACCTAGGATCATGGTACGGTGAGGAGTGCCTGGCAACCTCGGGAGAAGAAAAGAACAAAGCCAACCACGGCCACAAAGAAAACAATTTTTTTTTCCGGCAAAACACCTTGGAAAAAGAAAAAATAGACAGACAAATTTAAAAAAAACCCACGGGCACAACGGACGATTTTTTTTTACCGGCAGAGAGAAAAGTTTGACGGACATCGACACCCGTGTTTGAAAAAAAAAAGAAAGATAGAAAAAGAAAAAGAAAAGAGAGAAACAGTTTAACGGGCATGTACACCCGTGGTCGAAAAAGAGAATAAAAAAAAGGAGGAAGGAAAAGAAAAGAGAGAAACAGTTTGACGGACATCGACACGCGTGTTTGAAAAAAAAAAGATAGAAAAAGAGAATAGGAAAAGAAAAGAGAGAAACAGTTTGGCGGGCATGTACGCCCGTGGTTGAAAAAGAGAATAGAAAAAAGAAAAGAAAAGAGAGAAACAGTTTAACGGGCATGTACACCCGTGGTTGAAAAAGAGAATAAAAAAAAAAGGAGGAAGGAAAAGAAAAGAGAGAAAGAGTTTGACGGACATCGACACCCGTGTTTGAAAAAAAAAAGATAGAAAAAGAGAATAGGAAAAGAAAAGAGAGAAACAGTTTAACGGGCATGTACACCCGTGTTTGAAAAAAAAAGAGAAAGATAGAAAAAGAGATAGACTGAAAGAAAAAACGTTTTTTAGACTTTGAGATCGGTCTGGGACCGCGAACTTTTAGTCAATTGATTGAAAGGCCCAGACGGACTCGAAAAATAACAAGCAACCAACCCAGAGACGAGGGACCACAGGAGCAGCAGAGGAGAGGGGTAAGTGACTCGTTGATTTCTCTTGTTCGCTTGCTCGGTTTTGTCGGTGTGTCGATTGTTGTCCAGACTTTGCACACAGTTTGGGTAGTGCTGTTGTTAGGGGTGGTAAGCTAGAACGCAAGGGGAATGGGTTCGGAGGAAGACCTAGTGAATAGTGTAACAGGTATGGGAAGAGAAGAGACCAGAAAGATAGAAAGGCCGATAGGAGGGATACGAATACCCCCCCACAAAGGGGATCCCGTCGGTTTAATGGAGTGGTTAGCAGTAATTCAGAAGAAGAGGGTGATTTATGGACTAGAAGATTTAGAGATGGTGCTGCTCGCTCTAGAGGGAGCGAGGGGCCCAGTGTCGAGATTCATTGAGGGGAGGTATGTAGAGAACCCGGGGATCACTTGGACGGAGCTCCGCGAGCAGCTAGTGAGGCAATACGCCAGCGAGCGAACCGCGATTGAGGCCGTACGCGAGTTGACCCGGCTAAGGTTAAGCAATGGCGAGGAAAGGCCTGGGAGAAGGAAAACGGTGGGGGCAGGGCGAGTCCGGGGCCCCGAATGGAGAGAGGGGGCGGAGAAGATTGGGAGGCAGACTCCGATCCTAGAGGGAAGGCATGGGACCTTCGAAATGAGCACGATAGGCCCGCACCGGCAAGGCAGGTATCAGTCCGCTGGACCTGCAGGGGTGAGGGGCATGGAGCAGCAGAGTGTCCCACAAATTATGGGCGCCCACGCGGCTCGGTTAGACCGAACTGCACTAGGTGTGGTCGGTTCGGACATGAGAGTCGGTGGTGCACAGCAGCATAGATCGGAGGTGAGGAATTAGGATTCCGAACCTTAGTGTGCCACCTGACGCTAGGGTAAAGAACCAGGGAAGCGCCCAGAGGCCACCCAACAGAGTATAAAAAGTAGGGTGGCCACCAGAATGATAAGTTTAGTGAAAGATAGCGAATTTAAATGGGAAGAAGACGGGCTTGGGTTTTGTTCGCCGGTTTATGAGAAACCGCAAGAAGCAATGAACCCCCCCGTAGAGAGAGACTGAATTAAACGCGACTGCTGGGTCGGTTGACCAGTCCAGCGAGTGGGAGGAGAGCGGCAAAATACCCACCCTACCCAGCTCCAGAAGAGACTGAGAGAAAATCGGTTAGCCAAAAAGGTAGAGGAATTACCTATGAAGTTACGGTAGAATGGGAAGAAGACGGGCTTGGGTTTTGTTCGCCGGTTTATGAGAAACCGCAAGAAGCAATGAACCCCCCCGTAGAGAGAGATCGAATTAAACGCGACTGCTAGGTCGGTTGACGAGTCCAGCGAGTGGGAGGAGAGCGGCGAAATACCCCCCTGCCCAGCTCCAGAAGAGACTGAGAGAAAATCGGTTAGCCAAAAAGGTAGAGGAATTACCTATGAAGTTACGGTAGAGGGGAGCAGAACGCCCCACCACAGAATAGCAGGAAAGCCAAGCCAAAGATAGTCAGGGACCTGGGGGAGAGGCCGAGGTTGTGCTGTGTCGCATTCGTTGGCTCCACCGCGCGCAGGGAGGGCCCCCATGCGTGTGCGGTGCTGGTGGTTGTGGCGCGGACAGTTGTCTTGGATGCCCCCCCCCCGAGATAAACGGACAGATAAGGATAGAAAGAGATGCATAACTGGGACCGATGGAGGGTCGTCGTGGTTAGATCCAAATGATCGATCACAAGTAGTAATATACCTGCAGCTGGATGGGCTGTTGCCGAACGACCAGGCAGATATATAGTGAGTTTTAAAACAAAAGAAAGTTGAAGTAATCGACAGATGTTCGAACCACCGTGAATACGACAGATTGTGGTTCGCCTTACGAAAGGGCACAGAAGTAATGATAAGCGAAGAGAAGGATATGAGATCCTATCTAAGATAGATAGTGTTGATACAGACGAAGCGGAAGAAATCAGTGGCCCCCCGTTGCTGGGAGAGGCACTCGATGAGCAATTAGGGACAGTGTCGGGAAGCGATGAGAGAATGATTATGAAGAAATTGGAAGTTATAGGGAAGAACCAAAAGGGTTACTGTCGCATGCAGCCAGAGAAGGCGCATCGATATCGAATGTCACCGGGCCGAAGTGAGCCAAGAAGGTGTTAGTCTGAGAGAATTGTTTTTCCCAGAGAAGGGAACGAAGAGAATCCGGCCGAGGTGGCCGACGCAATGATAGTGACGGTATGCGAACCAGACAGGTCCGTACCAAGAGAATTTCGTATGTTGATACTGACGAGTGAGTGCACAGGTGCACAGTTGGATATGCAATCGCTAAGACACTTGTCGCCGAATATAATCATCTCGGCAGATTAAGGCCGAATTACCAAATCGTTTGAGATTACCGGTCGACCCCATCGAACAGTTATGAAAGTATTATAATGTGTTAAAATGCGTTGCATAACCAGAAGGTAACAAGCTATTAGCTTTAGAGAGATTGAGGGTTCGATTAACCCCGTCAGGAAGGGGAAATTCACGTTAAAAGGTAGAACTAGACACGGGCACGATAGGGCTTGGTCGATGTTAGTGAGAATTGTGCACATAAATAATAGGGTAAGCTTTTGCAGAAAAGACAAAGGGCGCGAGAAAGACATAGGGAGAAATTGGACGGCGCGAGCACACCGACGGCCGAGTGCATGAGCGAGGGAGGGTTACCCTTAAGTACACTTCACCCAGATCGCGAGCGGGAGCAGGAATCGCTGCCCGTGTCGGAAATCCGGGTGGATGACCAGTGAAGAAGTAGAGATTGATTCCGAGGAGAGGGTGATGGTGACGTAATTTGTAAGGGGCGTTGCGAGCTCCAATCTGTATTAACAAACTTTTAATTGCATGCATAATAATTCATTTTGTCACCTACCCACCTCCCAACACAGAAACCACAAAATGCATACGCACATACACACATACATACGTAGTCCTGATGTTTTAATAGACTGGAAAGAGAAAAAGAAGGACAGACCAAAAGAAAACAGAACAGAAAAAGAAAACTTTTTGTTCCATTGTTTAGCTACAGTTTTTTTTTAATTTTTGATTATTATTGTTTTGATTGTATTATCCGTTGTTCTCTCTGTGTGTGGGGAAAGGTAACGGTCTGGGAGATGTCAATTGCAACCAAGTGACACGAAATAAGGGTGGACGGATGTGAAACAGTGATTTCATCCGACGTATCTGCCCCCTCTATGGCGCACCGATATGCATCGGAGAGATCAGCCCCCCACGTAGAGAAAGGTGACGGTTTGGAGGTGTCAATTTCGACCAATTGACACGAAATAAGGATTGGGCGGATGTGAAACAGTGGTTTCAGCGACGGAGTCTGCACCCCGGGGTGCACTGGAATGCATCGGGGAGATCAGGCCCCACGTAGAGACAAGTGGAAGTCTGGGAGCTAGTACATATTTTCGACCGTCCGGGCCCTGATCGCTGGGGGCGCCGCGAAGTCTGAGATTGGCTCTTAGGGTGTCGTTGGCAATTAGGGAACAACAATGGGATACATTGAGCACACGCTGCCAAAAGTTTTGGCAAAATCTTATCAGAGGTGTCAACACTTGGAGGACAGAGGGAGAGGGAATAATTGGTCTCTAGGGAGATAAAGACTAAGAGATAAATTCCAAATTGTCCGTTGAGAAGCGTACCACCCCACCCCGGGAGAGGAGGTGGGACACAGAAGAAGGGATGGGGGAAAGAAAGAGAGTAAGTCAGCATCGCGCGTACCACACGACGAGAAGAGAGAGAGAGAGAGAGAGAGAGAGAGAGAGAGAGTATGAGTTATACGCTTTTCGTCTTTGTTATTTGACGCGAAAATGCGATCACAAAAGAGTTAGACCCGAGATCTCGGCCGAGCTGGTCGTGATTCCCTCGGATCCCGAGGGAGCCGGTGTCCCGGGCCCCACCATCGTTTTCCAACAGAGATTAACGTCTCAATTAATACCAACAGTCGTAAGAGTCCACGCCCACCGTTTTGAGTAGACAAGTTATATCTCGATTAGGGATTTGCAGTCGTAAAGAGATTCACACACACACACACACACAGAGAAGGAAGATAAGATAGTTAGAAAAAAGCCATTATCGAAGAATAGACTTTGGGTTAAAAACCCACCGTTCATTTTTATTAAATAATTATTGTTGTGAAAAGACCTAGCCGTTTGTCGAGTTATTCTATCGTGAATTGTCCTGCTAGGTAATCTTGCCTTCACAGAATCACGAAGTCGTCATTCATCTGACCCGGGGGAGATTCGAGCCATCTTTCTTTTTACAGCCACTACAGACGAAATCACGAGCCAAAGAAAAGGTGTTCACAGTCAGGAAGGATTCCTGCACCGGGACGGTTCTCATTACACTTGATGCCGTCACGAGGAAGAAGGAAGAAGAGGTGTGGGGTCTCCGTTATACATCTGACCTGCATGTATGCATAGTGAGATACACGATTATAAATTACAAATACTTTAACATCTCCCGAAGCGATAAAGATAATTGCCAATCACATGATATAAGAGTTTATGAATTCTCTGACAAGATAGTGCATCTTCAAACTATGATAATCAAGTCCGATACAGTGGTGAATTGCCAACGCATTGAGTAAGACAATGGAATCGGATATGACGTAGTATTTTGACTCATATGACCCTTACAGAAAGCTGATTTCCCGTGAACATTACTATTTAAATTTGAATTATTCGGTGAATTACGTAAGTTAGTTCCCGGCAAACATACTTATACATGTTGTACTCTCTTATTATTTCGCTGTCATTTACTTACTATCAACTCATGCGACATTCTCTCTCTATCATCAAGCATAACACACTTTTTCACACACGTGTTCATTTATTAACCGGTAATGTTTTCCCTCCGTCGTAATATATGTATTGTTCGTTGCCCCTTTTAATGCCGCTGTTGTTACAATCCAAACAAAGTGAAACAAAATAGACAAAGCAACGAATAGATAATACAGTAACCACTTACTATGCACGTAACATTGAAACAATTTATTAAAAATACAAACACATGTTGATGAAAATGAAAATTGAATACGGACGGAATTCACAGTTTTAGATTTTTAACATATATTGGCTTTTGCCATGATTTTGTGATTTCTTTATCTGTGAGACAGATTAACATGAACTCGGTAATATCAATTACACCATTTAACACCGTCGTTGACTTCCGCGCAAATATTGTAGGTATAATTTGTTTACAGATTTTATAAAAGTCAGACATATTCATTCATGGAATGCTTAATACCAACTAAGTGTGCAAATGCTACAAGCTTACTTGAACACCAACGCAGTCTAAAAGAACAAAAGTAGCGCGAAAATATATGAATGAAAATAAGTAGATGTCGGCATTGCGATGACACGTAGATGATATTGCTACTGCTCTGTTTGAAAACAATGGGATGTTTTTCTCATTCCACCCACTCACGCAACATAGTTTAAAGAAATTGAAGCAATCAATGGAGGAGAATAAGGTGTTTTTTCTACCGAGACGTCTTTCGGTCACCTCTTCTCTAAGGCAATCGTCGACTAAATTATGGCGTGAAACTACGAATGAGACCGTGTTTGAAAGAAACATAAACGTCATTGGTAAATGAGGGTAAACAAAATAACAGGGTAGGTATTGTCACGCCCATCCATCATTCTAAACTGTGGATGTACTCCTTCTGCTTGCACAAAGAGAGTTGTCGCAAATTAATAGCAACCGCTTCGAGAATCTTGAGATTATTTCTCGAACGAACCTTGTGCAGGACAGAAAAAGCCTAATCGGAATGCTCTCTAGTGTACAATTGCCACTCCAATAAATGGTCTCCAATGGCCGACTGATGGGCTTGTAAACGACCGGATGTCGACCACTGGCTGTGCTGATTTATGGAGATGCGGATGTGTTTTTATCATGTACATTATAATATGATTTAACTAAATGCAAGTGAATTAAAATGCTAGCACACATAATGCCTAATACATGTTGTAGATCTGAATCGTAAAAATGTCCGATAATTTACAAAAATAAATTCAAGATAAAAGAGATTTATGCACTGTTCAATGAGCTATATTTTCGACTATATGTTATATAGTTTCGAGATTTTTCATATGCAGGTTGGTAATTCATATCATTCGTATTATTCGGACTCTTGTATGTAATTTTGATTATTTACTGTTCTCATCTTGAGTGTTATTCTCAAATATTTCGACCGATGTAACCTCCAACTATCTTCAAGTGTATTTTGTTGAATTCGGAAATTTGTCTGTATAACTCGGGAATCATCACGGAATTTCAAACGGAACATTTATGTAATCAGTCATGACCGGTTAGACGTCTTCCGTAATTCGCAATTCCTAGTATCACCCGCACTGAAGGTTTGGACCTTTAACCTTCAGAAGACTACACTCAGAACTGAATTTTACTTAGTACTTTAGTTGCGGATATGCCGTAATGGATGACGGACCAAATACTATTAAGTTCTAGGTGCAGTCTTCTGAAGGTTAAAGGTTTAATCCTCAGTACGGGCGATACCTGCAATTGCAATTTAGGGAAAACTTCTACCCGGCCATGGCTGATGGTACGAGAGCATGCTACTCCGTGGATTAAATAAAGGGTTCCGTTCGAAATTCAAAGCAGATACCCGGGTTCAACAGGAAGATTGCATAGTTCGAAAAGATATCGGTGAAGAAGGTCAGAGTTAACATTGGCCGAAAGTTTGTGAGACTTACACTCACGATAAAAACTGCAGACCAAATAATCAAAATGTCGTAATACGTTGGCTATTAAAACTTCGATTATAGATAACCCTTTGTGAAAGTTAAAAACAAACGAGCTACGCTAATGCGACGAAGTAAAAATTACAGTATAGAACGGTGGAGAGTAAGACGACCCAAGAAGCAGCACATATCTTTGTCGGCAATGAACGGCTAAGATTTAATTCAATGTGTATACAATTAATCATAAATAACTAGCATGGCTACCCGGTGTTACCCAGGTAAGAGTCTTTGATAACATAATGGTAGTGAGAATTATACAGCAACCTTGATGCTGTCAGCTAGATATCTTACTCACTGAGCTATTCAGATATATGTAAATACTCTTACGCTAACGCTAATAAATAGATTAATGACACTGTGTAACATGTTTGAAAATTGTCATTAAGTTGGGTAAGGTTCATCCAGAGACGCCATGTTTACAGGCAAAGTGTGCATCTGAATAACATTATATTGAAAGTACACTTCTTAATATGTCTTCATTTTTAGGGATATATATATATATATATATATATATATATATATATTTATCTATATTTACACCCCCCACACACACATATATATATATATATATATATATATATATATATATATATATATATATATATAAATATATATATATATATATATATATATATATATATATATATATATATATATATATATTCAGTCGAGGGATTGCGCCCTCGGAGACCATTTTAATATCATGAACATTTTCTGAAATTTTGTGAGGAGATATCATTTTTGGTTATTTACTTATGGTTTAAATTGCATTTGAATCAAGGAAAAACAGTTTTCAGTGGGGGCCGAGTACCCTCAGTCTTGAAGTGATATATTTATTATATAGCCATATATATTATGTAGTCCACATGTCAATTTTCCGGAAATTCTGCCCAGCGGTTTGGGTGAACATAGAACAAAAATATCAGGCGGACACACACACACATACAGAGTCACTATTTTATATACATAGATATATTAGAAAATTATTAATACATACAAACATACATACTTACATATATATATATATATATATATATATATATATATATATTTGTATATATATATATATATAGAGAGAGAGAGATAGTAATATAGTGTAGTGAATAATAATACTAGCATATAGTGATATATAGTATTTAGCAGTAAGCTACCCCGTTGATTTGTAAGTTGTTTCGTTCAAAATTACGCACAGATTCTCGAGTTAGACAAGAAGAATCTCAAGAATGTCGGAGGTTACATCGACCACAACTTTCTAAGAATACCATCTCAGATAAGGACAACAGTTTGAATAATCTAAATAATACATATTTTCTATTTAAAAAACTTACCAGCCAAATAATTTTCATGAGCGATTTCCCATCTCGAAACAATTGAACACAGTAGTTGCCTATAGTTCTACGTGCACAATAATAAAAGTAATAATAATAACAATAATAACAATAATAATAATAATAATAATAATAATAATAATAATAAAAATTGTAATAAGAGCACAAATAAAAACGAACATAAAATGTTGAAAATGATCATCGAATTGCACATATTTCCTAAAGCAAGAAACATACTAATTTAAGTCCAATCTGCTAACAGAATGCAAAGAAAATTCAGCTAAATCACATTTTTCAAGCAAAAGATTCATACACCTCGAAGACAAGTTTGCGTGCAATGAAGAGTTTATGCAGTTCTATTCGCAAGGGAGCAAATAGTTCAATTTGAGGTTATCGTTTCCTTGTATTGTTGGAGATGGAGATAAATCGGTTTGCCTTATTTGTTAAATCGACCGATTTTGAACATTACAGGTAGCAACACTTAATATTTCAGCCACCAAGATTATTAACATTTCGAGAAGAAACGAATGCAATTATTAGACACAGTTCAAAGCTTAGATCCATACTTCATAATTCAATACTATAAGTTAAGCTTCTATCAAATTCCGTATCTCAAATAGAATTTGATAATAATTTCTACGAAAGTCTATCTCAATTCGGACATTTAACTCGTGTTTTTCTGATGTTCCACGAGAAAGACATGAACTATAGCACTCACCCACGTAAAATTTCCATGGTAACATGTTGTGATTGCAGGCCTTTCTTAGCAGCCTATGGGAAAGAAAGAGATATGTGTTATATGTTGCTTTCCAGTAATTAACAGTACGACTACGCACCATTAATATTCTAATGAGCTCACATTTCCTAAAGTAAACGTCTCAACTTAATAGCGTGAATAATTGAGAAATTAATACCTAAATCATTGTGATTCGATATGTATAAACAAATATTTTATAAAAACTTATAAAAGAAGATTGATTAAAAAAAAAAATCTCTATGATAATGTAAAGTCGAATTCATTTCCACCCTACGATTTAAGACATGATTGGATAATAACAAAAACCTTCATATTCTAATCCGTTCCGCCATCTAATTAGACGAAGCCCTAATGCGGGTTTCAGAAAATATGCATTCATTTCGTCCCCATTCCACTATTTATGATATTGCTTACGGATTACCGGACTCTCCACAAATAAACCTTCGGAAGACAAGGTTGCATCAATATTTAATCGTTACTATTACTCTACTCCTATAGCCACAAGTTATACCGTTTTTTATTAATACAAGGGAATGTTAGTTAAATTGCTTTAATTATTTCATTTAGTCCTTCTTGATAGTGTCTATATAATAAAATATATTTTAAATTAAAATAACTATCGATCCTTTTTTGCGAATTGAGTGAATATAATTCAACTATTCTAAATGGCTTTTCTGTATAAATTCTGGGCTACGCCTTTACAAACAAATGTACACATCCATTCCCACATGCTGTAAGGTACGGGAAGATCAGTTTTTTTATGTACTTAAATATACATTTATATTAAATATTTAAAAGACACCTAATCGAGAGTGAAAGAGGTATCAAGACAAACATCTGCTTCCACCCGTCAGTAGATTTGTAACGTTCGGTAAATAATGAATTTTTCAATCGAAAAACTAAACTAACAATTGATTCTTACTAGGCTGCTTTGTTTCTTTTTATTAAATTTATATTTACAAAATAGTATTATATTATTTACAAAAATAATCTATTTTAAATATTATTTGTGGAAAATCCGGCTCTCCAACAAAAAAATAATTGCCTAAGTCTACAACGATTTCGTCTTAGTTTGAATCAGAAATATCGCAATATTCTGTAGGATATACGTTATTAGAAAACTATTTTCGATATAAAATATTGGACATATATTTTCAAACACACAGGAAAATACTGATTTCCTTTATTTAATTTCGATTAATGAAGACAATTCTTGACAAATACAGTATTCAAACATATTTTCATTATTGTTTGTGAAAAATTCCGTTATTTCAACGATATAAAAAATGTCACAGCTTAGAGAGATTTTTCGTAAGCGGAATAAAAACCAATTTCTTCGGTAATATTCTGTATTGGCTAATATATTAAAACAATATTTTCATCATAAACTATTTAACACGTTTTCACACACACAAGTAAATCATTGATTATAAACACACGCACCTGGGCACGGGTTCATCATGAATCATATGTAATCACTTAAATTATTTGTAGTGAAATGTGTTATGTTATGTGTTTTTTTCAGTAATCAGTATTTCACATAAAATCTAACGGAAGTCACACGATAGTTATTAATTGACATGCAATATAATAATTAGCTAGCACGACCCATGCCTCGGCGTTGTTCAGTGAGCATATACAATAATTATATAGTTGATAAAAGCTTACTATTTAAGTAGCAATTCACTCCTTTACATTAGCCCGGGAAACTATTTAACAACTATTTTCAAACAGAGAAAAACTGCACTTTACTTCGAGTAAAAAAAAAAGTCTTAGATGGAAACCAAAAAATCTACTGTAATCTCCGTGTTAAGAAAAAAGATTTTCAGACTAGAATTAGGAAATAGATACATAGTTTTTGCTAGATTTATTTACTTACCTATATTTTTATTAACGCAAATCCGTCACAAATGTATAGCTAAAATTTACCGACGCGGCGAAATGACGTTAGTTGTTGAGAATCATGTTATTTAAAGATATACACGCATTGTTCTTAACTTTTAAGAAAAATAATTTAAACTTTCTCCTGTGTTTTTATATATTGCTTTTGAAATTCAATAAATCACATAATAGGCTTTGCCGATTTCATGGCTTTCAACGATGAAAGGTTTAGACATGCGGTCGCTTTGAAGTGTGGGGGAACATCTCCCTTAAATTAGATTATGGGTTATCACAAATTAAATACCTATCTAGAAGAATTTATACGCCAAAACATGTCGAAATTTTATCTTAATCGCCTGAATTTCTTATAGTAATATGGTTATTTTCTGTTTTTTTTTACCAATTGCTACTCTAAAATAAGTTTTATCCATTACATCATTATTTTATATTCTCATCGAGCAACGCCTAGACATGTGCCCTACAAGTTAATTATACTATTGTCTGTCAATTAATATCTATCTGGTGACTTCCGTTACCTTTTTAGATAAACTGGCATAATGCTGCATAACGAGAACCGCACGCTTAGGTGGAGAGAATGATTGACAGATCAGGGTTCACGTGATTGACATTAACGCGTGAATGGAATTGACGATAGCATGTGATTTCAGGAGTGAGAAATACTCTTTTCAGATAGACACTCGAAGTAGGCGATAAGAACGTATGTTCCGTGTTTAAAAGTAAGAAGGAAAAGGTTAAAAAGAGAACAATGTTTTGAAGAAAAATGTTTAATGTAAAAATAAAATGCTTGAAAAGAAATGTTTAAAGAAAGCCGTGTTTAAAAAAGTAATGTTTAAAAGGACTGCCAGTTTAAAGGCTTAAAAATGCCTTAAACCTGTATTAAAAAAGTTTTAAAATGCTTCTAAAGTTTTCGTATTGTTTTCGTATTTCGAGAAGCGTTTACGAGACTATTGGTTTACTGGTGATGACTTAATTGAGAATGTAACAAATGCCTGTTTGGTAGCGTGCAATTTAACAATTGTTATACACACTGTAGAACAACCGCTACCCAACAAGAATAGTAAGCGTTTATATTTGGCAAAATGATTACAGTTTTTGTAAACGATTCAATGAAACATATTATTTGTGTGTGCATAACCATTAGTATGAACAGGAAAATAATAATAATAATGATAATAATACTACTAATAATCAAAGAAAAACAACATTAATACAAAAAGACCCCCAAAAAGGGAACAACCCCCAGCAACTACAGACCGATAACATGTCTACCAATAATGTGGAAAATTCTCACAGCACAACTGAGAGAACAAATCTACTAATCCCTGGAAAAACGTGGACTGCTCCCCGTGGAACAAAAATGATGCCGGAAAGGACAAAGAGGGGCACATGATCTACTATACATTGATCAGAAGACCCTGAAGGAGGTGAAGAGCAGACAAAGGAACATAACCATGGCATGGATTGACTACAAGAAAGCCTACGACAGAATCCCCCAAACATGGATAATTGAATGCTTAAAAATATACAAGATACCAGACAGGATTATTAATCTCATCCAGAAAGCAATGGAAACATGGAGAGTAAAACTGACAGCCGGAGGACAACACCTGTCTGAGATAAAAATACAGAGAGGCATTTTTCAAGGAGACTCTCTATCACCACTATTGTTTATAATAGCCATGATGCCACTCAACTACATACTCAGAAAGTGTGATGCCGGATACAGGTTTACGGATACAGAACAAAGAATAAACCACCTGATGTACATGGATGACCTTAAACTGTTTGAAAAAATACAAAAAAGAACTGGAAAAGCTGATAAATACAACCAGGATATTCAGCCACGATATCCAAATGGAGTTTGGAATAGAAAAATGTGCACTACTAGAGATTAAAAGAGGAAAACTGGAGACGACAGAAGGCATAGAACTCTCCAACCAAGAGGAGATGAGGGCGCTAGGAGAACAAGAGTGTTATAAATACCTGGGAGTTCTTGAAGCAGAAACAATCAAATATACAGAAATGAAAGAGAAGATTGGAAAAGAATATCTACGAAGAACAAGGAAACTCTTAGAAACTAAACTATATAGCAGACACCTAGTAAAAGGGATACACACATGGGCTGTATCACTAATAAGATACTCTGGACCATTCATAAGCTGGACCAAAGAAGAACTCAGGCACTTTGACCAGAGGACTAGAAAACTAATGACCATGCACAATGCATTGCACCCAAAAGACGATACGGACAGACTCTACATGTAAAGAAATGAAGGAGGTAGAGGACTGGTAAGTATAGAAGACTGTGTTGAAAACACCAAAAAAGAGCTGGAGAAATATGTAACCCAGAACACGGAAAGACTGATCACCACAGCAAGAGACACCAGCCCAACAAACAACTCCGGAAGCACTGAACCCAGAAACAAAAAGACAAGAAAGGAAAAGTGGGAAGAAAAACAACTACATGGACGCTTTATAGGACTCACAAGCGATGAAGTCAATGAAAACAGCTGGGCATGGCTAAGAAAAAGAACACTTGAACAGAGAAACGGAATCTCTGCTGACGGCCACACAGAACAATGCGATTAGGACACACTTTATTAAAGCAAAGATAGATAAAACCCAGGAAAACAGCAAATGCCGATTGTGTGGACAAAGAGACGAAACGATAAATCATATAATAAGTGAATGCAGCAATCTAGCCCAAAAGGAATACAAGAACAGACATGACAGCGTGGGGAAAGAAGTACACCGGGAAATGTGCAAACAACTGAATTTCGAATATGCAAAAAAACGGTACAAACACAAACCAGAAACTGTACTAGAAAACGAAAAACACAACATCATATGGGATATAAATGTACAAACAGACAAACCCATGACAACAAGGAGCCCGGATATGATAATAATCAACAAGAAAGAAAAATCCTGCAAAATCGTAGACTTTGCCGTTCCAGCGGACCACAGAGTGAAGATCAAAGAGACGGAAAAAAGAAGCAAATATACTGAACTTGCCAGAGAACTGAATGGAATATGGAACATGAAGAAAGTCAGTATAACACCAATAATCGTAGGAGCACTAGGAACAGTCCCCCAAAACATGGAGAAACGACTAGGAGAAATAGGAATCAAAGGGATAACTGAGACCATATAAAGGACAGTAATGATCAAAACAGCTACAACCCTGAGAAATGTCCTCGAATGCGGAAACCAACCCACATAAGCAACGAATGGAGAACAAACACATGGAAGCACAAGACAACAGAACCGGGGAAAATACAACCGCACGGGAGAGGCGCAAGCATAGGCTGACACCAAAAAAATTATGGACAGAGGGTCCAGGAGAGAAAGCGCAAACCAGACCTCCACTGGAAGAGCGCGGACAGCTCTGGGACCTTGGTGAGGCTTGTTGCCACTCGGGCCCCAGAGGGGACCAATGCCCCTTATCAGCGGGAAATCGGTGGTAGGTGGCTGTTGCGATACCGCAAGGTCATCAGCGATAATGAACGAAAACAGGAGCATACTGGAAGTCTGAGGAGACTTGTTGTCACTCAGACTTCAAGGAAAACCACAGGTTGTTGGCAGTGCGCGATCACTGACGATGACCAGTGTGATAACTTCTAGTGAGTAAATAATAATAATAATAATGATAATAATAATAATAATAATAATAATAATAATAATAATAATAATAATAATAATAAATATAATTGGCATGTCACTTGTATACAATGGAACGCTAACTATTAAAATTGTTTCAGCTGAGAAGTTGTTTACTTTAATTTCAAAGTGTCTCTTTTTTAAAAAAACAAACGGAGAAAGACTATAAAAAGGAGAAGCTATTATACATTTGTATTTCATATCGCTTGTTTACAGTAGATCGTTCACTATCGAGATTGCTGCAGCGGGTAAGTTATTTGATTTAATGACAAACGTCTTCGGTTATAAAATTTTAAAAAACGGAACAAGACTAAAACTAAAATAGAGAAGAATAATAGGCCATAATAAAAATTATGTTCACAATACTCGTAAGAAAATGATAGGGGCAATTAAAATGTAATAATAGTGTTAAATAATCGTTCTATATTTTTTCTATCAATTATATATGTACGTTGAACTTATTAACTACTATACTTCGGACTGACAAAATCTCGAGGCCAACGCTTCCCGCAACATTGTAAACGAAACTCGAAATAACACGAAAAGTTCCTCGGAATAATACGAAAGTTTTTCGGAAGCGCCGACCAAGGCTTGTCTAATAAACTCAATAGAAAGTTCTTACTATCTTTCTCAAATTTATGAATAATTAACAGTTTTTACGTTTCTCTGTTTATTTTTTAAATTACATGAACCACTTTTCTTTTTAAACTACTTATTTTACTTTAAACGCTTTTCTTTTTAACACGTGGAACACTTTTAAAAAATATCTGTTCTTTTTAGCCCTTTTCTTCCTAAAATATTTATTTTTAAGCATTTTACTTTGCTTTTACATTGTCACATATTATCTTTTCAGTTTTAAATTAGGACCGGACCATGGTCAATTGTACACAAAAAGTTACCTTACATATATTCTTCTTCGTCTATCGGTCGTCGTCGTACTCTGTGTCGTGGTGCCATTACGTCTCTGGCAGTGATCGATTCTGGTGGCCTTTGTTCTCTGGGAAACTTTATTTTCAGGCTAAAGACAAAACTCGGAGACAAGTTCTTTTTTTAGAGAGAGATTCGATTCTTTTATTTTATGTCTTGGTTGTCGAAGGGTTTCTATCTATTCGTCTCTTCCATTCGTCTCACTCATAATTTTCGTTGTTGGGTTCAACAGATGCATAGGATATATGTCGGATCTCAGTCGTGATCTAGCGCATGAGACAAGCGGCTACATTGTCGGTGTTATCGCTCTCACTTCAAAAGGGTTCTCTTTTCAAACACTCTAGTTTTCGAGAAAAACAAATGACGTAACAGACAATTGCCTTCGTCGGCCAATCAGATACAACATTCAACAATCGTTCCATATCTGACCTTCTCCGACCCGAGATTTTAGTGTCGGTGCCGACTTTGTCCCTTTGTTATGGTTTGACAAAAATTATTCACTCATAACAATCTCCTCCAGTGCATGTCAGCTTAACCCGCACTTATTGTCACAACTGACCCCAGCCATAATTCATCCTAGCTAACTTAATCGTTTCCAAAGATATGGGGCCACTTCATAATATAACAATAGTGGTAGTAGTAATAGCAATGGTGATGATGATAATGATAATAATAAAAATAATCACAGCAACGGGTCAAGTGGCACAAAGGTAGCGAATCTCAAGTAAGACATAGCGAACGCAAAATCTGTAAGCATAAAAGATACTTGATGGAACGCAACGGCACTTGTAAACACGAGGTTGGTGCGTGAAGGGGTTTAAATACGTTTCATGGCCAATATTGGGTCTTACGCTTTGGTTAGCTACTCTCCTAAAGATTGTATCTCAATAAATATACTAGGGAAGGAAAACTTGACACAAACTGTCTCTTTTATTATTCCTATATAAATGTATAAAATTATCAAGCTGTAAATTACGTAAGTGGGCTCGGAATATCAAGTACATATCCCACGTCTGGCGGGGGAACGAACGAGGCTTCATAAGTCGTCACCCAGAGAAACACTCGAAACACTAACACTGAAACAAGAACAAACTTATATTTCTTATACCATTCCTCGTCGACCAAGGAATGTACCCTGCTAAACGCTGTCTCTGAAAGCATCGATAGAGCACTCATAATTGAGTCGAATGCCCAGATACATGAAAGTTGGGGATGTTTATGCACACCTCCGTGACTGGCTGGGATTCTAACAGACGCAGTCGGCAACTCTACATAGAATTTCTCCTTAACTCACTCTCAGACTGTCGATTTCCAGACCCGAATACCCAATCGAGAATCCCAGCAAGCCTTACTTCTAGACCTTTTCGTGACTTCAATGCCCGAGGCTAGTGTGACAGAAGCTCATAGCCCACTCGGGAATGCTGATCACATTTCGCTAATGATTCATATCACTTTTAAAGTCTTCCAAAAGTTGATGAGACGTTGGGTAAAATAACGTGATACTACGCACAGGCTAATGTTGAGTCAATCAGATATCACCTCGGCGACGCCCCATGAAGGGACACCTTCTCACTCCCTGCTGGCCAGTGTTCAAATTAGTAAACTGAATGGGTCAAAGAAGGCATTGACGCCTGTGCCCCCATGCGAAGATTCTTTAGCAATCCCTACTTTTCTTGATGGTTACCCTAGGAATGTGCAGCTGTCATTACTGAGAGGCAGCAAGCATTTCGTAAATTCAGCCGCCATAAGTCAGCTACTAAGAAGCAGAAATTAATAAAATCAGTAAATAATTGTAAGGCCGTTATAGATGAAGCAAAGAGAAGGTATACTGAGTTAACAAAAACGCATTAAGTCACTGAAACAAAGTACTCACAATTTTTAGAAAATCTGCAATAGTGTGGTGAGCAATGGTCAATTAACTATTCTTCCACTATTACACAACAATGATGTCGTTTGCATGTAAACTGATAAGGATGAACTACTTGCCCAGCGTTTCGTTTCTAACTCCACTTTGAACTCAGAAAACAACCCCCTCCCTTAATTCCCATTGTGGACCGAAACCACATTTGATATCCTGGGCATCACCCCACCACAGATGAGAGACATCATAAACCACTTTGATACGTTTAAAACTTGAGGGGCTGATCTTATACCTGTAATAATAATAAAGAAATGAACTATAAATGCCTAGCTGAATCCTACTCCCCCGATATCTGGACAATTATCCTCTGTGGTACCAGCCTACAAGAATGCTTGAAATAGAACCGATCCTCAGAACTACTGCCCAATCAGTCTACTCTTGATCTTTGCTAAAATCTTTGAATCCTTAATCAACCTAGCGATAGTCCGGCACTTAGTTAATGCGAAACTTCTTTCTGACCGCCAGTATGGATTTAGACAAGCACGATCTACTGCAGACATCCTAACGGTCATCTATGAACGCATGTATCATACACTCGACAAGACAGGAGAAGCTAGGGTAAAAGCGCTTGATATATCTGAGGCCTTTGACAAGGTATAGCATAAAGGGCTTCCCTTGAAAATACGCTCATATGGTATTAATGGGCAACTACTTAATATAATTAGGTTCTTTCCTAACCAAAAAAAAAAGATCCAGGGTGTCCTCGATGGCCGTTCATCTAAGCAACATGACATAAATGCTGGCGTAACCCAGGGATCTCTCCTTGGACTTTTATTATTCCTGATAGACGATCTCACTGATGAGTCTAATATTGATTTATTTGCTGAAGACACCACGCTTTACTCTCGTCATGTTGACGCGATCATATCTGAGGCAATGGCTGAATCCTTAGAAAATGACCTCCAGGCTGTAGTGGATTGGGCTCATGAATGGTTGGTAATTTTTAATGCCGCAAATACAAAGCTCTTTTCCTTCAATAACTACAAGAAACCTCTCCAGCCACCGATTGGCATTGCAAATAACACCCTACCTTAGAGTTCAACATTCAAACTCCTCGGCCTAACTTTCACAAGTGAAATGAATTGGAACACATACATTGAATACATTACCAAGGCTGTCGCAAAGAAGGTGGGCTCCCTCTACCGCGCTAGTAAAATCCTCACACCTGCCATTATCCTGTATCTCAACAAAGCTACCATCCGCCTATGCATGGAATATTGTTACCACATCTTGGCTGGCGCATGATTCACTAGTTCTCTCTCCTTGACAAGGTGCAAAAAAGAGTCGCCCACCTAATAGGTCCGTCACTGTAAACCAAGCTCCACCTCCTGTCCCATCGCCGCAATGTAGCATCATTGTGCTTGTTTTGTAAATACTTCAGTTTATTATGCTCCGATGAACTGGCTAGTGGTGTGCCCCTCGGCGTAAATTTACTAGACGAACTTGACAGTCAGCTAAATCCCATGTATTCACTGTCAGAATCCCCGGATGCCGGATACCTTTCTACTCCAATAGCTTCTTTCCTCGTGTTGCTGGCCGCTGGAACTCCCTCCCTACTCTATGTGTCCCCGACAGTACTGACATGCTTGGATTTAAAACTAATGTAAAGAGATATCTTGCTGCGCATATCCCAATTTTGATTGACACCCTCGAAAGGTTCTCCCTTTTTCTCAGTAGCCTCTTACGTCTTCAGTGGCGGCCTGCGTTGTTTGGGGGAACTATATTAAAAAAATAAATTTAAAAAGGCGCGACGTAGATTCTCAGCCTTTTCCCACGTGCCACTAGCTAGGTCATTCGGACGATGAATTAGTTATGTTCCGTTTGAATTAGCTAGGTACTGGAAGTTCATATTTCATTTATTGGACATATGCAACTGCTGCGGAAAACCAATACTACTTCTGCAACGAGCTTAAGTGGGTCGGTAGTTGAGAGTAAGTTGTTCGTTAGTATTAAAGCTAAAAGTATACGCTGTTTTGTCAAATACGGTAAGGACATCTCTCTAGATTAGGCTAGAACGAAAAAGCGTTTATATAATAAACTGAACCGGGCTGTAGCTTGGTGGATTACGTAAATATATCACTAATTAAGGGGAACGTCAATCGCTTTGCTAGCGAGCGGTATAGATGTCAAGTAGTAAGAGCCTGTTTAAAAAGACTTTCGAACGAAGCCATGGACGTTGACGCTGTTTAGTATAAGGCTACTGTACATCGTGAGTCTGACAGGTACATTCAGCATGTAAAAAACCTTAACGGACATAACCTCGTCTCGTGTTATTTGCGGGCTGTTGGGATTTTACCCGTTAGAATGAAGGACGAAGACTAGTCCGCTGGAGGAAAAGTTGGTGACAGATAAACGTGATCAGATAAGAACAGAGATAACAAACAACGTGGGTAGATAACGAAAGGATATTTATATGGATAAAAAAGAGACGAAAGAAATAGAATGTTGCTTGCAAAAGAAGTGCATTTGCGGACTAGCTAAAATGCCAGTTGTCTTGTAACAGGATTCCTTCTAGGGACAAGGCTGTGATAAATAGTTTAGAACACTAAGATGGCTTCGTACGTATTATATGCGCTGAAAAGGCATGTGCCCGTTCGCACCTGCCGCAGCAGAGGAGAAGCGATGTTGACGGCAGCGAAGTGCGATATCATTACTGAGTCGGCTATAGAAAATCTCTCTGACTTGGTCGTCTGTCCTATAAAGTATTCTTGAGGCTGCCGCCTATGTTTGCTTCTGTTCTAAAGGATGTGTTCAACAATTTGTTTGTCCATCAACCTATCTCTGGCTAAGTTAGCAAGGACGTTATTACATTGCTGAATAAATAGGACCACCATAGGAATCAAATGATAATAAGTCAATGACTTTGATAAACACAGAACTAAAACTGTTGGAAAATTTCTTGCAACCTGTTTGCAGGTTGTTGTTTAAAGAACCCGAGCAGAATTTTCTGTGAAATGAAAATCAATTTAAAGCAACTTACATCTGATTCGCACGATCGGAAACGCAATAGAAGACACTGAAGGTGCACTGATCAGTCAAAGCTTTTGATAAGATCGACCATGTTTTCATGGGACCTGTTTAAGGGGCCTAAAATTTCAATCTCGACTTCCGCAAGTAAGTAAATAGTAGGCTTTATTTGTGGTGTCTCGCCCCGTGCGTCAGGTGTTTCCGCTGTTACTACTCTTTTATGCCTTGGACTTGTACCCCTTCCTATGTAAATTAATGCACGATTTCAGCCCCGCGCGAAATTCCTGTCAATGGCGGAGCACGAGTCAGGGTTTCTGCGTTCGACAGCATCATCGTTTTCGTGTCGAGCCGTACCGACACAATGACACTTATTAAAGTCCGTTCTAGGTATGGACACGTTAAATAGACCGTGGTAAACTTTCGCAACTCTAATGGCCTGCTGTTGGGTGTCTGAGGTGGAAGGGCTGCACTTTACAGTATTTACAACTGGTTTAGATACTTGATATTTGGTTCGGACCTAGTCTCCAGCTGCATACGAATTGGTCGGAAATACAGTCAAATATCGAATTCTCTACATTTAGCTAACTTCGACGACTCTGAGAGTGTATTAATGAGGTAACAGCTAGTATCGACATGCTAGTGTAGCGCCTTTTTGTACATGTATGTATGAAAGAAATATATATATATATATGAATATGTATATATATATATATATCATAACTTACACGATCAGATACTATAAAATATAAAGATATAGATTAAGATTAAAAAATATATTTTATCTAATAAAGTATTGTCAGTTTGGAAAAAAGCTTGTTTAATATACTACCAAATGCATTACTTTTACGTCCTTGCACCTGTACATTTTCTATTTTGCTAACAGTGAATTGTTAAGTACAACAATACGCACAAATGTTTTTTGCAAAATTATTTTACTATTATTTCTTATTTGATCTACTTTACTTTTTATCAGTTCTACAGTGATGCGATGCTTAATTGAGTTTCTTGAGTTTTGTTTCAGATTAACAGAAATATATCGGGGCGACGACCGATATTAATAATCACAACTGACATTTATAAACGAAATTCGTTTTGCCAGACATTTAATTATTTTATTTAAATTGAGTAAACTCGGAAAAGTATCTACAGCAGCGCAGATACCGCGTATAAATTCGCATTCCTCTGAGTACACGCCGCAAAAAAGAGGAAAAAGTGATAATTAAATAATATCACTCAACTTTACTAAATATTATGGTTCTTACTGACATATTCAATCAAAATTATCATTTTAAGTGTTGATCTTACGTTTAAATTATATGTATTATATTATATACAAATAGGCTTAAACGAGTTCTAAACATACTCATTATAATACTTCTACAGAAATTCATCTCAATTTATGAAATACTAAATGATTGTTTAATCACTTGTAGTAGATACAACATTATCAAATGAGAAAATGTCACATTATATTGCAACAAGATATTTTTTTTGTTTTTAACAACTCGTCAAGATACTGAAGCACAAACATTCGTAAATAAAACGAGATTAGAGTGTCGAAGAAAGATTCCCACGTACAAGAGTGCATTTGTGTGCAAGAAGAAATTAGTTACACATTTTCTTCAGATGGCTCCTAGTGCGTTTACGTGTTACTGATGATGAAATAATCATGTGAATGCATGTGTATTAGCGTGCCTGTTTTGTTGGTGAGACAGTGTATGTAGTACATTGTGCTGGATAGTGTTCTATTAACATTGAGTATATTGTTTAAGCTGTGTTCGTATGCCATAAAAAGTCTCTCGTTGCGTCTGTCGAGTCCCATCGGTCAAGGGGCGAGGTTAGCTTTCAATGACGTTACAATTTGCACTTTTTGTTAAAGAAAAATACCGGACAATCAAGACAGATGTGTGTTTTGATTTGGATGTGACACCTGAGCTTACGAGACGGAATCGTTTTACGTCTCTGAATGGCTGAAATAGACTGCGGGTAGAGATTTTATCCAGTCGAGTGTTGATAAGTAATAAGTACATTCGTTGCAAATCATGTTAATTAGTATTTAGGAGTATTAAGTGTTACATAGGAAATGTAAAGAGATGTGTGCAATTAGTCAATGTCTTGTTCTTGCTTGGAATGAGGCTTTTCCTTTTTGTAAGTGTGAATAGCTTGGATTCGAGTGACTAAGAGGATCCAGCAGCAACCGGCACATCTGAGTGAAAAACGAAATAATGGGCTCAATAGATAGGACCTCCATATGCCCAGTTTCTTTCAGATGTTGAACCTCTTTTAAATTAAAGAAGGTTTATTTCTATATCTCATTGCCACATGTAAATGTGTTACGAGTTGAGCTTATGCAGTCTTTTGAATATAGTTATGTATATACATGTTTATATATAAATATATATACATATATGAATATACATGCGCATCCACAGTTATATGTACGGAAATGTTTCCACCATTTTACATTATAGCCCCAACAGTTTCCACACGTAAACATAACCGTCAATATGATATCATTAACTTTAGTTTCACCCTCCTTTTGATGCTTCAATAGGACACTTTCCGACCCAAAATTCTGAATCAGAATTCCTATAACCATCTTGTGGTACAATGGCACGGATTTTCATGTATATAGTTGGAGTTATTGAAAGAGCAGACACATAATCGCAACCTCCTCCATCAGGGTGTGAACCTCTTTTTAATGTTCTATTAAAACATGTAACTTATACAAGCACTATATAAATATCTCTCTCTTTCTCTCTCTCTCTCTCTCTATCTTTCTCTCTCTCTATCTCTCTCTCTCTATCTATCTATATATATATATGTATATATATATATATATATATATATATATATATATATATATATATTCAAATAAATGTTTTCACCTAAGTATTGTCATACATATTTCGGCTGCGACTTCATTCAACGTTCAGCTTCCTCAGGTTACAGCAAATATATTTAATTGGATTAATATATATATATATATATATATATATATATATATATATATATATTTATATATACTTGGGTGTTTTTTCATCACAACGTTTGAACTCGGAAATCTCTGTCGAACTCGGGAATCTGGACGGAATTTTGAACGGAACCCTTTATCAAATCCTTCCGCAAGGACCCGTGGCGCTGTTGATATAGTACTGAGTAAAATTCAGTTATAAGTGACAGTCATCTGAAGGTTTAAAGTTCAATCCTCAGTGCGGACGATAGGAAAAATTGCGAACTATTGAAGACTTTTTCCCAGTCATGGAAGATGGAACGAAAGTATGCTACCCCCGTGGATTTAATTAAGGGTTTCGTTCGAATGATTATGAGGAAGGGGGTACTTTGATCAATACCACTGGAGAGTAATGTATTTAATAGATGTTCTGTTTTTAAATCTCAAAAACATTTGTATAGTAAATAGCTTATGATCTTTTTTTCTATTCCATAATTAAATTTACAATCTACTGTGTATGATTCATTGTCATATAGTTAAGCCCGCTGTTTGATTTGTAGATTTTCCAGTGTTAAACCGGCTTATAAAAGACAACTTTATTTTATATTCCAATAATCATTGTGTTTTTTTTTAATTAAAAAAAAACATAACAGTCCTATGAGATTTATTTTTACGACTGGTTTTCATTGAGGTGAAATAACTAACATTATTATACCAATATCGGCTTTGCTACACATTAAGATCATCTGAAAAATCCGCAAAAATTAAAAGTTCTCAAATGTAAAAGTCTTGAAAAAATACACCACAATGTAGGTCATTGTGGCCAAAACAAAAAAAATACCTTCACACGAGAAAAACATCTTATGACACCATTTTCATTTTTTTTCGTAAAAAGTTAGCACACCGAAAATATTACGCGGATATTCGAGAATGTTTAATTCAGTGATATTATTTAATATAGTTATTTAATTCTATCATTTATTGATAAAAACAGTGTTAGTTCAAACGGTGGTAATTTTAATTGCCTAAAATTACTTCATTTCACTTGCTAATGACTATATATCTCATTAGAATGCGAAACCAAGTGCAAGTTAATCTCTTTTTAGATTTACCATTTAGTGCAATGTTCATACTGCTATTCTACAGCGTTTTAGTGGAAGATATTTTCTATTTATTTATACACTATTTAAATTTATAACTTTAATGTAATGACCTAAAATTGCATTGTTTAACTTGCAAATACATATTTATCTCATTTGATTGCGAAACTACGTGAAGAGCTAATCTCTTTTTTAAATTCACCACTTGAAGAATCAGTTTGACATATTTCGCCAACAATCTAAGAAGTGTTAATATTTTGATATCACAAATTATGTCTACTATTTATTTATACACCTTTGAAATTATCTCTAATGTAAATTTAATTGATCAGATTACTTCACTCAAGTAATAAGGGGCAATCTGAATGCGAAGGTAAAAGCAGAGCTAATTCTTTTCGAAGGCAACGGTTTGTGTGTATAGTTTTAGAGTGTCATCTTTCTGAATTTGTTTGAATCAACTATATTAATAAATGTATTAATTATGTTTTAAAACTAGACTAATTATCACTAGTTGTGTTTATAAAAGTACCAATTATGTATTCTACGTTACTTTATGTGAACATCTTAAATAAGTTGCTAAGTGGTTGACGATACTGACTGAAAACAATTTCACCAAAACAACACCTGACCTTGTTTCGAACCTTCTAGGAAAGAGGTAAATATTTTTTGACTAAGTTTCACAAAATAAATAAAATGTTGTTTATTACATTCTATGTTGTTTAATTACATAAATAAACTGTTTTTAATGTATGTCATTGATTAAGAAAAGGGAAGAACAACAAGAATAACACACACACACATACACACACATATATATATATATATATATATATATATATATATATATATATATATATAGAGAGAGAGAGAGAGAGAGAGAGAGAGAAAGAGAGGGTGGAGATGTTGAGACGAAAAGAGACAGTCAGTCTGACCAAAAGAATAACGCAGCAGCTACAATGTATAATTCCGAACTTTAAAAAAAAAACTTCCATTATACTATTTTAAGTAGACTTACAAACATAAACTACTCCGCTCACACTTCCAACCTATATAGCATTTTAAACATGTAAAATAGTGTTGCTATTTTGATTGTGGAGGGCATTAGTATTCGTGTATGTGTGTGTGTGGCGAAGTAATTATTTTTTTATGTTTTTTGCTTTCTTCTAAAAGTAATTTAAAACACATAAAAATACATTAGCTATTTTGGTGGAGTTTTTTCTTAAAAGCACCATTTAAAACTTATGGTGATCATGCCTTCCATCCTCAATACGCCGGAATTACTTTCCAATTTTGTTGTCAATTATAACACAAATATTTCTTTATGTACTGTTGAAAAAGCTTTTGGGTCTAGAAATTGCTGATCATTATCAGAGAGAGAGAGACCGGGAGTGGGTGATGATGAAATCTTACAATTATATGCCACAGTTATTACCTTTTATGATTGAAAACTTTTACATTTACCAAATAGAGAGAAAACAAACACTTTAATTGTATGCTTTATTATTTGATTCAAGTACATTGGGTTTTCAGAGCTGTTTTTAATTATATCACGAGCAATTTTGATCGGATGTTTTCGAATACGTCAGATTTACTTTTATATCATGATATTTTTGCGAGATAAAACTGCAACTACAAATCCTTCTGGGAAACATAAGTTCGAGAAACTAATTGTAAATTCATTCAAACTAGGGTATATCATTTTAAAAATATGACAAATTAGTCAATTACTTTTTGTTAACGGTTTTGCATACTTTGGAAGATATTGGTACCAACAACATTTCACCCCATCGACAAGATTGATTAGAATCGTACAACCTATCCCAAGCTATAAAACGAAAGGGCTAACAAAATCAATTGTTGTTACACTTAATGAAGAGCACGAGCAGATATACTAATACGATCATATAATTTCATTTCTGAATCATATCAGTTTGCTTTAATCTTTTTTACTGTCAATTGAATGGAGCTACTAGCTCAGTATACACAGGCTTACTGTTACATTACCCGTTCTCTTGAGGTACCCGGTAAGATCCAACAATAATGACAAAGAACATAACGTATATGAACACAAAAAAATGTTTTCTTTATTTCCCATCACCGGATGGTTTACGCACGCTACGGACACCCATATAAACACAAATATGACATACGTTTGTTTCATGAAAGTCTTATTCTAGCTGAGGTAACAGACTCGGTTTCTGCTAGAAGCTCGTTCATATATAACTCCAATTGAAATTGTCTATCTAGGCCTGAACTGAAGCAACTGTTCCACAACAACTTCCAATTTTCTGTTTGATGAAATACAAGTCAGGGGATTCTTTCACGGTACCAACTTTCTTATCAGTCGTATTTTTAGTCTGCGGAAACGAAAGCCTAACAACAAGACGGGCTTGGGTACCATAGTCAATAAAGTTTTATCGGTGCAATAAACATCGGTAAACTCCCATTCTTCCGGTACTTCGATACTTTGATCACCAAGTGCTCCGGCTCTTCGCGTTTCTGAAACCACCGCCTTTCAAGTCTCGTTTGCTTTGCGGAACTTTCTTCTTTTTACAATAATAAAATCGATTTCTTTCTTTCTCGACGTCTCACTCACAATGGACTCGCCCACGATTCATTTTTGTCACTCCTCATTATCTTACATTACACTCCTTACATCAATGTTATGTTATCGCCTCTTATCTCTACCGGCCAGAGTAAAAAGTAACATATCTAGTTTTAGAAGTATAAGATAGATTAACACTTAGATGGGCATTATTTTCCATGCCTATGGCGCGAGCGAGTAAGACTCCCCTGATAAGCACACCCAATTTGTGCATCGTCACACACATCGCTTGGCTCTCCATCTTTTAGATGTGACTAGCAGATTGCAAGCCTTTTACACCTTATAGTTCGTTTGTCTTTTCCCATTCTGCTACTCATCGTGACTCCACAAAAGTCTATGGTATTTTCAATATTTAGCAATATATTTGATCTATGAAAACAGTTTATCAAATATAGGTCTAGAAAAAAATGATAGATAAATAATTGAAGACTTGACGAAATTGAAGCATACACACTTTTACCAAAATGATTTCTTAGTTAGTCTTAGATATTCTTGTTAAAAGTTGACACCAGTCGGAAGATGTCTGTCCTCATTAACCCCTGTACTAAGTAATTCTCTAAGTTGTCGTTCACGTCATTCTTGATCGAGCTTTGAGAATTTCTAACGAAAGTCGTCCATAAGAGACTTTCGCAATGTCACACTTGGGTGGCCCCTTCTATTTCAGTACGTGGGGACAGAATATATGGCCGCCTTTGCATATTTTATGTGTTTGAGTCGAAAAATATGATGAGTCAGCCTTTCCCGTCCTGTATTGACCGTCTCGCACAACGGACTTGAACTGAATCCACACGAAACATCAACGGTTGTGATAGTATCTCTGTAGGTAATCATTAGAACACGTCTAAAACAGCTGAGAAATATTGACAGCAACTTCTCATGTCTCGCCAGCAGGTAGTACTGTTGGGAGGACAATTCAATTATACAATCGCAGTTTTGTTCTACTCATATAAGCTTTAAAAACTCGTCCGTCTAAGCAAAATATTTGGTTTTGATGAACGTGGAATTTAATAACATTGATATTCGAAATGGCAGTCAACCTCATCAAAGAGAGTGTTATTCATTGTTTCAACACAGCATGAATATTTAGCTTGCAATATGGCACAAAAGATATCGATTTGTGATTAATGGTGCGGATGATCTGTGAAAAATGAACAAAATATCGACGGGGGATAAGAGAACAATGTTATAATCGTGTGTTTGTCTTTCATTAAAGTGGGAGAAATTACAGGAAATAGGTTGTTTGGTAATACTAAATAGAGCAAACTGGCAACACGGTGTGTCGTGGTTATATTACGGTTGTTGCAGCATGATCCCTTTGGGAAATGAATGCACATATATATTCTCTATCCAGCTATGTGTTAAATAGAAAGGTAAATAACACGTTCAATCTTTTCTTAAACCGACTAATCTAAGATAAATTACATTTTCGTGCGTGTAGAGTATACGGACCGAACTAAAACCGGTGTGTCGTTGGCCTCTTCTGACAGGTTACTTAAACTGTCGGAACATGCCGAAACGCGTGGAAAACCAGATAGCCGTAGCCAACAACTAGAAATTGCGAAAAAGATATTGCGAAAAAATCAATATTTATTTCGTTGAGTCAAAGCGCAAATTTTTTATTTTATTCAAATAAGTAATATCTGAATGATTCACACTCTAGTCTGCTTGAATCTCTAGGTATCGGGACTATTTGAAATGCTAAATTGTATTAATAACATTTCTTGTTTTGTTTGCACTTTTTCAAGTATGCCTTTGCGAGTTGGGTATTTTCCTTTTGTCTAGTTTTGAAAGTAACCCTAACTAAAACCCGGCAGAAACCTTGTAAAAATACAACCTAACCCTAACCCTAACTATAACAAAAACATACACTAAACCTTACTTTATTCTAAACTATAACAAAAAAAACAACACTAACCATAACCTATCATAACCTTACCCTACCCCTACTAAGTGGGTAGGGTTGAATATGAGTAAGCAAGAAAATATGAAAATAAAAATGTTCTAACCCTAACCTAACCATAACCTAGTCGGTCGGGTAAAAGAAAACTGTTGGCTATCAGTTGTTACATTATATTTACTTTGTTAAAAAAGTAAATATTTATTTATGAAACATAACATAAGATGACTTTTTTCTTTATTTGAATTTGTTTTCCTTAATATTTGTTAAAAAAATACATATTCCCCCATTAAATTGCCATTATATTTTCTTTGTAACAACAAATAAATATATCTTCTTGAAAATATAGTGTGATGGTTGTGTTCTCTATTCAATATTTTTTTAATTTGTTTTTTTTTAATTTGCTCACGTTTTAACGTTTGCTAGCATTTTGTAAAATAATTAGGAAGTTTCCATTCTGCACCTTCTGGCGACTTACGTAACCCGCCGGTATGTGTCGACGAAACGTTCACTGTAGAAGTACACATATTTTTAAATACTACCTATCGTTTAATGTTATACAACTAATGGCAGTATTCTTTATATCATAAACACAATACTTCGTTAATATAGAATTATTGAGAGAAATGTGGACTTTAAACTAAAATAATGTGGACTTATACACCGAGATCGTGCGTAATCTTTTCGATTGATAAACTCGTCATCTATGGCAACGCTCACCGTCTTTAACCACGCGGTAATTCTGTTACGAAAGGTCTGAAACTAAAATGCCCGTTTCTATAGATGAAATAACAAGTTGTTTAAAAATAATTGTATATAGAAATGCCTCGTAGATAATAATTAACGCAGTGAAAATTCCCGCAAAATACACTTGTCAAACAAAATGAATAAAATTCAACGACATCTCTTTGAAAAGAGAATGCCACCAGATTAAATACATATATATATATTGTCTGGGGCCCTATTCTATAGACGTTCTATCAGATAGGTTAATGACTATTCTTATTGTGTTCCAAGTCTGTACATTAGTCTGTTCTAGTTTAAATCATATTATTAAATATCCATTTTTTTGAGTTCCAGTGCACATTACAAACACCAACTTATTCATGAGTTCGTGAAACATGTCTTGTAACTATCAAACTTTGTCAAATTCTAATACACTATGGATATTTGCGATTCTTCGTTGTTGTTTTTTTCTGTGCGATTGCAACACATGAAATAGAACTTCCCAAATGTATAGCCTTATTTTTGTAGTGGAAGAAGTTCATCAGTAAAATGATAACACATCTGCTGCATTTCATAGCTTGTTAAAAATCCAACTGATATCACATTCGAATAGTCGTTAAAATATGTCATCTGAAAAGCAGAACTGCATTTCCGAAAATTTCTTCTGAAATAGTTCGATGCTAGAGTAAATGTCTGACCAATTCCTGAGGATCTTTTATTTTAGAAGATTAAATTCATCTCAGGGCCAAGTAGGTGTTTCTGCAGGCGACTACATGATACAAAAACTGTATTTTCTTTGTTTACCTATCCTCAATTATCACTTCGAGTTGTACTTGTAATCTTTCTGAAGATGATCGCATAAACCTTTACTCAGTTAATGCATATTTCTGGCAGATATTTATGAGTTTCGTGTGTGTCGTAGTAGGCTTCTATCTACTTTTTCCTAATCTTTTATATGTATTGTGTCTCGTGTTAGCGTTATGTTATTCATGTTTTTTTCTTTTTTGAGGAAAACAAAGTTATACAACAAATAACCGTTCAACCGCAATAAAATGTAATGTTCTGCCTAATTGAAATGTGGCAGCCATTTTGTAGTCTGACTATAACGACAGCCTATTTGAACAAATCTTATACTGAAATTAAAACGTCGTAGAACAATTCTACAACAAAAGAAATATGCAGGTAGATAGAAAATTAAATTTCCTTACGTCTTTTAACAGTTATTGAGTCAATATTCTTGTTAACTATACTGCGCTATCGCTGTCTTCACAATATAAAGAATTGAACATTTCATTGCAATTATTTTGAAGTCTACTATTTTAAAGTTTCTGTAATCTATTATGTCAGCAAAAATAATACTGTTTATTTGATAGTAAAAACATAAACACACTTCCTTTACATTATCTATATACTAGTTTGCTTATTGTTTTGTCTAAAGATTTTTATCGTTACTATATATACTTGAAGAAGTTAATACACCCTTCTCTACGCGATTCTCTATTATTTTATTTTTTCCTGTATGATATATATTTCCATCCGCTACTAGTGTCCTTTCTTCATCCGCCTCTTTTGTCTTTCCTTGCGATATACTCGTTTGTTACTTTTTTTCTTATCAGGCATCGTATTTTAGCTTCGTCTAATTTTAGGATATGCCAAATAGAAAACACTTAAATTTGACGTGCATAACTGTATTTTTATAAAAAAAAAAAGACTTTCAGCGTGTTTTAATTTGATTGACAACTTTTTAATTAAAAATAATTTCAATAAGTTAATTTTAATAACATTTTCGGTAATTTTATTCAATAAGTATTATACTATAAATATTATATGAATGTAATTATCGTATATAATGTTTCATAATTTTCTATATAAGGATTGATAATATATATATATATATATATATATATATATATATTTAGATTATTCAAACATCTTTTGTAATTTGGGACATTATTCTCAAAACGTTTCGGCCGAGTAAATCTCCAGACTTCTTCAAATGCGTCTTGTCGAACTGCATGTCGTACTGTAGTGAGACGCTTCAAAGTTGATAACGATGACGACGCTGGCACCGCTCTGACTACAAAAGACATGCTTAAAATATAGTACACCGTCTGTCCAGCGTCGATCCATGACGCCCAAGCTCGAACCGACTCGATAACGACAGCACATAATCATTAAGAACACTATTCCTACATAGCAAACACAGTTTACGAATCATCATAATCATTAATATTATCATCATCATGATTATCATATGATACGCTTTCTAAAACTGTCATTATGATGATGATGATTATCATCATCTGGAGCTGCCATGTTTTTATTCAGTACAACTAGCAACGTGTATTCTGCCATGGATTCTAGCAGCACTTGCGATCCTGCCATAACACTATAATTATAACTATAATCTACTTCAGAAACGCATTCTCAAAGATGTATTTTAGTATAATTAAATAAAATCACTATATTAATGATTGTACATCTGCGTTGTGTTTGTTTTATTTTTGTCATGTTCATCACTCGCCCATCATATCATTTTTACATGCTAGCATACTTGTGGTACACTGCACAGTGATCCATTTTCTACCGCTATTAGTACAACCACTCCCGCTTTACTATTCATTGAAATGAATGCATTTAATGACACGCATTATATATTTAAAAAAATAGCACATCAATATAAACATTCAGCAGTATACTCCCAATACATATATCCGTTTCGGTTTACCGAAACATTTAAATCGTTACTAAATAGTGAGTGTATATTGTAAAAGAATTATTACGTAATATCAATATGAAGTGTGTTGCATATGTTTATATATTTGTATGTGCATTATTCATTATTAAACCAATTAATCGATCATTATGATTTTTTAAAAATATCTGCTAAATGTACGTGGTAAAAATGTGGTCTATATTAAGTTTCATTTAGTTTTAGTTAACTGAGGTTAAAAGGGATCGTGTGTACTTTGTGAACATTCAGATAACTCAAGATGCTTGTGAAGATTTATCATGGGTAATAGATATCAAATAATACACATGTTCTTAATTTAAGTGTCTTCGGAATAAGTCAAAGAAGCAACATGTTGTCACAATCAAGCATTTGAATTAATTTAATCCATAGTACATTGACATCAAATAAGCAAGTCGCCTATCTTATAATAAGCGTTTCGTAGCAGGGAAAAAGGAGACGAAACACAATGAAAATTAAACAAATTGTATTGTTTCAAAATACATTAGATACAAAACACAGTTGATGTTGTTCTTCCGTGTGCAGAGTTCTTTTTGTTGTTGTTCTGCCGTCGTAGAGCCGTTGCTGTTGTTGTTCTCCGTGGTAGAGTCGTTGTTGTTGCTGTTCTGCTATCGTAGAGCCGTTGCTGTTGTTCTCCGTGGTTGAGTCGTTGTTGTTGTTGTTCTGCTGTGCTGTTGTGTTCTTCTTCTTCTTCCAAAGTAGAGCCGCAGCTGTTGTTGTAGTTGTTAAAGGTGGGATGCAGTAAGGATGGCGATGTCGATGGTGGTTCGAGTGGGGTGTGTTAGTTGATTGAACGGTCGATAGCGACACAACCGATCAGTGTCGAGTTTCCTGTGTGACGGCTGCTTGCTGTCTGACCCCGCTAGTACGCGGACGGAGTCGTAGAAATCCGGCTCCCAAACGACATGAAAAAAATAGCCCTTGACTTTAGAAAACTTTTATTTTCAATCTTATTTTCGCCATAGCGAGAAGAGCACATAAGTAATCGGCACATAACTTTGTGGTGATGTGCCTGAGTATGTGCTCCATATACTCGTGCGACCATGACGACTAGAGAACATATCTCATTGTACCTAATTACACATTTAAGCAGTTATGAACAACAAAAATAAGGCATACTTGAACGGCGAAACAAAATGAGATCTAAAAATTGTAACACTCATAATGTCTATTTTATCTAAAGACCCACTTAATGATTAAGCCTTAAAGTTTCGACATTTTTTTCATCGAAACCATCCGATGAATGTCCATTAAAGTTCGAATAAGTCTTCCATGGATAAGGTTTAGTATCATTATATCTCTATTTTAATCTTCGTAATGGGACATATAAATGGTTAAAAACTATTATTTCGGGGAATACTCGACCTATCTTGGGACAGGTAAACTTTTACTTTCATTTTCAAAGTATGTTGGTTAATAACAACTTAACTATCATATATTTTCTTGCTTTGAAATATTTAATTGTCCACCTACCTTGGAATCACTGGTAGCATTGTGATTATGTTTTGACGAGGGTTGAGCAATATATATATATATATATATATATATATATATATATATATATATATATATATATATATATATATATTATTTATGGTTTAGACAGGAATGTCCATTGTGTATATTCACACACTAATGGGGTCTAAGTCAAATATTTCTGATATACCGAAAGTACAAACATGAAATTATTTGATGACTATATGATTTGTTTTACTTATATCCAATTTAGTATGTTTCATTAAGTTAGCGGGAAATCAACATATACACACATTTGATTTCATGAAATTTGAGCAAACAACCTTACCGATAATATGTGCTTATCAGAAAGACGACGAAAATATATGCATGAAATATATCTGTTCGAAATATGTGTAGAGTGCGATCATATAGGCTAAGTGTGCAACAGTAATTGACGGAGGTTCAACTCTCAAATTCTCTTGCCAGCTAATATTTCAACATCGAAACATTTAATGTAAAATGTATGAACATCCATGCATTATTAACGGGCAAGCCGATTCTGTATTGTTTTTTACGCACTCAATGTATCCACAACCCTTCGCTCTGTCTTCAACGTGGTTTACAACTGCATGTATTTTATTTATTAAGCGACCAGATGTATTGATTTCTACTGTTCTTTACGTGGACTCTATTCCGTCAGATAAACAGATGGTATTTCCTCAGAATAAAATTTTCTTTTTTCTCTCAACCTTATTACGCTCATTAAAGTCATTCTAGATAAAGATATTTAACATACTTATTTTGAGAAAAACCGGGTAAAGCGCTGATTTATTTATCTAAGTTTCACGCAGTAATATAAGACCATCCCCTGGCGGACATTGCATCTTTTACAATATAAATGAGCATCGTTTGCAGTATAGACTGTTTCTTGATAAGTTCATGCCATCTAAATCATTATTGTGTTACTTATATTATTCTAAGTGATGGATTGTAAACAATTTACTTTCGCGCATTTAAGAATGATCTTATCATTTTGACTGTCATATGTAAAAATAATTGTCCAAAAAAAATATGCATTTCAATGAAAAATGATTAATAAAGCGGCATCAAAGAGCAGTGGTAATTATGAGATAATGAATATTATCGAAGTTCCGAAACGCCTTTCTTCTGTCTTATCGATTGCCAAACTAGGCCTGTACGCTTATTCGCACGATAATTGTCTTCTATTTAATAACATTATAACTATGTGTGTCTGGCTCGCTAAAATAATTACACATTCAAATTAAGTTTGATGAAAAAAAGAAGAAAATAATTTATCTTCATAATTACTGATGATAATAAAACTGATCGAAAGAATAATGATGTATGCCAATTTACATTTTATGAACAAAATAGAAGGGGATACATCTCAATGATACCTGATAATAATAAAAAGAGACAGAACATGCGTCATATGAATTTTTATATAGAAACTAAAATATTCCCTTTTTTCTTATTTTGTTATTCTTCTTTTAATTATTATTATTAAAACAGAACAAACATAATAAGAAGATAGTTTTTATTATGATTTTCTCAATTTGTTTCGTCTTCTACTCGATTAACTTTGTTCTTCTTTTATTATCGATAATAATGAAGAAAAATAAAGTATTGCCTCTTTTTTTCTGGTAGATTAGTTTCATTTAAATGATTTCAAGTAATGTATATGAATTAAACTGTGAAGCGATAGCGAGCCGGCGAAGCTTAAGAGTTGTAAATACTAAAAGATAACTTTAAAATACTAAACTATCAATGGCCTAACATAAAATAGGTTTCAAAGTAAGAGTCGTAAAGTAGTTAATTAGAGACATCTAATCGACTATATGGAATATGTAATACACGTATGAAGATGCGGACCAAACGTTGATTGTTTGTTGAATGGAATAGATACATGAATATAATAAAGATGCTGCACCAAAATGCACATATTAGCTATTCAGTAGGCATTTAACTTGAAGTGTGGTTTACGTATTGATATTTAAACAAACAACCAAGATGATTAATAGAAAAATATGCAACACGAAATTGTCAACTTATTTAAATGTAAATTACAGCAATACACCGTTTTTCTAATAATTCACTACTCATCAGTGCGATGGATAGATTCAACGTTCAATTGTGAAAACTATTATGAGAACAAAGAAAATAATAATTAAAATAAAAACAATTTCATAATCATGGGCACGTTTAATATACGCCATAATCACGTTGACACACCGGTTTTCGTTTCAGCAAAGAAGATATGCAACGTTAATCCTGGTCAGTAGAAGATGGGTGCCTATTTGGAAATAGCAGGCGCTTTATGTATGGTGGCGTCGACAGTTTTCTGCAGGAACTTCAAAAACTTCTGGTCGTCATCTCTCCTAACCAGGATATACATTCGATTGGAAACCGCTTGGTAATTTGATACTGCCATGACTCTATGGTGAATGACGTACCAGGTACAGGGTTCAGGTTTTATGACAAGTGTTTTTTAACATCAGTTAACATTTGATTTAAAGATGACTATAGTGTAGTCCGTAAGGAAATATCCCCATACTTATGTGTTCAACGGGAGGTTATTGGAAAGAAAATATACTTATACATGCAATCTAGAATGGCGCTATGGTAATTTCCTTAAGCAATATTATAGCGCATAAAAACGTTTGGACTAAACTGAATAGACGAAATATGTATTTCTTTTCACTACTAAAACACTATTAATAATCTGTTTGATAGTTGCCCGACTTTACAAATGATTTAGAGCCAGTTAATACAAATTGCAGTCTAAAAATAGACGGGCACGACATACTTCAACCTATATCCCTACTTGGGAGAAGTAAGTGTATCGGTGCGCAATAGAAAACGTGGGCTGAGCTCACTTGTTCAAAGTCGATCAGCTATAGACGGTGGAATCACCATTCGTGTACCATCTCTTGGGACTTGGCTCAAGACTGCTAAGCATCGGCCGGCATAGTTTGAGTTGTAGTGCCGTCAGATGGAAAGACGACATTTCCCGACCAGAGTGAACATCGTGGCTAAAACAGCAACATATGAACGTAGGTATTTATAGTAAAAACAAAGAAAGCAAGCCATAAAGAAAAACATGATAATAATAATAATAACAATAATAATAATAATAATAATAATAATAATAATAATAATAATGATCATAATAATAATAATAATAATAATAATAATAATAATAATAAGAAGAAGAAGAAGAAGAAGAAGAAGAAGAAGAAGAAGAAGAGGATTATTCGACTGTATTCACTTAATATTCATTTTTATATTTGCTAAAGTAATGTGTTCATGTGAACGTATCCTCGGATAATTATCATCAAAGCAAGATTTATTTTCATCACATCATTTCAGGGTTACTTTTGATGTGTTTGTTTCTATTAATTTTCATTTATTTACTGGCGCAGACTTCAAATAATATTGACCTCTTTTCGCATAATTTAAAAACTATTATTATCTTTCCAGTGTATTAAGGTCAGCAGCAAATCAATTATAATCTTATGATACTATCAGAGTTATATTTCTTTCTGAATGAAATAAAACCACAAGAGTCTGAGATTATATCGATAAAACAGATCGATAACCCTGCAAAGCATAATTGGATTTAATTAAACAATACATTTTTTATTACTGTGAGAATAATGTAACAATGTTCTGACATCGCACAGTGTTAACTCTTAGAAAACAGATCAATTTGGATGTAATCTGTCAGTAAACTCTTAAAATTGTATAGATATAGAAAGAAAGAGAGCAGAACCTTCTTTGGGTGTAGTCCTTGCTTTGGAACAAACTGTGCACTTTGGTTTCGGTCTAACCATTGTCATTTGCGTAGGGTATTCTAGTAAAGAACCCATTTTTCATCTCCAGTTGCAAATTTTTATAAAAATGGTTCTCGATGATTCCTGGATAGAAAAGTTTTGCAAGCAGTCAATCTTTGATTTCGTTGAGCGTCGGTCAATATATATATATATATATATATATATATATATATATATATATATATATATATATATATATATATATATATTAGGTTGGAAATAAAGTAATGTCGTTTTCTTCCAACACATATATTTAATCTGAAACATTCACACTACGGCATTTTTAATTATTACAATAATTCCCCTCATTTCCTATGAGTTTTGCCCAACGATTAACTAGCTTCTTGATGCCTTCTTAAAAATATTTCTCTGACTTTTGAGAGAAAAACAAATTTAGGTTATTATTTAATTAGTCGTCATTTTCAGGAATGTGTAAGTGATGCTGCAATGATGATAGTCGGATGGAGCAATGTCAGGTGAATAAGGTATAATAAGTAAAACTTCCCAATTGAGACTGATGACTTTTCCTGAGTGAGTTTTGCTGTGTGAGGTTT
>OY744516.1:184877713-184982713 GCA_963556195.1 Sepiola atlantica | reverse complement strand
ATATATATATATATATATATATATATATATATATATATTACTGTATGAGGCGCTCCTTGCGAGAAATACTGACGAATCTGTCGAGTCTGAGCCTTTGAATGCACAATAAGACAACCGTCAACTTTGGCTATAATGCAACGTTCCTTCATGTAGAACACTCTTTGAGTGATGCTTATGAGAATGTCCGCTTACTGACTTACACAAGATAATTTTCCACCTACCGGCTTTTTGTTGCATCTTCTGCGGTGAGACAGGAAGTAAATACATGGAACCACATCGGTTTATACTGGCAGCTAAGACTAACGTACACAACTCATGTGCTCTGTTGCATTATACATTTTTTCCAATACACTTGTTTCTCAAAGCGCTAAATTCATGCTTTCTTTACGGCCTCTTTACATGCCAAAAACAGTATCATATTACGGCATACGTTTTATTTGAAGACGAGATAGGGAAAGACCTTCTGATGGGTAGGCAGAGAGAATAGTAGTAGATGTAGTAATAGTAGTATTATTATTAGTAGTAGTAGTATCCATAACACTACTCAGTAATTATTCTCCAATATTGTGTTATTGATTTTTCTAATCGATGTTGCTGTTTAAAAGAAATTATTTAACATTATTACCATCATTCTGAACAAAAAATAAGAACACAAAGAGTCACAAATAGTATTAAACATGATGTTGAATATTTTAATATTAATCAATTTACTAGAAACTTTGTGTCGTGTTACAAACTATGACTACGTTAAATGTATTCATGTGACGATATTAATTAACAAACCCAATTGTCGCTCAAATTGCTGATTTTATTTCTCTAAAAGACACAGTTGCTGATAAGGCTTCATTTAACAAAACTAATTAGAATCCTTATTTATTACATCCAACATCCCAGGTAAATGTGTATATATATATATATATATATATATATATATATATATATATATATATATATATATATATATTAAGTAATTAATCAGAATACTTACATACGGTGAATAACAATGTCACTGTTGCTAACGCACGTTTTCAGTGGCTACCTAAATAATTAAAATTATAATTTTGGAATTCTAAAGAATCTCGGAAGAAACTGAAAAATTGCGTTAGACATTAAACAAGTTTGAAATAATCAAATACATATTTTACACGCTTATCCCGATAATTAAACACTTTAATTACTTATGTCATATAGCAATAGAGATATCGAGAAATAAGATCCTTCATATCTATCTATCTCTCTCTCTCTCTATATATATATATATATATATCTATATATATATATATATATATATATATATATATATATATATATATATATGTATGTATGTATTCGTCTTTTGTGATTCTGCCATTGCCTATCGTAACCATTTTTTAATCAGTATCGTAAGCATTATTCTGAGCATTCTAGACAGTCCTACAGAAAAGCTAGCAATGCTTAGAAGAATACACTCTCTGATGCTAAGTCTAGCTTCTCTTAAAAGATGTTTGACTATATCTTATCTCAAACCGTTTGATCTGATTTTTCGAGAATCTCTTATAGTGTTACTAATAGTGGCAAGCCTACTGCCCCTCCTCTTTTCAATGGTCTACAGATTATTTCATCTTTTAAGGATACGGCTGATGTTTTTGCTCGTCTTTTTGCTGACAATACTGCTATTTATGATTCTGGTGCTGTTCTTCCAAATTTTCCTTTGAAAACTGATCAGTTATTTGATTCTGTTATTATCACTCAAAAGATAGGGGTCTCGGGTTCTTTCTTTTATCCTTTTTAAATTATCCAATCTCTGTTTAAGTCCTGTTTCCCTTATTACTGGATGGAGTCCTTGTTGCCCCTATCTTTAAAAATGCTGGTGATGGGTCTGACCCAACTAAGTATTTTCGAGTTAGTCTCCTCTCTGTTATTAGCTTTTTGTTTTGAAAGGTTGGTAAACGCCAAGCTTGTTTATTTTCTGGAAATTATGGGCCTCTTTAGTGATGCTCAGTATGGCTCTCGTGGTTCTCGTTCAACTGCAGATCTTTTAACTTTTGTAACTAAGCGGATCTGTCAGTTTATGGATAATTCGGGAGAGGGTAAAGTCATTGCTTTTGATATTTCGATTGTGTTTCACAGACGGTAGCATTCTGTTCTCTTACACAAACTTGAGTGTTATAGTATTGGTGGTCAAGTACTTAACATTATTAGGTATTGTCTTTCTGCTCGAAGCCTGCTAGAAACTTTGGACGGTGTCTTTTCTTTCTCTTTTCCTATCAAGGCTGATGTTCCTCTATACTCCGCCACTGTTCCTTCTCTATATGAATGATCTTTCAGAGAGTTTTGTTTAGACAATTACGATCTATTCTGGTGTTGATTCTCGCCCATCTCCCTCAGCTCAGTCGAAATATGCAGCTAATCTTGAAGTTGACCGGGGTCAGTTTTTGATTGGGGTACGAAATGGATTCTTTCATTTAACCCAGTTTTGACTCATGTCGTGTCTTTCCATCGTAGTCGCGTCCCTCATCTTCCTGATATTCCCATGGATGGCTCTACTCTTGAGGGGAAATCAACTCTGAAACTTATTGGTGTGTTCCTCTCATCAAATATGTCTTGGAGTAAATACATTATATCTATTGCTCTTTTTGCTTCTTGTGAAGTCGGATTTCTCTATCGTTCTAAACACTTTTTAACACGTGAGGTTATTCTTTATCTCTATAAATCGACAATCAGATCATCTGTAGAGTAATGTTGTCATATTTGAGCATGTTTTTCAGAATTATGGGATACATTCCCCGCTTTTTGTTGATGCTCGTTTTACTTGTTAGTCTAGTGGTCTCCATCAATTCGATGTATTGATACATTATTGCAATACAGCTTCCAATTCCAGTAGTTTCCTTTCAAGCGATAACATAAACAAGTTAACAATGAACATAAAGATTGAAAATATACAATATCAATTAAGTCATCAGTTCCTCAAAACAAGGTGTTTTAAATAAAATAAATTTAATAAGTGTTCTGCTTTTAAATCCCTGAAATTGTTACATGGTAAACAGCTGATTCTTCTCCTTTTCTATTTCAATTTAAGTTAATGTCTTTTGCTTGGTACACTGTTATGTAGTTTAATTCAATTTTGTATTTGTTAACTTTCTGCTAAGTGTGACATATTTTAAACTTAGGAATTTAAACTGATTTGTTCTCTGTTTGTAATTTACTCCAAGCTTATTTCATATATATATATATATATATATATATATATATATATATATATATAGAGAGAGAGAGAGAGAGAGAGAGAGAGAAAGAGAGAGAGAGAGAAGGAGAGAGAGAGAGAAAGAGAGAGAGAGGGAGAGATAGAGAGAGAGACAGACAGGCAGCAATACAGATTGAGAGAGACAAAGATAGGCAGAGAGGGATAAAGAGATAGATTGGTAGGGACATATATATATATATATATATATATATATATATATATATATATATATAAAAAGACAGAAGGGCTAAGTTAAATATGTACAGAAATATATATATATATATATATATAGAGAGAGAGAGAGAGAGAGAGAGAGAGAGAAAGAGAAAATGATAGAAACCGAGAAACAGACAAACAAGTGGCGTAGCGATAGTAAGTAAGATAGTGCGATCGCGACAGATAATGGCAGCGAATTATAAACGTTGACACAGAGAAAGATAAGTACGGAAGGATAGAAACAGAGAGATGCTGGTAATTGTTGAGATATAGATACATATAGAGAAAACCAAAGTCGATATAAACAGAAGAAGATTGTGCATATAGAGGTAGAGAGATAGACACATAACGGTATGGACAGAGAGAGATTGAAGCAGATATATGGATGAGATGAGAGAGAGAGAGCAAGAGAGAGATGTGACGGTTGGACAGGAATTGTGAAATAGAGACACAGAAATATACAGGTAAAGATACAAGAAAAAGGGGAGATAAAGAATGAGCGAGGTCGGTATTAAGACAGATAAAAAAACAATTGGGGCATAGGGAAATAGAAAGTGATAGTAACATAGTAATATCAATAGTGTGTATTTAAGCAGCATATTCTTATTAATGGAAACATTGTTAAAATTTACAGAATTCGGCTGGGTAATTATACCATTATTATTTTTAAAAATTTTCTGATGGGCCTTTTTGTATTAAATTAATAAAAAAATAAATTTTCTATAGGTTTCACAGGTTTCACGAACGTTTTCGATTCTTTGTCGAATCATCCTGAGGTGTCAAAAGCAAATGAATAAAACAACTGGAGAAAGAAGAGCATTTTTAAAAGACAGTGGAAAAGGCACAGAGAACGCCCTCGCATTGTTCCAGGAATTCGAATACGACTGAAACTCAAGAAAGCTGGACAGCATAAGAGAACACTAAAGTTATACATTCCGAAACCAATTTAATGAAAATAAAAATACTCGAAGCTATCTACATAAAAAATACCACAACCTAAATTGATAACATCACATATGAAGCCAGTGGTTCCATTTTGGGATGGTTGGCGGGGTGCGATTTAGTTCTGTTATGCCATCCAGCACTGCTGAGTTTCAGTCGTCTTCTTTCTCCAGATTTTTTGTTTATTTGCTTTCGACACTCGATTCAACGAAGAATCGAAAACGTTATTGAAACTTGCGGGGGATAAGACATACCCGACTAGTACCCGGGCGCAGACTTTTTTTAGCCCCCTCGGAGTGTTGGACCCGTAAGACCTTGTAAGGCTATCCATCTAAGAGAGGGAAATCTCTGGCAAAAAAAAAACTTTGCAACCAGCTATTTACGCCGTGGCAGTAAACCGTTGGCGAGGAGGGGGGCTTCCTTAGTCCTGATCGACAACCTTCCTAGAGTTGGAATTTCGAATAAAATATCCGGTTTGCAAACCTACAATTGCTTTAAGATTAGATAGGTTCTGCCTATCGCCGGCCCCGCACTTCTTTTTTGTTTATTAGCAGGCGCAGAGGTAACAGCGCTGGGTCGCCTCTAAACACTCAGTAATGGAAACAAGGCTATTGTTTCCATTACTAGGACAATGAACGCCGTTCTCCTTCTCTCTATTTGGGCAACTTGGGGACAGTTTTTTCGTCACTAAGTCTTACATGACCAGTCTGGGTCTATCTTGTTCCGACGGGTTGAGGGTACAGGTTAGACAGCTTGTCTGGCTGCTGTTTCCAAATGAAAGCAAGGAGCCCAAACTCCTGGGTAGCGCCAGAACGACTGCTCCATCATCAGTTGCATAATACCGTGGGTAGTTGTATGTGCCATGTCTCGCATGGAAAGCGACCCTGCAATTATCTCCGAGAAGCGTTTCCGAGGCCAAAACCACCGTGGACCAGGTCGTGAGTAATGGACTGGTTGGGTGAGCTTATTGTCACTAAACAAGTACCCATCTTGGCCAACCCACTTTATAATCAAAACAAACATGTCATTACAAAAAAATAACAGCAAACCTTAACCAGACACCCAACAAAAAACATGTTTGCCCCGTCCTTAAGGCTCGTATTCACAAATATCCGGGGATTAGAACCAACATCAACGACGTAGAAACATTTCTCATGACAAACTCTTCGTATATCTTAGGTCTAAGTGAAACTAACCTTCAATCCTCAATCTCCTCTCCCCATTTTGACATGACTGACTCCCCCCCCACTCTACCGTAAATACTCTGACAAACATATGCACGGGTTAAGAGTTTTTGTTCGGAACACCCTCCCCCTGACTAGAGAACATAGGTTAGAATCAGATGACCACGACTACATGTACTTTAGATTGACTTTACATCACAGCGTCAGTTACTTATATGTTTTATACTGCTCGTCGTCGACCCAGGACTGTACTCTGCTAAACCCTGTCTCTGAAAGCATAGATAGAGCACTCTTAATTTACTCGAATACCCAGATACATGTATTTGGGGGGTTTTAATGCCCACCACCGCAACTGGTTGAGATTCTCCAGCCTTACTGACGCAGCCGGCAACTCTACGTATAAGTTCTCCTTAGCTCACTCCCTCTCTTAGACTGTCGATTTTCCGACCGGCATCCCCGATCGAGTAGACCAACAAGCCTCACGTCTAGACCTTTTCCTGACCTCAATGCCTGAGGCTTGTGTGATGAAAGCTCATAGCCCACTCGGGAATGCTGATCACATTGTGCTAATGATACATATCACTCTAAAAAGTCGTCCAAAAGCTGATGAACCGTTGCTCAAAACAACAAGATACAACCGGGCAGGCTGACTTTGAGTAAATCAGAGATCACATCAGTGACGCCCCATGGAGGGAAACCTTCTCACTACCTGCCGACCAGTGTGCAAACGCATTAACTGAATGAGTCAAACCAGGTATTGAAGCCTATGTCCCTATGCGAAAATGTTTTAGCAAGCCCCACTCTCCTCAATGGTTCACCCCGGAATGTGCAGCTGCCATTTCTGAGAGGCAACAAGCATTCCGTAAATTTGGCCGCCATAGGTCAGCTACTAATAGACATAAATGTATATAGTAAAGAAATAATTGCAAGGCCGTGATAGATGAAGCGAAGAGAAGCTATAATGCGTTAACAAAAAAACACATCCAGTCACAGAAACTAGGTACGAGTGATTTCTGGGAAATTTACAATAGTATAGAGAATAATCGTCAATCTACGATTCCCCCACTATCAAACCACAATAATGCCGTTTGCACGGCCACTAATAAGGCTGAACTACTTGCCCAGCGCTTCGCTTCTAACTCTACTTTGGACTCAGATAACCACCCCCTCCCCAAATTCCCTTTGCAGACCAGAGCCACACTTGGTAACCTGGTCATTACTTCATGTCAGGTCAGAGACATCATAAACCCCCTTGACACCTCCAAAGCTTGTGGATCTGATCTTATACCTGTAATAGTAATAAAGTAATTCTTTGCTGAACTGGCCCCTGTCCTCTCCAAACTTTACAATAAATGCCTAGCTGAATCTTGCTTACCCGATAGCTGGAAAATTGCCTCTGTGGTACCAGTCTACAAAAGTTCTGGGAATAGAACCGATCCACAGAACTATCGCCCAATTAGTCTGCTGTCGATCTTTGCTAAAATCCTTGAATCCTTAATCAATCTAGCGATAGTACGGCACTTAGTTAATGCTAAACTTCTTTCTGACAGCCAGTATGGATTTAGACAAGCACGATCTACTGCAGACATCCTAACGGTCATCTCTGAACGCATGCATCATACACTCGACAAGGCAGAAGAAGCTAGGGCAGTAGCGCTTGATATATCCAAGGCCTTTGACAAGGTATAGCATAAAGGGCTTCTCCTAAAATACGCTCATACGGTATTACTGGGCAATTACTTAATATAATAAGATCCGACTTAGTTAAAACCAAAATCCAGGTAATCTCTGATGACCGTTCATCTAAGCAACATGACATAAATGCTGGTGTACCCCAGGGATCTATCATTGGACCTTTGTTGTTCCTGATCTATATTAACGATCTCCCTGATGACATTGAGTTAGAGATTGGTTGATTTGCTGACGACACAACGCTTTACTCTCGCCATGTTGGCAAAATCAGCGCGATCATATCCGAGTCATTGGCTGAATCTCTAGAAAATGACCTCCAGGCTGTAGTGGAGTGGTGTCATAAATGGTTTGTAACTTTTAATGCCGCTAAGACACAGCACCTTTCCTTCAATAACTACAAGTAACTTCTCCAACCACCGATTATCATGGCAAATAACACCCTACCTGAGAGTTCATCATTCAAACTCCTCGGCCTAGCCTTCACAGGTAACATGAACTGGAACAAATACATGTAAGACATAGCCAAGGCAGCCGCAAAGAAGGTTAACTCCCCCTACCGTGCTAGTAAAGTTCTCACACCTGACATTATCATGTAACGCCTCAAAGCCACCATCCGCCCATGCATTGAGTATTGTTGTCACATCTGGGCTTGTGCATCATCTACTAGTCTCTCCCTCCTTTACAAGGTCAAAAAGAGAATCGCCAACCTCATAGGTCCCCAGCGGTCAAACAAGCTCCAGTCCTTCTCCCATCGCCGCAATGTAGCGTCCTTGTGCTTGTTTTACAAATACTTCAATGGATTATGCTCCGATGAATTAGCTACTCTGATGCCCCATTGACGTAAATTCACTAGACATACTCGACACTCAACTAAATCTCATTCGTTCACTGTGGAGGTCCCAGATGTCGAAGAGCTTTCTACTCAAATAGCTTCTTTCTTCGGGCTGCTAGCCTCTGGAACATCCTCTCTGCTCCCTGTTTCCCCGACAGTACAGGCATGCAGTCATTTAAAACTAATGTAAACAGACATCTCGCTGCGCAGATCCCAATTTAGGTTGACCCCCAACCGTCTCCCCTTTTCTTTTTTCTCAGTAGTCCCTTACGTCTACAGTGGCGGCTTCCACGTTTGGGGTGAACTATGTTAAAAAAAAATATTTTTTAAATTGTTTTTTTGATTTTGATATAAACAAGATCACCAGAAAAACGTAAAAAATAAAAAAAAGTATAATTAAACGGACGAATTCTGTTTTAACAATGTATCATATATATATATATATATATATATACATCTGTGACAGGCGAAGGTGTCTCGTCGCATACTGATGATTACAGGTTTGGCATTAAACATATGTGTATATTGGTCAATCTGAAAATAACATTTACTCATAAATAATTGTATATATAAATATGCTTGTGTTTGTTGCTATATATGTGTACGTAAAATAGTTATGGGCAAGTAAAAATATCGGAGTGGTCCACATTTTATGAACATAATATATTTTTTATAATGTTGAAATCTTTCAATAAATCTTTGGGTAACATAGTTGCATGAAATATTAATTACGTAGTAATATTCTCTCAAATTACATTGAACTGAATTCTCATGGAAAAAATACTGATGGTGTTTGTCAATGTTATATACCCTTATGATTTGGTGTTACACCCATTGCATCTTCTCCAAACATTTGCTTAATCTTACGGATTGTTTTGCTTTGAGAATCACCAAGCTCTTGACAAAATTCCATGCAATATATTTACTCAATACGTTCAGTTACTTTGAGAGAATCGGTAATCCGACGAACACGTTGTGTAGCACCTTACGCCGCGACTGACAGGCAGTGATTAACGCGCAGGAAAGCAGTGATGAAATTCACAGATGCGCATAAATGTGTATTCCGTCACTGTGTAGAGTGGCGCCGCCCTATCGTCTGTATTTCGCAAGAAAAACAAATAATGGTCGGATACTTTTTAGACATGTCTCGTATATATATATATATATATATATATATATATATATATATATATATATATATATATATATATATATATATAGTCTCGGAAGTATCTCAACCATTAACACTATATAAGGAAAAAAACAACAAAAAAACGAAAAAAAAACAAAAAACCTTAAGTTCGAAGTCGTTGGAGACACACACTATATATATATATATATATATATATATATATATATATATATATATATATATGTGTATATATATATATATATATATATATATATATATATATATATACATATATATATGCTACATTTGATCTAAAAACGTCTTGCAACACATCCTCTAATGTGTTCTATAAGTTAATTGTTATTAATTTGTTAACATTCCGACATCACCGTAAGTAGCTTTAGATTATTATTAAATTACTAAATCAATATCAAAGTATAATTGTAGATGTTAATTCATTACGTTTGTGTTAATTATACTGACAATATTTTTAACTATGTATGATTACTCTCCTATAAATTATGTTTGCAAGATAAAATCAGTAAATTGAACGACTCATAACGATTTAAATGGTGCATGCATTTTTGAAGGACACCCTATATATATATATATATATATATATATATATATATATATATATATACATATATATATATATATATATATATATATATATATATATATAATCACATTGAGTAATTGACGTTACCATTGTTAAAAATGCTTAATTTTATTAATAACATTATTTATTGATGGCCTATATCACAAAAGTAATAACTCCTGTTTGGTACGTAAGAAGAAGTCAGATAAATACATATTATGTATTACATGCAAATTACACATAGATAACAACATAAACCTTTCTATATACGACCACTATATCCCCATATAACTTGCTTTGCCCGTCAGTTCGTTCCGTATATGATTTGTAGGCGTTATATAAATAGGTGTTTCTGTATTCCATCTATAAATACAGCATTCATGAATTATATTTTCAAAATTAGAAAGAAAAAAAACGTTATATAAAAAAGCTCTGAAATCTCAGTCTGAGACTAACGACCGTTATAATCGATGTAATAATAAGTTGAAATGCGAAAACACGAAAGGCGGTCCGAAATAATATAATTCTGTAAAAAGATTTATTGTAGCTGCCAGAATCTTTCTGATTATATGAAATATTAGATTCAGAATGTGAGTAACCCGAGACATGACCCACAATTAATAAATGATGTCAGTTGACTCTCTTGGAAGAGTTCACGTGTAATTCACTTGCTATTCTAGTATAGTTGTTATGCTGGCTCGGATGAAATAGTTTGTTTTATGTACTCTTGAGACGTAAATGCTGACACATTAATATAATGCATTTCTCTTTGAACAACACATTTTAGCCTGTAGTGTTGACACTATGCTGAAAATATTGCTTCACATGTTTCGTACCAAAAACGTTTTAAAAGACTTAGAAAAAATATTTACGCCTCGTGTTATATTAACATATACAAAGAAAGTTATATTGATAAGTATTCTTCATAGTGTTTGATAGAGTTTCCTTCCTTAGATGAAGTGTATTGGCAGAGTAATGGTCAAGCTAATTAACTTCAAGAAGAAACGTGCGATTTTATCATTTATTATCTTTTACTAAGTTATCACGATTAATCAAGGCTAAAATCTACGCGAGGTTAAGAGTTAATGAAATGTATTGATTGACAGATGAAGGATGAGTTCAATTATGAGGACATTATAAATCTCCACACACCACGCACTCAAAACACAACCGACCCAGAAAAGAGTATATTCGTTTTTTCCAAAACATAGCTCCCTGAATTTGAGGACTAGAAGAAGGAAATAGGCGAGAGCGTAAGTTACAAGACTGACAAAAGTAAACACAAAGTACACTTTCAATATCCCACCAATATCTATTTATATTGCATTGTTTGAATATAAGCATCATTAAACTAAATACATTCACTGTCGCTACATGTACTAGCACACATACGCTCCCTCTGATCGCATATGTTTGTTGTTTCATTTAATTGCTCAGTAAAATAGGTGTGTTATTTTACAAGTACTATCATCAATTACTACCACCACGTAAAACAACTGTTCGCAATAGTACTGTAGCATTTACATCAACAATCAACAATACAACTATTCGTACTATTATTACTGCATCAACAACTACGACCACGATAATAGAAACATCAACAACAACTACTACCAGGAACGTGCTGACTATTGTGTCCATCTCTAACGTCTCTTTCTCTCTTTCTCTCTCTGTGTTTTCTCTCTCTCTTTTTTCTCTTTCTCCTTTTCTCCACTTCTCTTTTTTAAAATGTAACGTTCTGTGTGTTCGAAAAAATAGAGACGGATAACAAAATGTTGCAATGGCCGCAGAGTCTATTACGATTTAATTTAATTTTATAACTCAATTATATAGATAAAAATAATGTGTTTAATTAATTCTATTAATGAGTTTTATCAAGATTATTATTGAGGAACAATAAATAAATCATGAGTGTGTATTTGCGGATATTAATTTATTATAAGCTTTAAAACAAAATAATTATGCAAATTTGAAAGACGCGTAATGTTTGTGAAAGTTCTGGAATAGGTATATGGGAGCTGATAAGTAGATATTAAAAAGAGAGATAACTTATAATATAGTGTCGGCTTCAAGTAGCTATAATAAAACGGCGATCAAAACTAATCATATAGTTTTGGCTTCCAACAGATATACATAAAAACAGATACATTATCCCCATAATAATTAGATATTAACAGTTATCTCTATAAACAGTTATCTAGGAAGACATTTAATCCTTGATTATTGACGCCTGACAACTCTAAGATCAGCTAAAATATATGTGAAAAATAAACAACCGACTGCCCAGATAATCCACTGTGTATAAGAGCTATTTGAAACAGTTATACCAAAAATAAGCATACATTTTTAATTTAAACATTGATGATATTAATAAGAATAGTACATATAATGTGATTCTCAGGTAAAATGAAAATAATTTGGAACAATATCAAGCATCTTAACTAAATCTGTTAATTGACTCCTCGGTCCTTATCACACATGTATATTTTGATAGCGAATAATTAAATTTAACATTTTTAAGAGCAGTTGGAAATTGTATTTTTGAGTAATGCTCAGTTAGAATTTATTTGATAAAGCGTTCGCGTCTTTACACTTTCGTCGGTCTCACATGAAAATGTACCTTTAAACTGTAAATATTATTCCTTTTTTAAAATCTTTATATATCGTCTTCAACATGCACGCATGCCTTTATTACTGCCAAACAAGATACAGTGCGTCAATACAGAAATAGTTTTGTTGAAACGAGATGTTTCTCTCTCTGTAAAATCACATACATATAAGCACTTAGAACATCAGTTTAAAATGAAATGAGAATCGATCTTAATAACAAACACACTTACACATACATAGCAGGTTGTATATAAGGATACACCTCGTCATTATATTACATAGGTTCTATTGCTGAGCATACTGTACAATATAAAAACCTACGTAAACGAAAATAAATTACTAGATCCTCCTACATTTCAAGACTTTTCAATCAACAAGCTATTGGCATGCACCTAACACTTTTATGCACTCTTGTAAAATTTATTTTCCGCTTTTGGCGATTGTCAAGCATGAACAATATAAAGAAAGGATACGCAAGAAAAAATCCTTTAAATTAGGTAGAAAATTTTATTTTAAGGCTGGAAAAACCCACGTCGGAGGCATCCGTTTACACCATCTTGCAAATGGAACAGAAACGCGATCGGATATTGACGATTTATAAAAATGCAATCAAATAGCTTTAGAATACTTTAAAATACACACACATATGCAAGTAGGTATAGATTTAACTTTAGTGCATTTGGTAGCAATTTATTTCGATGATTTGTTTTTCCACACGTTAGACTGTTAGTTATTATTAACAATCGTCCCGAATTCTCCTTGTATTCCTTTCATTATCAGCAATTTATTTTTATACTTAAACAAAATAAAATCTGAACAGCAGAATATATCAAATAGCACCAAGACAATAACCTTTTTGTTGCCGTTCTTCAAATTACCAAAATGTGCAAAGCACATTTTTCTTTGCTTTTAAGTACATAAAACAACAGCTAGATTAATTGCTGCTTGCATGTGGAGTAGTTTTTGCTAGTATATATATACAGTTATGTTACCGATTTCATTGAACCGTATATTTTTATTTATCTGTTACCATTAACGTACATTATTCATACTTTTTTATTATTTAATTCAATACATTTTCTATTAGAGTACAAAAAACATATGATGTATGTAGAAAACATAATTGCTGGTTACCCTCTAGAAGATTAAGCGAACTATTTAACTTTCTTTTTTCGCTGTACACCATCTATTTGCATGAAGTTACTCGTACCAAGGTTAACCGTACTAAATAAATTAATTCAAAATGCATCTATTTTAGATTCTTAGCACTTCAGAATAACGAATCAGCAGATTAGCTTCTTATATTTTAAACAATATGCAACCTTATGAGTTAATAAGATAATCTTTCTTGAATAATCGTTTACATTGTTCTCATACAAAATTCCAATTTCGTTCGTTTTCTTAAATTACAATATACACAATATTTTTCGCATGTGTATATGCATGTGTTGGCATATATATATATATATATATATATATATATATATATATATATTACACTATAGCGTGAGAATCCAGGGCTATATCGGCCGTTATATTTTTTAATTAATTTTCTCGATTCTCTGCAAGTTGATCTTTTTAAATTCCTTATTTGTATTAATGTTCTGAGTTTGTATGTGATATTTGCTATATTTTTATCTATTTTATTGATTCATTTATATATCTTTGGGGAGCGTATTTTAATGTTGTATATACATACATATATATATATGAGCGTGTATATATATATGCGTATGTACATACTTGTATGCATATATAGAGAGAGATAGATATAGATATAGATAGATGGATAGATAGATATATAGAAAGATATATATATAAGTATGCTGATTCTGTTCTATATTATAGATGTACAATACCATCTATTTTCTCTATGAATTTCAGTTCTGCGAACAAGGTATACACTTACTGCTGTTTTAGCAAATAATAGTGAATTTTCGTGAAAAATGCTGCCATAGAAATACGTTTAATCTGATGGACTTAAGGTTTATGATGCAAACATTCCGGTAGTTATAGATCAAATTGGGTCACTGTAGGGAACGTAAAGGTTTTACACGTCGAGAAATTAAAAGAAACAGAAGTGGATTGAAAAAAAAACATTGATTGATACATCGATAGCAATGAAGAATAAGCCAGTACCGAATGGAATGGGGAGTGTTATTGATTTATGTAAATTAAGCGTCGGTAACTTTCAAGAAAAGCAATTGATATATATATATATATATATATATATATATATATATATATATATATATACATGCTGTTGCATTTGTGTTGGTGTGTAAAAATGATATATATATATATATATATATATATATATCCTCATTGATTTATCTTTCTATTCACAACTAGTAAGATATATATATATATATATATATATATATATATATATATATATACATATTTATATGCCTTCAAACCCAACTTTACCTCACCGAATGTTTACTCTCTGTCTCACTCTCTGTCTCACTCTCTGTCTCACTCTCTCTCTCTCGTACGCTCTTTCTATATATCTATCCCTCTGTATAGCAGTTTCCCTATAGCTGTCAAGTTCTTTATATATATTTAGTATTCGAATTGTTAGCAGCTTTGTAAATATCATAAAGGATGAGCTCAAAAGCTGTCCGGTGAACATAATTCAAGTCGTTGGAAATTGCTTAAAATACACAGGCGATGGGGTAAATCTTACATGGATGGGTGTCTTAAATTAGTAGGAAAAAATTGATTTGGAAACTGGGGTAGTTCTGGTCCATAGCCAAGTCTATAACATGCTACCGAGGAGAGGATATAGCTGCTTAAAACCCAGCAGCCAAAGTGATAATCAGTTTTTCCCTTGGCATGTCACTGTGTTATAATCATAGTAGCTAAAAGACGAGTACTCGTGGTGTACAAACGTTTTTTACTACAATGAAATTATGTAAATATTTCTCTACGATCGTGTTTGTAATTGCGACATGTTAAAGGTTATATGTTTATGGAGGAATAACATAGCGTGCATATATTACCTGTTGAAAGCACACAATTGCAATTGTGTGCATAGGCGGCATAGATTACAAATGATGCTTATCTTACAGTTAACTACAGGCAAAACACATTTAGATAATTTGACTTTCAAAAGCTACCAAATAAGTTTAAATCGCGGGAAGATGTGTAGTGCATGAACTTAATGAGCCAGAAATAATGTATGACGGTGTAGCGAATCCGCATATATATATATATATATATATATATATATATATATATATATATATATATATATATATATATATATATATATATAGGATTAGTTTTATTGACACGGAGCATGTACAAAATCTGCGACACTGGCATGTTGATGTCATAGATCAACAGTTATGAACTGAGATCTGATCAGGCAGAGTAAAAATCCGATCTTAACCTGAGATCATATTTGGAAATAACCAAATATAATATATATATATATATATATATATATATATATATATATATATTATTACTATTATTCCTATACGTATATGTCTAATATATAGAAAATGCTTGCTCCTTTCCGTCGCGGACTTGTGCGAGTAAATAGAAAATATTCAACATAAATTCAAAATAGTATTGTATAGATTTATAGACTATTCATTAATATTTTAGATAGTATATATTATACATGGTTCGATGGCTATTTCAGGGCAGTTTTATATATTGAATACACAACAATATTTTAACAAAATATGTATATCTATATAAAAACAGTAAAGTCGATTTCCCTGTTTACATAATAGGGTAATAACTAAACCCTTTATATGCCAATATTTACTGCACTCCAATTAGCCTAATTCTTCATCCGTGTTTCCAGAGGATATTCATTCATTTCTTCTACTTTCAACATGTACTATATTTTTTCCGAGTTACTTGACCCCTCCCAATAAACTTCGAAAGAGAAGTTGTTGCAAATTTCTCGCAGCTTTATATCTACAACCGCCTTCACCAGAATCAGCGTGCACTAATGTGTCATTGCATCAGTATCACACGAACAATGTTTATTGAAGACTACTAAACGAACGCTTCACATCAGCATTCATGATAAACAACAAATGTTCGATAGGAGTTTAGACGTCAGCGTCGGTTTTCTTTTCCGATTATTTTTTTTTATTACAGTTAATTCTTTTTTCTCCATCAGAATGTATACTCTGATATTATTTATTTGTTAATGAAATGAACACATGTTCAGACTATTCTCGGAATAAAAACATATTGGATGGATTGTCAAATGCGCGAATACCAAAACAACTTAATAGCAATCGCAGAATAAAGGAATGTAGGGTTAGATGTCAAATGCACGAACTTTTCATCGTCGTAAGCCCGAACAATATTCCACTATTCGTGTCTTCTTCGATCATTTTTCAAAAATATCTTATAATTTTTCTTACACACTTTTTGTTTGCAAATTGCCTCAGTATAGAAATATTTCCATGGGCGCGAACAGCACAAATCACTATTGTATCAGAACAGAGATTACATATTTTTTATTGACGGACATACGTCACAGTTAACTTTTTTTACATCGAAAATGTTTAAGTGGCTGAACTAAAAAATAACACTCTCGTCATATATTAAATTGAGAGTTGAAAGTGTTTTAGTGAATTATAGAAATATTTCATTTTTAAAATAAAATATGTATAACATTTTTGGTTTCACAAAAATGGATACTAATATTATTGGGATATTGTAATTTCAGAGAAATACGAAACTTTATTTAAATAAATTTGTGTTGCGAAAACAAAATAATTATATTTTCAACCAATGCTGTTATTTATAAGCATGTTTATTTTAATTATTTTATATAAGTCGCTAACAGACTTTCATATATTCATGCAACCTGATCCAATGAAACACGTCATTATATTGCAAATAAGCCGATAAGACTAACATATGTACATATTTAAAATGTGTTTTTCCTCAGATTTTATTAGTAATACTGAATTGATTAATAAAAAACACACTGAATTAGCTCTTCGGCAGATTCAACGATCTGACAGAGACTATGGACATTCATGTTTTTATTGAATGCGATTAATTTTTTTATTGGTTAATAGTTTCGTCGACTCTCGGGCGATTCCGAGACCTACCCGAACGTTTACGACGCGAAGTCACTGAAACATGGTGCGTCAGCTATAAGAATACTTTAATTTAAATCAAAACATTGATGCAATATTAATAAAAAAAATATTCGTGCGGAAAGCAACACACATTGTAATGTTAGACTGACCAACAACAAGTAAGTTGAAAACGAATAGCACTTGGTAAGCTGAAAAGGATTATCACTTGGAAAGCACAATTATATATAGAGCGGGAACATACTGAGACGAAATCGATCGAACTGAGACGTGTGGTGTAGATATGTGATGTGTAACTCACTTTCCCGACAGAGAAAAAAACGCGGCAACGTATGATAGCACTACTGACATTGTCTCAGACCTAGAAATGATAACATCATCACCATGTCGACTGAGAGTGTACGAATATTACTGGAATCTTGAAAGAAGAGTATTTCCATACAAATTCTTGTAAAGCTAGCAGCGGTTATGAAGAAGAACTCAATGGTAAACGGCTGTTTTGAAGCATAACGTTAGTTGCCATGGACATTGAAAGAAGAGGGTAATTATAGAAATATATATAGACTTGTTTTCACTCTGACTCCCAGACACGCTACTCTTTGAAATTATGTGTGAAATGACCGTGGTTAAGTTGATAACGACGCGGACTGACGACAGGTGCTCCGGTCGCATATGTTTGCTAGACTACCGCGCCAGAAATGAACGCTCACGCGTAAACTGATGGAGCCCCAGCCGTATTTATTGGGTGCTTAGACATTGGTTTTCTTTGTTTATGACCATGAATGTTTTTAGTTGAAAATAAAGAAAAAACATTGTTCGACCCCACCTCGATTTTTGTTTTACTCTCCCCATAAATAGAAATGGTTTTAGTTAAAAAAAAAAAGAAAACCAATTTTTGTAACACCCTTCCTCAATTTTTGTTATCTTACCCTCCCCCATACATAGAAATATTTTTAGTTACGAAAAACTTTTTTTTTTACAGCACCCCTCCCCCAATTTTACTTTTATCCTCCATACATATAAATATTTCTAATTGAAAAGAAAAAAAGAAAAGAAAAACAGTAAAAAAATCAAATACAGCGAACACGATTAGTTATTTAAATGCTCTCGAGAAGAAGTTTACCTAAATTAAATTCATTAGAATGTGTTTTACTAAAATACACCAATAAAAAATCGGTACTCTGTTACTGTAGGACCCACGCTTACTATGACTATGACACTATTCCTTACCCTAAACACTAACCCAAACCCCCACTTTGACCCTGACCCTAACGACGGGGTCAAAGTTAGCGCGGATCCCACAGTAGAAAAAACACCAAAAAATCGAATACAGTGAACACGATTAGTTATGTAAACGCTCTCGGAAAGAAAGTTTACCTAAAATAAATTAATTGGAATATGCCCGTGTGTTTGTTTAATGACCTTTTTTTGATTAAACAATTTGATTTTAAAATCAGTTGTATAGTTTTCCAGTACAATGTGATAGTTTTTTTGTTGACAGAAAAAAATCACATCTTTTATTTTAATACATAAAACATGGAATAATAAAAACAGTTTGTAAAGAAAAGCTTAACAGCGTATACGGTAAAAACGAAATCATAAACACAGTTGAGGTCGTAAAAAATTATATTATTGGATGTTTTTTTTCAAATCGGAAGCAAAGGTGTACCTATAATGCAATTATTAAAAAATCAAATACAGTAAACACGAATAGTTGTTTAAATGCTCTCGAAAAGAAAAAAGTTAAACTAAATGTATTTGTGTTTTTAAATAGTAATTTTTAAATCAATTATACTTTTTATTAAACAATTTGATTCAGTGAATTTGAGTTTTAAAACATAATGGCTAATAAGATTAAGAAAATAAAGAAACTCAGTACGTTTTAATGAAAAAAATCAGAGTAAAAGTAACACGGTAAATGCCAGTTTTTTGCTTACATTTTAAATAATGCGCCCGTCTTGCGTCCATAGGGAATACTCAGAGGGAGGTAACCAATTCAATGGAGTAACGCCGGCTGTTCAATCAGTTTCGCAGTAGATAGATTAACTGCGTAACTCATTTCATATATATATATATATATATATATATATATATATATATATATATATATATATATATATATAATAAAAGAAATAGTCATAATTAATAAGTAAGATTATTAGCGAGCAAAATACCGTAAATACATGTGAAAATCTAAAGTAAACAATCATGAGTGTATATTTGCTAATACTAATTCATTAGAAGTTTAAAAGCAATTACTTATGTGCATTGAGAAATGCGCATAGTGTTTACGGCGGTTTTTGTAGTAGTATATAAAGAAGCTGTCGGACGAAGTAAATAGTAATATTACTCTGATGGAGTGTTTGCTTCGTCATTCATGTATAGTGCGCTGAACTGATTTCCCACATAGTTGCAATTAATTCCAAAATCCATGGATTGAATCATTCTTGGACTATTGTCATCATCTCTATTTTTGCACTCTTTAATTGTCTTTTATTTTCATTTTCTTCCTAGTGACTCGTGGTTTCTTAATTAAACTAGCAACGCGCTTTATTCTCCTTTTTGTCCTTCGTTACTTTGTTGCTGTTCTTTATATTTCTTTTTTTTTGTTCCTGTTCTTGGTTTGTATGATTGGTATTGCTCGTACTATTCTTATTACTCATTTTACAGCAGCAACAACAACAACAACAGCCACAATAATAATAATAATAATAATAATAATAATAATAATAATACTAATAATAATAACAACGGCAACAACAACAACAACAACAACAACCACAACAACAATAATAATAATAATAATAATAATAATAATAATAATAATAGTAGTAGTAGAATTGCTCATGATGATAATAATTATTATTCATTAATAATGGAGATTATGTATATATCTGTCTGTCTGTCTGAAGCCGAAACTCCATCAGAGTAATATTACTAATCAACGGAAAGTGAGACATGGCGAGAGAAATGCAAAACTATCTTAGAAAAAAATCGGTGACATGTTAAGTTTTTTTTATAAATTACGGCTAGTTAGAACAATTAAAACGAAATGTATTTCACACATAACTTAATCGTATAAATAAGGTACACTTTAGCATGCGTTTCGTGTTATGTAAGATTATAGAAAAACAGCTATAAGAAGACAAACGTTGATTAACTCACATTTTGTATAATAATATATTTTCATAAAAATAGATATACGAATCGAAGCATACTAAAATTGACAAAAATATAAAACACGCACGAAAAATGTTCACAAATAACAAATGATGCAATTAAAAACGACTTCAGATAACATTAATAAATACACACAGTAAATACTATTGTTATAGAATTATATCGGAGTACATTTACAATTACTCACTTGGAGTCCTTACAGTAGCCACAACCAGGGATTCCCCGCTGATAATGGCTGATGGGTCTTAATGAACTCGTGCTGACAATATGTCTCCGCAATATTCAATACTCTCCGCTATATTTTATAAAAATTGTAACTCACGTGAGCTGTACACATCATGCATTAATAGTGAGATCACGCTAAGAATGGCTGATGACTTTTACTGAAATATTAGTTGAAATATATACCTGGGGTATTACAGCAATATCTTCCCAATTCCAATCCAATTATGGAGGGTGCAATTTATTATGTGGCTTACCATGCTCTATCTTTCTCTGCACGCCATACATTCAATGCCACACGCCGATGTTAGAACGTTCTTTTTTATCGTAGAGGGGGGCTTTACTCTGATTTTATATAAATATTATCATATACGTTGTGTACACCTTAATAATGTTCATGTGTCTGTCGAGCTGTGTTTACTTTGGTAATATGGTAATGTTAACTTCCGGGTCGTTTGTGGTGTAACATGATAATATGAGTTCGTATCAGCACTAAATGATTTTTTCTTAGCTAGCGGGAAACCGTGACATTTCAAAACACGTTATTTATCTATCTATCTATCTATCTATCTATCTATCTATCTATCTCTCTCTCTCTCTCTCTCTCTCTCTCTCTCTATATATATATATATATATATATATATATATATATATATATATATATATATATGTGTGTGTGTGTGTGTATATATACACATATATATACAAATAAGTTTGCTCTCGAATTTAGTGTTATGTGTCTTTTTAAATCTTAATCTAAACTACAATATGATTTTAAATAATTTACTTATTTACAATAATGAACTAACCCGTATGATATTCTAATTTACGTCCGTTGTCCACGTAAACTCCATAGTGCCTATTAATCATCAATTGAACTTGTTAGTTCTAAAGATGTGTTATCTGATCTATATTTACTTCTAAACGTGCTGGTAAAGCTATAGAGATCTATAATCTATATATGTAAATTTATTTTGTGCAAACGGCATACGTATAATTATCTCTGTTGTGTTATTAATCATATTCTCATCTTAAGTTATTATAAATAAGGATTTCGTAAACTGTATCGTGCATCTCTTCTAGTTTAACTTGGAAATTATAGAGAACACAAACTACGTTGCAGATTTTTGGTGGATGATTATACACACCAACACACAACACACACACACACACACACACACATATATATATATATATATATATATATATATATATATATATATGTATATATATATATATATATATATATATATATATATATATATATATATATATATATATATTGCCAAAGGTTGTGTGGACAAATGTAGGGAGCTTTCTTTCGCTATCGAAGCCGTTAGCAAAAGACCGGGATATATGATTTTCATAGTTATGAAGCGGAAAACATCAAATTAAATTGGGAATACATTTGAACGTTGTCGTCCAAAGGCCGGGAATTGCATTTTAATAACAATGCTCCGTTTAACGTGCATTCGCAACTGGATTATGTCCCTTTGCTTATAAACTTCCGCATATTGATGAAGTGTTATTTGATACATATGCCGACATATACTAATATATGATTTTCTCCTTACGTTTATCCGATGTAAACTAAAGCTGAAGGTGCTTAGTGTTAGGGCATTTCGAGCACACCTGCTCGAATTGATAGAAACCATAAAACTTGTCAAGCCGAGTACAGATCCAATTTGACATTATTGCTTTCAATTATATTGTGACTATATTGCATATATAAATGTCGCTCTTACCTGTTTGAGGTTAGATAACAATTGATATTTAATTAACTTTTATTGTATGCATTTTTTTTCGGTATAATATTTCTACAATGACTATCGATATGCCGTAACACACAGGAAAAATAAAAGTGACCCTTTCTATGTGTATGCCTATCAATGTCTGTATTTATAAGACATTTATTAACGTTTACAGTTGTGTAACAGATTAGAAAAACTTTTGACTTAATCAGAGCAGGCGAGTTCAAGAAAGGTTTACAAAAGGTTAATATTAATTGACAAATGATATTTGCAAAGCACGGCCTCACCAGAAATGCGGGCCAATTGACTTATGCCATGAGTTGTGAGTGAGGGAAGCCTATTGGCAAAAGGGTGAGATTTGAAGACACGCGGAGTACAAGCTTAGTCGTCGTCATCATCATCATAACCATCATCATCATCCTCATCATCATCACCATCGCCATCGTCAGCAACGTCGCTGTTGTCTTAGTCGTCGTCGTCATCATCATCATCGCCATCGCCATCGCCATCGCCATCGCCATCGCCATCGCCATCGCCATCGCCATCGCCATCGCCATCGCCATCAACGTTGGTGTTGTCTTATTCGTCATCATCATCATCATCATCATCATCATCATCATCATCATCATCATCATCATCATCATCATCATCATCATCAGCAGCAGCAGCAGCAGCAGCAGCATCAACGTCGTCATCTTAGTCGTCTTCATCGTCACCATCATCATACTCATCATCGTAATTGTCATCACCATTGTCATCGTCATCATCATCGCCACCCTCATCGACGTCGTCGTCGTCTTAGTCGTCTTCATTATCATCATCCCCATCATCATCATTCTTATCATCATCCTCATCAACGTCGTCGTCTTAGTCTTCATCATCATAATCATCATAATCATCATCACCATCGTCATCGTCATCAACGTCGGCGTAGTCTTAGTCGTCTTCATCATCATCATCATCATCATGATCATCATCATCATCATCATCATCATCATAAACCCAGTCGTCGTCCTAGTCGTATGTCATCATCATCATCATCGTCATCATCATCATCATCATCATCATCATCATCATCATCATCATCATCATCATCATCATCATCATCATCCCCCGCGCCATAATAAGCATTGCACCACCTTCTTCCTGATCTTGCTGTTATGGCAGTTACTCACAAAGCAGCTTACTACTACCGTAAAAAAAAAGATTCGCCAACGTTTCACAAGTTTGTCGATAAAATAAAAATGTTTGTCATAATTACCACACAATCGTTGGCCTGTGTATGATTCTTTTTGCAAAATATGCACGTCATAATACATAAACAAAAAAATACATACTCCTTTTTTTTAACTTGCGAGGGCTCAGACATACCCGAGTAGTAGACGGACGCAGGCTATCCTCTCTCGTGGTATTGTACTCGTATACCTTGCCAGGTCATCCATCTAAGAGAAGGAAAACTCTGACATTAAAACATTGCTACTAACCATTGACGTCTTGGCAGCACACCTTGGGGAGGGAGGCCTCCTTAGTCTTGATCAACAACATTCCTAAAGCTAAACTCCCGAACAAAGTATGCGGTTTGCAAACCTATAATTGCTTAAGGAGGAGATGGGCTCTGCCTATCACTCGGCTTTCGCACTCCTTCTTTGTATATTAGCCAGGCGTAGAGGTGCAAGCACTGGGACGCCCTTAAAGACACCTGGAACTTGGCATTGTTTCCTGACAAGGGCAATGAACGCCGTCTCTCTTTCTTTCTATCGGGACAACTTGGGGAAAGGTTTTTGTCACTAAGGCTTACATGCCTAGTCTGTGTCACTCTTGTTGAAAGTACAGGTTGAAGGTACAGGTTAGACTGTCTGGCTGCTGTGTCCGACTGGTAGTTAGGAACCCAAACTCTTAGGTAGCGCTAAGAACGGTTGCTCCGTAAACAGTTGCATGATATCGTGGGTAAATGTACTGCAATATCGCGTATAGAAAGGGACCATACAGTTAAATCCGCCGGGATTTCCCGAGGCCACAACCCCCATGGACCAAGTCAGCACTAATAGGCTGGTTGTGTGAGCTTATTAGCACAAAAGAAGAACCCACTTTGCCCTCCCCACTCTAACTCAAACATGAATCTACAAAATAAAAAAAACAAACCTTAACCAGACACCCAACAAAAACATCTTCGCCTCCGCCCTTGAGGCTCACATTCACAAATATCCGGGGTCTTAGAACCAACATACACTTTTTCTCTTGACAAACTCCCGGAATATCCTAGCACTAAGGGAAACGAACCTTCTATCCGCAAGCCCCTCTCACCACTTTGACATGACAGTTTACTTTCCACTCTATCGTAAGGACTCTGACAAACATATGCATGGGCTATGGGTTTATGTTCGAAACACACTCCCCTTGACTAGAGAAGATAGGTTAGAATAAAATGACTAAGCCTACATGTGCTTTAGATTGACCTTACATCACAGAGGTAGTTACTAATATTTCTTATATCGTCCCACGTCGACTCAGGATGTTCACTACTTGACCCTGTCTCTGAAAGGTTAGATAGAGCACTCTCCCTGGACTCGAATGGCCAACTACATGTATTTGGGGAATTTAATGCACACCACCGAGACTGGTTGGGATTCTTCAGCGTGACTGATGCAGCTGGGAACTCAACCTTTAATTTCTCTTCAGCTCACGACCTCTCACAGACTGTCACTTTTCCGACCAGCCTTCCGGATCGCACGGACTAGCAGGCCTCATCCTCGATCTGCTCTTGACCTCACTACCTAAGGCTTGTGTGTCGAATGCAAATAGCCAGCTCGGAAAATCTGATCATGTTGAGGTAATGATAGTTATAACCTTAAAAACCCGTCCAAAATTTGAAGAGCCGTTGCTTAAAACGACGAGAAACTATGAGCAGGATGATTTTGAATCATTCAGGAATCACCTCAGCGACGCCCCATTAGGTGTAACATTCTCACTCAATGCTTATCAGTGTGAAAATGAGGTAACCGAAAAAGTAAAAACAGGTATTGATGCTGATGTCCCCATGCGAAAAATTTTCAGCAAACCCTACTCTCCTCAATGGTTCACCCTGGAATGTGCGGCTGCTATTGCTGAGAGGCAGAAGGCATTCCGAGAATTCGGCCGCCATACGTCAACTGCGAACAGTCAAACATTTGTAGAGGCAAGAAATTATTGCCAAATAGTGATAGATGAAGCAAAGAGAAGGTATACAGACATACCCCAAAAAACGCATTCAGTCACAGAAACTAGGTACTCGTGATTTATGGAAAATGTATCATAGTGTGATCAACAATGGCCAATCGACAATTCTCTCGCTATCTACTCACAACGATGGTGTTTGCACGACAACTGATGAGGCTGAACTACTTGCACAGCGTTTCGCCTTAAACACCTGTCTTGACCTGGCAAACAACTCCATCCCTTAATTCCCATTGCGGACTGAAGCCACACTTGAGAACCTCCATCTCAGGTCAGAGACATTATAAACAAAACGTGACACCTCCAAAGCTTGTGGGTCTAATCTTATACCAATAATAATAATAAACAAATGCTCTTCTGAGCTGGCCCTGGCCCTCTCTAAACTATACAACAAATGCTTTACTGAATCTTGTTTCCCTGATAGTTGGAAAATTGCCTCTGTGGTATTAGTCTTCAAGAATTCTGGAGATAAAACTGATCCTCTAAACCACCGTCCTTTGCCAAACTCTTTGAATAATTAATCAATCTAGCGATAGTAATACTCCTAGTTTATGCTAAACGTCTTTCTGATCATCAATACAGATTCAGACAAACACGATATACTGCAGATATCCTAACGGTTATCTCTGAACGCATATAACATACACTGGACAAAGCAGGTGAAGCTAAAGCGGTAGCGCTCGATATATCCAAGGCCTTTGACAAGGTCTGCCATGAAGGGCTTCTCCTAAAACCGCACTCATATGGTATCACTGGACAACTATTTAATATAATGATACCATTTCTTAACAAAACGAAAGATTCAGGTTGTACTCGATGCCTGTTCTTCTTAGCAACATGGCATACATGCTGGTGTTCCCCAGGGGTCCATCTGTGGATCTATACGGTTTCTGATTTTCATAAATGACCTCCCTGATGTCATTGCGATTGGGACAGACATATCTGCTGACGACACCACGCTCTACTCTCGTCATGTGGGCAAAATCGACGCACACCTATCTCAGACAATGGCTGACTCTTTAGAAAATGACCTCCAGTCTGTAGTGGAATGGGGTCAAAATGGATGGTAACTTTTAATGCCGCAAAGACAAATCTACTTAGGTTCAATAACTACAGGAAATCTCTTCAACCACCGATTGTCATGGCAAATAGTACCCTGCCTGGGAGTTCATCATTCAAGCTCCTCCACAGATAACATGAATTGGAATAAATGCACTGAGGACATTGCCAGGGCTGCTGCAAAGAAGGTGGGCTCCCTCTACCCTGCCAGTAAACCTCTCACACCTTAAAGTATCCTATATATCTACTAAGCTACCATCACCTCATGCATGGACTATTGTTGCCGCATCTGCGCTTGTGAATCATTCGCTAGTCTCTCCATCTTGATAGGGCCTACACTTTCAACCAAGCTCCAGCCTCTGTCCCATCACCGCAATGTTGCTTCCGTGTGCCTGTTTTACAAGTACTTCAATGGATTGTGATCTGATAAGCTTGCTGCTCTAGTACCCCTATGACGTAAATTCACTAAACCAACCCCACAATCTGCCAAATCCCATCTATACACTGTGGAAGTCCCCAGATGCCGGAGAACTTTCTACTCCAAAAGCTTATTTCCTCGTGATGCTGGACTCTATAACTCCCTCCCTCCTATCTGCTTTCTTGGCGTTACTGACATGCAGAAATTTAAAACTAATGTAAACAGACATCTCGCTGCGCAGCTCCTAACTAAGGTTGACACCCCCCAACCATCACCATTTTTCTTCAGTAGCCCCTTACGTCTACAGTGGCGGCCTGCCCTGTTTGGGGTGAACTATGATAAAAAATATGTATGCATGTCTGTATATCTACGTGTCGTGTAGTCTTTCCTTACCGATTATGTCTACCTTTATATATATATATATATATATATATATATATATATATATATATTAGGTTAACACAACAAAAGATATAAAAGGCAACTTATATCTTTAGTAAGTGATCATCCTGATTAAAATGAGGTTCAATATGCTGGATAGAGCATTAATAACATTAGATAACATGAAAGAATAAAACAAGGTGCGAATAAAATGTTATTACAATTTAAAGTTCAAGCAAAGTAATTGAAAGTCCGTAACTCGTGTGAATGTTCTTTGAAAACCCATGGGTTAAGGACTTTCAATTACTTTGCTTGAAATTTGAATTGTAATACAATTTGATTCGCACCTTGTTTAATTCTTTCATTTCATCTAATGCTATATATATGGAACACTTTCTCCAGCCCACTTCCTCATTTTGGCCTCGTCTTTAACTAAAGGATTTCTTCTTAGAATTGCTTAAATATTTAACTACCAAAGTCTTTTGTATACAATTCAGCTCCGGCCCAGGAAGTATTTTTTTTTTAAATGACTCGATTTCTCATATTAATTCCGATTAAGAGCGCTCCACCTACGATCTGAACTCAACATCTCACTATGGGAGTTGCTTCATTTTTTAACGCTTTTCTGCGCTGCCTTCACAAAAAGCTTTTCTTCTCCATCTTAATCTCCTTTCATTGAGCACCTTGTCAACGGACAGATGCCAACTGGACACACCCCATTTCTTTTTTACATGAACTTATTTTCACTCTCCATTTCTTGATATTTTTTCAAATGTTGAATTTTGGCTTTTCCACTGCCAACTTATCTACCTATATAGTTCCTCTGATGATAAGATTTCGATCTTTGGTGGGCCCGGGCCTGAGGAGGGAATGGTAGACATAATTGTATTACATAATATATCTTGCATTGAAGAATTGAAGTTTGAAATAAATCTGGACATCCGTACATGTTTATCACTCTTCTTTCATCTATCTTCATGGTTGCTCTATATCGTATATTGAGCTTAAACCATTACACTATAGGTTCTATCTACTAAAAGTTTATTTTTAGTTTCATATTTGATTCTCTCTCTCTCTCTCCCTCTCTCTCTCTCTCTCTATATATATATATTTAATGTTTCCTTATATATTTTGTTTTAACTAAAATTACTTTATTGTTTTTTTAAGTATCATTTGCTATCATGAATGTATTTACAGTTCACAAAATGCAACTAATGAAATATGTATTACAAAAACAAACTAGATATTTCTTATTGCATGAGGTTCGAGAGAATCTTAAGCTATTATTTGAATATTTATCACAACCTATATTGATTAGTAATATATCACCTGCTTTCACTCAAATACTAATGCCTAGAAGAACAAGAATAATGAACGGAATGACACGGCAATGAAACGAAATTTGTATTAATGTCGTATTGAATATTTTTATGGTATCTGAATGTATTTTATTATAACTGGAACGACCTACACATAATTATCAAATGGTGTATTACAGTAAGATAACAGGTACTCCGTATTTACAAGTTGGGTTTGTTTTGTAGTACATACGAGAACGACCCATCTGCACTCATAAGACCTTACTTTTCCAATCTAGTATTGTTGTCGTTGATATGCTACCCAGGACACTCCATTGTATGAAAAGGGGATGGCAATAGATATCCTAAAACATTTCCCTCTAAATGTTCATTTTCTTCTGAAAATTTGCGTTTAAACATTCGACAGGTTTTTCATTTATTTCACTAGTCTCCTTTGTAGTCTACCACTTCAGTAGAGCCTGCATATCAAACATATCATACGTCACATCCATGAGTAATTGCGTCTGCGTAAATTGATCCTCAGTGAATCTGCGTTTTAGTCGTTGTATATATGGTGTTTGCTCCGGTTTGGCACAACGTACTATATACATAATTATTTCAAGACATATTTTATCTGCTGGATTAGAGTTCATTTATTTTCTGAGGTTATTTGAATATTTTTCTTATTTCGTCTTGTGATTAATTCGTTGAATACTGCTATCACTTTCGACCGAACATTAGCTCCTCTGGCGCCATACCAGATGCTACTTTCTGTTTTGATATGATTCTATGATCACTAAAAAAATGCTGAGTCTCTATACCATTTGACATTTGAGAGCTTACATTATTTTGAAACTTCCTTTTCTTCTTGTTGGCTATTCTTTTTTTAGCCTATACTAACAATCTCGGACGCTACACTAATTTTAGGTTCTGGGTCAAAATGTGTTTATGTTAATTCAGTGATGAGAATATATTTATTTTACCAAAGCTATACTAGCAATACATAGACCATTCCAAAATTACTATTTCATCGGATGGTTTACTGATGCTCTTAATTTGTGCATTCATAGTGTATGCCGGTCATAATCGTTTCCGATCCCTTAAATGGCTTGTAATGAAGTCACATTTGTTTCAGTCTGCAGGCGTGTTTGTAACCTCTACTCTAGAAGAATCAGGGGTCTACTTTTACGACAATAACTCTGCATATGCACTTCATCACAGAAAATGTATTTATCAAGGCTTAATATAATAGAGGTTTACACAGAAGCGGTTCCTTCATTTTTTGTAACATAAGCAGTAGCAGTGCTTGCTTCTTAGGTTGTCGTAGCAGTATTTATTTTTGTTATGATATCAAGTTCATAGGAAGGAAATCGTTTCATGCCGATCTAAAACCACATCATTAAAAAATGTAATATCCCCCTCAATAGAAACAACGAAAACTAGAATAAAAACAAATATCTAATTGTTTGCATCTGAGCTTGTATATGATTAAACAATTTTAAAAAGTTTATTTGTTGAAATTATCTATATATTGATACGATAGCGTGTGTGTTCGTGTGTCACGCTTACATCAAAAGCTCTGAGCATGCGTGCCGCATAGACTTGGAAAATCATTCAAGTCATATTTCGTTATACTTTCAAGTATTTCACTTTGGCACAGCGGTTAGCGATGTAGGATTTAGATGTCGGTTTTTGACGTCGGCTCGACTGGTTTATAGTTCTCTAAGATTGTATTCTATATCGAAGGGGGTAGGAAGCGGACGACCGGGAAGACACATATTAATAAGATAACGTTTGTGTTAATTGGTGTGTCACGCTTACATAAAAAGCAACGACCTTTGGAATCTGTGTATGCTACTCATAAATTAAAGCCAAGAAGAAAGAAGTTTTGTAAATTGTTCCATGTATTGTTCATTTTTACACATAAATATACAAGTCAAATTTTATCACATTTTATTCAAACATGTATAGATTAGAAACAAGATAAATTACACGGGTCCCGCTATAATGATGTAAATATCATGTTAATACCACTGAGTTAAATAGTAATTTCATGGGAAAGTAAACACGTTTATGCCGATTTGTAATTTCTGTGTTCAGAAAATGTAAACGTGTTTAAAGATAATTAAATGTTTGTAATGCAAAGGTGATAAGGTAGATAATAGGTATATGCTCTTACATAATGTATATTAAGTTTAAATATAAGTCTGCTATCTACGAATTAAATAATAACATGCATAATAAGTAACACCATTAATATCATCCTTACCTACGAAGGAAGCAACTATAAATTTATAATTGTGAATGAATGATTTCGAAAGCCGCTTATATAATTAATTGAACTTTTTTTTTACAACAGTGATTGATTTAAGAATAAATTAAAAAGAAATAATTTAATATTTTTGTTTAGCATTTTTGATTCTGTAAACTACTCATAGATATTGAGATTGTATAATTTTACATAATTTTACAATATTACTATCAATGTACATAGCCAATGGTGCGAATATTATTATGTGTAAATGTAACAATGTTCCTAAACGGAATCAACACATTTCGGTAGAAACTAAAGCAAATACAAACAATGTCAATGCTGTCTGAGCTATGATCGAAAGAGGGATGTGTTGATTATGAAATCGTCTAACATAATATATAGCGAGTATATATCTAAGATTTCTGAAACCAGTGTTTTTTGCATAACTTTTTGTTTTAACCACTGATAAACGGACGAATGAAACGGAGTAATTGATACAAAGAAAATCATCGGAGTAATATTACCCTGTTCAACTAATTTAGTTCTATATGGCATTTTATATTCACCAAACTTAGATAGATAATCAACAGGGTCTGCTTTGAGAGGGAATACTTATAACGGATTTGACTAGCAACTCTGCATAATCTTCCCGAAATATGAAGAAGCGTAGTAGAGAAATATGCGAAACTACTTTATGTGGTAGGGAGGATAGCTGGTTTAGAATTTCCTACTACTGCACCTCAGGGAAGAGACATATGTTAGAGAGCTACGATTCGTTTGTTTCTTTTCGGCTGAAAACATGAGGCCGTGTAATGATATATAACCAGGCGTTTGCCATCAACAGTTTCGTAAAGATTACAATAAAACGTGAGAGTATTTAAACGTAAATTCTGTCGCCGATGCAACATTCAACGAAATTAAGCTGTTAAAACTCTTCAAACAACTTTAGGTTGTATCAATCCACTGTGTACATGAGATAGAGTACTAAATAACAGATGGGTGGAGGGTTCTACACCAAATATATGCACTATAAAAAATGTTAAGCAACAGAAAAGTTTTGTTGTGTTGTCCGTATCACACTACTCGGTCCCATGCTACCTAAATTAGCATCGACAATTGTTTAGTAAGGCGTGTTTTTCTTGATTACATGCATTACCATCTCAAAATGGTAATTGAGTAATAGTTGAGACAAAGTGACTCTGAACAGTGGCGTAACGTTAACCTCAGATGGATCAGCTTTTGCGGTAAATGGCACACTAATATCACTAAGGGCTGATAAAATCAATTTCCTATCGTGATATATCATAGAAAAACGTCAACGCAAGCGTGTAGAAGTATAATGCCCTGTAAATTGGAAGTTTGAAGAAAATATATTTGCGAAATGTTTTCTAGATATACAAAAATAATGGAAACGGTGGAGATCAACTTTTATGAATAACTTAAAAATATATATCATGGAAACATACCCCACCTGCTGTTTTTCACACATTAAAAATTGAGTAAAATGCTAATTCGATTCGATAAATTGATGCCAACCTAATACAACTTAAAATGTATTATTCATGTTTTTCTCAATTTTTCATGAGTTTACTTTATGTTTGCTCCAGTCTGTTCATTAGACGCAACATTAAACTCACGTTAAAAGTGTTGGATAAAGTTAAAATAAATCGTTTTAGACATCAACCTAGATACTTTTCATAGACAAATATCTGCTTCCTTCCTTCCTTCTCTCTCTCTCTTTCCATCTCTCTCTTAATATCAATACTTATATATATATATATATATATATATATATATATATATATATATATATATATATATATATATATATATATATATATATATATATATAAAGTACGAGAGGGAGAGAAAGATGGAGTATATATACACACACATATATATATATTTATATATATATATATATATATATATATTTATACAGTTATATATTATACTAAATGTTAATCTTTCAGTGTTTTTGTTTTGCTAAATCTTTTGACTTATATGTTTAGTAATATAAAATGCATGCTTACATATGACTTATGACTTAGCTCTGGGGTTAAGTTAGGTATGAAAACTATCGATTTATTTTTTCTTATGACCCTTACTTATATATACATAAATAAATCACCCGCAAATCTCTTTAGTTTTTACCATTCTCACTCCATATTAATACAACCACTCTCTAATATTTGTCTCTGCATGAAGTTAGATCACACGTGAATGTGTTTTTCCAGGTAATTTATTAACCCGTGTTGGAATATATATAAAACACTATATAAATTATATGGCACAATGAAGCATAATAATATATATATAGTAATACTACTACTACTACTACTACTACTACTACTACTACTACTAATAATAATAATAATAATAATAATAATAATACTAATAATAATATTAAGAATAGTAAAAATAATGATAATTATATAGAAGTAAAAATACTATTTTTAGTTTTTGGAAGAAAAATGTATTGGTAAATATTTGATACATTTTCGAATTAAATCCAAGGTAAAATAAATAGTACTAGTGCTTTTTAAGCAGGATGCTCAGTATTCTAAAGACCCCTTAAGCTTCAGCTTAAAGGTTTATGATACATTATGAGTGCTTCTAATTTTTAACGGCTTACTCTATAACTAATATTAATTGTGAATTAGTTGAAACTGATAAATTGAGTGCGAGTTAAACTGACACACATTTGTGTGAATGAATTGTTCACCATGAAATAGCAGAATAGACAAGTGTTGCTGCAATCAAAGATTTAGGGTTAGTAGGCGTTGAACACAGAGCGAGTGTGAATATGATGTCGTGAATGATTTATGCCACAAAAGAACTATGCCGCTACACATGTTGCTGTGGGAAAGCGATAGTTTTTCATCAGTCGGTCTGTTGAACTCGTGCAAGTAGAACAGGAAAGTATCATATGACCCATATGGAGATGAAGGAGTAATCTATGGACATTTTAGGCGAGTAGACGTATCACGATGAGCTGAATCTTTAAGTTTCAAATGAGGCAAAAAAAAGCCAAAGCTCTTCCCCTTCGCTCAACTCAGGAATTGTGAGGAATTACCTAAGTCAGAAACTTAGAGAAATAGACCATTTCAATCTAGAAAATAGTTATTTCTCTCCCAGACATTATCACAAAGAAAATGAATAAATCTTCTGAACCTGTATTAAGATCTGCCTTCCAGCATTTTCTTTTGCCATATGTTACACGTTTATTCTCAGCAAACAAATACTCCACACTAGACGGTCCGAGAACAAACACCACTACACAACGGAAACGAATCACAACTAAGAAATCAAGTAGGTATCAACGGGGTCATATGCCGGAAACGACGATGACGACGACGACAACGATGATAGGAAACAAAGAAAAATAACAAGTGAATTAATACATTGATGTGTAATAAACGTTTGTATTAAAAAGGGAGAGAACATGAATTTGAGTTAAAATTTCATCGGCACATCGACTGCAAATCAATAGTTATTTTGTTTAATATTAAAATGAATCTTTATACACATTCAAAAAATATAGAGATTTAAGCACGTAAAAATACGAACGAGTGAATGGCCGCACGAATTATGAACCTAGCACCCACGAAAACGTTATAAAGTAAAATACGCGATAATGTGTACTGGCTATAAAGGAAGTGGACAACGGTTATAAGAACATTTGGCAACGAACACAACTGAATGACTATGTTCCCCAGTTCCAACACAAATCAAACAGTGCAGACATCACATAAACTGGCCAATACTAACCAATCTCGATTGAATCATCATGTAATGGGATTTTATAAAAGTCAGAATAAAGATTTAAAACATGAGGTATAATATCATTATATTTTTATTTTAATCTTCGTAAGTGGACATAAATGTGATGCACAACGATTCTGTTCGTGGATTAGGTTCATACGTCCTGAGACTGGAATCATTCTTTCACACATATATATATATATATATATATATATACACATATATATATATATATATATATATATATATATATATATATATATACATATATATACGTGTGTGTGAGTGTGTGTGTGTTTAGAAAGTGTGTGTGTGTATTTGTGTGTATTTGTGTGTATTTGTGGGTTGCGCGTGCGTGTGACTTTATTTGTGTGAGTGTATGTGTGTAAGTACTTCTAAAGTTACCCGTTCCCTTTTCCCCACCTTCAAAGAAGTATCTTATCTACATAATTAAATAAACATTATTCTAGTTGCTCTATCTCCAAGTAACAAGAAAATATCCCTTTAACATATTCTAATTTGCCTGGCCGAATAACGATGTAGATTATATATCATGCATGCAGAGTATTAATGATAGCTGTCCGTAAAAGAAAATCTGAAAGACAAAAGAAAAAACTATTATTCTGGACTCAATTCCCCTCTCGGTGTATGATCACATGTTTATTCTGAAGATAACTCCTCAATTTCCACATTAAAAAAAAGTCAAGATCGACAGCCGCTATAAGCAATAATACTGTTGACCGAATCAGCAATTATGTAAAACTTTAAAGATATATTTAACAGAACCAGCATACTATCGGTTTATTGGAGACATAACATAAAAGTGGAAACGTGGAAATGTATCACCTGAACATTTGCTTACGAACAAATGTACAATGATTAACAACTATACTAATCTACATTATCTCTGGGTATAAAGGTTTTACACCTGTGACAAAAAGTTGTTTCTTCTTATTGGTTATTGGTAATTAGAATTATGTAGGTAAGAAAAGTAATTTCTTTTCTAAACCGAGGCTTAATCAATGAAAAGTAATATTTACATCTGCAATACACAGAGGCAGATCAATTACCGTATATTTAATTACAACTTGTTCTCTTCCATCACCTTTTCGCTTACTCTGCATAGAACAGATTAAAGCTAAATATTGCATACATTACAAGTTGTGGTTTAACATGCTTAATGATCGGCTCACTATTTAGAGAGTTAATTCTGTGAACAATATATATATATATATATATATATATATATATATATATATATATATATACATAAAGATATACACCTACTTACAGCGAAATATGCAGTCCCTGAATTTTTAAACTCTCAAATCAAAGTGGCTATATTAATCACCGTCTTGCTATACACATATATTTAAAATTAACAATGATTTGTGTATTAGTTTAGTAGATTATCCTTTACATATAATTATATCTATATATATTTATATGAATATAGACACGTAACTTATATATCGTTTTGAAATTTATGTTTGTTAATTAAAGAAACTTTTGGTTCTTTAAAGTAATATCTTTAAAGACAGGAAAGTGTATATTTCTATGAAAAAAATGTAACGCTGGTCTTTCTCGCGGACCGACATGTATGTTTAGATGGCGATTGAGCGTTTTACAAAGTAAAGCATGCCCATATCATTCAACTTTTAGCAAAAATACATATTTAATAAAATTCAGAAGACCAGCTAATATATTACACTATTTATAATAATATCACTTATAATGTACATGCTTTCATGTTTTCCATGAGGCTATATTTATTGGCGTAAATTTTAAACCATATAACTTCCAACATACGAACGTTTCTACAGAAACACATCCGTGTTAAGAAAATACAGAATCTAAATGATTTTCTTCATCAGTATATTCACATTTTCAAATATATTGACATACTAGAGATATTCAAAAACACTTACAATTCATGAACGAGTATCGAATATATCACAGATTCTACGGATGTTCTCCAACGATACAGATGAAAACTGTTTTGCAAACGAATATGTATTCGTCTTTAATACATCAGCTTTTATTTATTTTTTAGTTTTGCAACCGATATATTATGTAAAACCACTGTTTAGTTCCAACACAAATCAAACAGTGCAGACATCACATAAACTGGCCAATACTAACCTATCTCGATTGAATTGGCTTTTCCAATAAGCATTGATTTCGAAACAAAAAAGTGCATTCAATTATTAAAAATAAATGCCGATAAAAAGCATTTCCTATAGGGATCTAGTACAGGAAACAATATATTGCATTTTAGTATGGTATTATCCCCGAAAATATCAATCAAGTCGGCGACCAACTTTGTTTTTAAAAAAGATACATAAGATAAAAAGTCTTACTTACAATTGATGAGTTACACGAGCGGCCATTTGTTCATCTCAATCTCTTATTTAGTAACAGGTGTGTGTATATGTATGTATATTGCATACAATTCAGATTGCCAGCAAATATATATTGATGTTTGAATTATAATTGATTGTTTCCTCATTAAGAAAAAATCATCATCATTATTCATCAATCAATCTCAGTGTTATTACGTGTTTCTTCTTTATCTATAATATATGATATTGAATGATTATGGTATGCATTTCAACAACATCTGTGTTGTCACCATTTACTTGCCTGAACATAAGGTCAGTATCAGGCGAAATGTTTGCCTTCATGTTGGTACACCCTCTCTCCACTAAATTTGAGGCACTCTGCATTGGGTCAAGAATAACAATTAAATACAGCGAATGTACCTTTTCTCTGAACTGTATTTGTTTGTAGCAATCTTGAACTATTTTATGATAAATTGAAATACAATGTTCTCATATGTTACTCTTAAAATAATGTAAGTAATCATGTGAGATACGCGACAGAAAATTTACAGAGGGAAATCATTTTTCTCTCTTCAACTTTTTCTGACTTTCGAACAGCAAGGTAATGTGACATTTAAGATGAATAAGAAGAAACAGTCTCCATTTGTAAACAGTGGGAGAAAGGTTCACGTTCAGTCTACTTGGGAATTGTATTTGGACATCAGTAAAAGGATTTTGACATCCTGAATGAACTTTACTTGACATTTTGGCTAATTGTGTGAGTTCGAAATAGTTTATGCGAATAAGGCTTTTACGGTCTATCTCTATTTTCGACCGTTACATTTGTCGACTGTCACATTTTGGATTAAGATATTCCTTTATTAATAACACTTTTCTATTTGTAAACATCTGTATAATAATAGGCAATGACAAGGTCATGTTCGTACGTACGTTATCACTCATCTTCACTTGTTTAAAAGATGAGATCGACGAAAATAAAATGTAAAAAAGTAACGTATGTAAATGTAGATCCGTTTCATATATTTAAGAAAGTTTAGCTTAGTATTATTATTTTTGGAAAGAAAGAATAAACTATTTATTTTGAAACCATTTTTATTGTAAAATAAATGAATCAGATACAAAGGAAAACATCTTAGAAAATATTCAGCTTACGATTTCTTAAGTAAACAACAGAGAACTGTTATTGTTATACAAATATGTAAATTGCTACAATTTTCGTTATATGTTTAAAGATTTATATAACTAACAATTGCAATTATCTTTACTGAAATAGAAATCGACAATATTTGTTTAACATTATAAAGCCTTACATTAATCTATTATTCCAAAATGAATATTAGCATTAAAAATAAATTATAGACAATAACCGAGGAAAGCGCGGAATTTTAACAAAGGCCTTTCATATTTCTAGATATTGTATGTTTCACACACACACATTAAAATAATCGTTCGATCAACAAAGATATTGATAGATGATTAATATAATGTCGGTAAAAATGCGGACTTCACCCATTGTTCACAAATCAAATCAAGCCGTTTCTGCGATTCAAATAGAACACTTTTAAATAAATACTTTTCATAACGTGATATCCGTCTCATGTATTTGAATCATATTTACTTGCCAATAATTTTTCATAGTCATAAAACAAAGCATGTTTAATGTTTTAAAAGAATAAAACTGCTAAAATATTTAATAAAAAAAAGATGAGGATATTTAAACGTTTTGTTTATTTAAATAATATTTAGTTGACCTATATTTTACGAATGACGTTAATATAAATATAGAGGCAAAAATGCTTTCAAAAAACCATGTATTAGATGCGAGTAATTAAATCAAAAGAAAAATAAAAATATTTCGAAACATTAAAAAAAATATTTCAAAATAACTTCCGTTTTTTTTTTCTTCATCTTGATTTTTTTTTTTAGCTAATATTTCGCTTGACAAAAACAAGCTTCGACAGAGCCAAGACAAATAAAAGTATAACCTTTTTTCTCCATAATTTACTTCCTGGTGTTGGTGAAGTGTCTCGTCCGGTGTCTCGTCTTTTTGAAGGCATTTTTGCCTCTATATTTATATTAACTTTCAAAAGATGCTTTATAAAATGAACTTTCCTAATTTATAACTAGCAGCGACCATGCGCAATCAAGTTCTATTCTATTTAAAACAGACATTTTCACCAATAGTCCACAACACCGGACGAGACACTTCACCTGCACCAGGAATTAAATTATGGAAACAAAAGGTTATACCTTTATTTGTCTTGGCTCTGTCGAAGCTTGTTTTGGTCAAGCGAAATATTAGCTAAAAAAAAAATTAAAACATCAAGATGAAAAAAAAACGGAAGTTATTTTGAAATATTTTGTTAAATGTTTCGAAATATTTTTATTTTTCTTTTGATTTTATTACTCGCATCTTATACATGGTTTTTTGAAAGCATTGTTGCCTCTATATTTATATTAACTTCTAAAAGATGCTTTATAAAATAAACTTTCCTAATTTATAACTAGCACCGACCAGGCGCAATCAAGTTCTATTCTATTTAAAACAGACATTTTCACCAATAGTCCACAACACCGGACGAGACACTTCACCAACACCAGGAAGTAAATTAATGAAAACAAAAGGTTATATCTTTATTTGTCTTGGCTCTGTCGAAGCTTGTTTTTTGTCAAGCGAAATTTTCCTTAAGCCAGGTTTTTCAAAGATCAAAATCTTATCATCAGAGGAAGTCGCAGGGATAGATAAGTTGGCAAAGGCCAATATTTAAAATTTGAAAAAATAAAATAAAAGTTGTAGGGAAATAAACACAGGGACAAAACTCTGCCCGAATGCAAGCAAATGTCCGATTGCTAAAAAGTCCGGTGTCGAAAAGTCCAGCGGAGAGAATGAAATGTAGTTAAGTAGGTCGTTAAAAGGCACGAGAGGTTGTGAGAGAGGATTCAAAGTTAAATTTCAAGAAGCCACAACTTCAGGTGCGGCGAAGATAGAATGAATCCAAAGGGTAAAAAGTCCAATAAGAGGTACGTTCGTGGTTGCAGGCAAGGCTCAGTATAACGTGAGGGGGAAAATATTCGCCATTAAAAAGACTTTCACATTTTAAATATTGGCCTTTGCCAACTTATCTATCCCAGCGACTTCCTCTGATTATAAGATTTTGATCTTTGAAAAGCCTGGCCTAAGGAAAATTTAACTTGAATAAATTGCCTTTTTGCGGAATATACCTTGCTCTGAGCAATTGAATTGAAATTTGATTTGGCTTTTGCTTCTCTAATTACTTTCCATTCTTCTTCATATATATATATATATATATATATATATATATATATATATATATATATATATATATATATATAAGGTTAATACAACAAAAGATATTAGAGGCATCTAATATCTTAATTAATGGACATCCGGATTAGAATAAAGCTCAATATACTGGATAGAGCATTAATAGCAATAGATAAAGTGAAAGAATAAAATTAGGTACGAATCAAATTGTATTACAATTCAAAGTTCAGGCCAAGTTCTTTAAAGTCCTTAACTCATGAGTTTTCAAAGAAAATCTTCTCTTCAGAGGACCATTACAGCAATGATATTACTGCAGGTAATAAAAATTAAACTTTGAAAAATATATAAAAAATATATATAGAAAAATTCATAAATGTATATACAACATCAACTATATCGGCCTAAAACATACTATTTAGTGAAACTATACAATGTATTGGCTTGAATGAATTGTGTAGTGTCAGTATATATTTTTTTAATTAATTCACAGAGGTTATCTATTTGAAAGATCTGGATTACAAGATTGATAATGATAAAACGTTTGGAATTCTTCAAATCAAATTATCTAATGTTTTATGCCATCATACATGAATTCTGTTTGTATTATGATTTCTATGACGAAAGGGCGTTTTAAGAAGGTGATAATATATGATCATAATTAGCCAGTGTATTTATTTACAGAGGCAACACACTATTTTATTTCATTGATAAGTTATGTAGAAAGGCAAAGAAGAAACGCTCCCTCAATTACGCTTATAGTCTTCCTGGTGTGATGACTGTATTCGCAAAAATAAGGGAATATGCTAATGGTCTTATTTTAGAAGTGTAGTCTTTCTATGTATTCTTTGTTTTCAAGTTGGTGAGGTCAAACTTAACATTAATGAAAGTAAAAGGTTCGTCATATTATCATGCGTTTTCGTGAATCTAATGCCCCTAATTAAACAAAAAATAAAATAATGCAAAGTATATATATTTATTATGCAACATCAGCAGAACGAAAAAATGTTACATGTTTTATCCGATAGTTTTAAAAAGTGGAATCTTTATTTGATTTTTACTATTATTAGTTGATTTATATACTTAAATCTTAACATGTCCTACATTGGTTCTTTCAATTCTTTTATTGATTTTTAAAAACAAAAAAAAACAAACAACGATATTTAAGATGGAGTACAAATATACACAACTTGCATGACCCGTGTCCGGCGTTGCACGGCTTAAATATGGCGCAAAGGAAGATTAATTCATTAACTGAAAACCCCCGAACCCCAATATTGATATTGATATAGATATTGATGTATTGGTGCGGCTTGATGATTTTTATTCACAGTGAAATGATACCCTTCTTGACCTGCCCAATCAAAATCGAGTACTCTAAAGCATCATATTTCCAAATTGTTTAAGGGGTGCACTGAATATAATTGTTTCTGAGAGGATGGAACACCTGACCAACTGTTACAACACCAACTGCATGTCCATCAGGAACAGTAAAACGCCGTTCATATTCTCGTATCGGAATTTTGTCAGCATATATAACCAATTTAAGTCATTACATCCAGCGTTCTCCATAGCTATCTTAAAGTCTTGTATATATTTATTTTCTCTGTGAAGCATACTTTTAAGTTCAAGAACGATTTCTGATTTGTGTTTGACACTGAGTAACATCTAGTCGTCGATTCTTGCTGTTTATCACCTATGCAATATATTTTAAGAAACTGGGGGGTTTCAACTTTAATGAGAAGCAAGGAATCCACTCTATGACAAATCTGTCCAAAAACTTTAAATGTAGATATATATCCTATTTTACATAGTTCGTCAGCGCCAAAGCCGACGTTACTGAAGTACTGCTTATACCTCCGAATATTGTTAAATAAATGTATTTGATGAGGCGATATGTTATTAATGAGAGATTTTAATATTACAAGAAGGGTACGTAAATCTGGAAAGCGTAATTTTGCAACCAGAACAACACATAACTGTTAACGGAGTTTTTAGCGTTATATACACAACACGTTGTTGTGTTATTCATTGTGCCTTTTTGCACGCCTCGACATTCGAGATAATCACGCGCATGATCATAAGTACGCTCTTCATGCAACGAGAAACTTGATTGAAGAACAGTTGTGTTCGATGTATGTACTTGTGTTGTTTTAAATCTAGCATATTTGCGTTGTTCTACCATATTATCTACATGTCTGCTTTGTTCTAACATATTTTCCACATAGTACATGGTGTTTACACTTACCGAAATACAAATAAGAAAAGTTTCGAACGGAGTAAATAAATTCCGTGCTGACGTCATGTTTTATTGAATGTGAAGTAAAGTATATTAAACTATTGATCAATCAGGAACTGCAATTAACAAATGGTAGCCTTATTTCAAGGGTGGGGGCATGGGCTAATTAATGTAAATCTTATTTGAGTCAAGTAAATTAGTAACATTGGATTCCTTTTATGAGTGTGTATGTTTTGTGCTATGTCTAGGTAGTGGAAATCCGTTTTGACGTAGGCTTGCGCTATTATCAAAAAGAGAGGGGTGTTAACAGTCGAACAATCAGTATAAATAAGTACTACATGAACATCGTAAATCATCCGTCAACGTTAATTCTGTTGTGAATAATAACACCTGTATTATGTATGGTTGTTAATAAAAAATATGTACTATTGTATTTGACACAAATCGAGCCGTGAAATCATATATTCTTTACACCATGGTTTTATTCAAAATGTTGTTCATTTTATGTTCGGCAATTATATTGCATTATTTCAAAAGAGGATTGTAGTGACGGTTCGGAATTTCTGAAAACACAATTGAAAAATTACCGTATTTGCATTTTTACGCCGATTTGCTTGCAGTCGTTTTTCTGGCTCGGCACGTGTTTCTGTGTCAAAATAAGTCGTTTTTTGGCCAAATATTTTAATTAAGCTGTTAAAAACTATTTGTATCAGAAAGTGGATGGCTTTTAATTTCATATTTAAAATACGAAAACAATGTTATTGTATATAAAAGAACATTGTTTTTGTATCACGTAAATATACTCTGTTTTTTACGGGCACGGAATATGAAAAATATTTCTATTAAAAATATATTAAGGTTATTTTTTAAAAAAACAACTTAATTATTTAAAAACTTACTTAATTCTGTTAAAATATTTTTTAACATTTTTAAAGTTGAACTTTAACAAATTTATCTTTAAAAAATATTTTTTTAAACTTTTCTTAAACTTTAAACTTTAAAAAACTTTTAAATTTTAACTTTAATCGTTAAAGTTTAAGAAACTTTAAATATAAAAAACTTTTTTTCAAAAATTAATTATTCAAACATATCTTAATCCTTTAAACACACTTTAAAAAACATCATACTTTAATTAAGCTTTTTAAAAAGTATTTGCATACATATGTCGATGACTTTTGATTTAATATTAACATACGAAAACAATGTTATTGTATAGTTTAGTGATCACGTTAACATACTCTGTTTTATTCTGAGGCAAGGAAGATGAAAGAATAATTTAGGACACTGCTAATGACAGTTCGGAATATATGACGTTCCTTCTATTATTCTTTCATACAACGCTGCGTTGAAAAATTTACGAAGTGAGGCTTAAAGATCAAAAACTCATGGTTATTTTAAAAATCACTAAATATCAGATTATATATTCAGAGAACGACAAAATAAGTTTCAATATGAAAAACGTTGAACACTTTAATGACGCAATACTACTTAGCTGTATTGCACAATTGCTGTTAGACTTAGTTGATATTCATTGATATTTTTATGCGTTCGGTAACAATTTTTGATTACCCGATATTTCTGTATTTTTTATGCTATGTTTTTTTAGAAAATAAGTAAATATTAAATGTTAATTCAAGAAGTAAGAATAATCAGCAAGTTTAATGAAAATAATAGTATAGGTTTAAACACGTTGAAATTGAAAAGAAACCTTTCGGAGAATCAATTATCTTATTTTCGAATATATTCAAGACGCCAGAGAGAATATAAACAACATTAAGAGAGCGTTTCCGGTTTATTTTAGAAATTAAGTGTGGTATGTAGGGAAACTATGCGTAATTAATTACATAATAAACAATGACTTAGTAATGTTCATACCGATTAAAGAAATAACATGGTGAATGTGAGTAGAGTGGAAAAACACAATAATAGGAGAGTGAAACTGTTTGCCATCATTCTATATGGTAGCACGCATTTAAAGAAATAGTTTATTCGGATTAAAAGTAATAATTTGTAAACGGGGGAAAAGTACGTATATTTCCGTGAAACACGGTTTAGGACGTGCCGTTGGTGCTGCGTTCAAAAGATTTGCATAGGAAGTGTTCGATAATTTAGCAATATTGTTTGATGTAACACTAAACTATCGTATTTACATTATTAATATAGATATATAACTGCTATAGTTAACACTAGTATTACTTGTTTGCAAAGTTTACATTACATCACTTCTAATTATCCTATCCAGTAAATTAAGTAATCCTATTTTCCAATCTTTTACCATATGATATATGTTCTTTTTACAATTATTTCAGACTTCTTTGAATGCCTTCTTTTTACATGACATTTATGATTCAATAATGCAATATATACTGTTATATGATGGGACGCATGGGTGATGGACGTACAGTTAGATCGCTTAACTTGCGCGATTTGTAACGGAGTCATCTCGTGCAATGTTGGTGCGATGTGTTCTCACGATTCGCGGGGACAGTTGACGAGACCTCGGGGTCGGGGGTTAGGTCACACCTGTGCGTCGATCACGATATTTCTGTGACGTCACAGTTTTCCCGGTGGGAAAACGGCAGTGAGATTTACAGTTCTTGACTGGAAGCCTACGAGTCAAGACGCATTAGTCATGTAGCGATTGAATAAGAGGGGAACACGGATCCCAAAAAATGACCCTAACTCAGACGATGTTCCCCTATTCCTTCCTTTACAAGTAATTAGGAAATTAACTAGCGTAAGCTTCTATCTCTCTCGACTACGACGTAACTGCTTAAGTGTCGACAAGCTAATACAAATAAATGGCTCAAAGTAAAAAGAAGGGTTTTTTATAAATTATCGTGTGTAAAAGATTTGATTTCAGCTTGCGAAGAAACAGCTAGGGAAGTAGACGATGGACATTGTGACCACGGACAATGCTGCTGAAAGAAGACAAATAGCAGCCCGACACAAGCTGCAGGCAACAACGACGACGCACGGTTAGTACAAATAGTCCCCCCCCAGCTAAGATTCTCGAATAGAAACGATACATTGTCCCGTTCGCGGGATCTACGGGCGAACTGTTTACAACGCCAGAGTTTCCGACATTACAATGTTATAAACCAGCAATTCAACAATACTTCTTTGAATGCATTCTTTTAATATGCCATTTATGATTCAATTATGCGAAGTTATTAGAAATAACCCCAATATTATGTAGTATGAGAAGTTCATATATATATATATATATATATATATATATATATATATATATATATATATATATATGTGTGTGTGTGTGTTTTATTGTTAGGAATAATGTGTTTATTAAGGAAGTTGTTATTAAATAACACGTAATTTTTTCTTGGTTTCATGGAGCTTATATATTTGTTAATTTTTGAATAACATATTTAATATTACGATCAGTAGAATTGAGAGTGTTGTTTGTAATTGCTTCTATATGCAAATAATGTTTGTTTCTTCAATATGTGAAATGGATGCAACAGATAAAAAATGTACTCAGGTTTCAAATTCGCAATAAGCTGAGTGAACAGCAGAATTTGAAAGCTGTTCGAAATGACCAAAGACGTATATATCAGCAATGAATGATTTTGTCTCTATACTCTGGGAGGCGCAATGTTATGTGTCAATAAATTAACTTGTGAAGTATAGGCCCATGTAGAATTATTGCCGAATTTGAAGAGAAAAAACATAAACGGTTACAAATAGAGATGGAAAAAGTGACCATTCAACAAGACAAATTACATGAATGGAGCGTATAATTTCTTCTACACCTTACCTGTATCCTCCATGGTCTCCCACTCAGCAACTTCTGATGGTAAGCAGAACGAAAAATGACGTTATAAGAAAAGAGATTTGACTTCAATGAAGAAGTGATATTGAAAAGTAGGCGTAAGTTAAAGCTAGATATAAAACGTTCTACAAAAAAAATCAGCAGTTCTTATAGAGCATTTGAAAAGAGTGTATGACCCTGGAGAGAAAATTTGTTAATGAAACAAGTCGAGTTTTTTTCATGAAAGTGTTTGTTTTAATAGTAAGGTCATAACAAATTAAGCGATGTATTATATTGTAAAATATATATGGGTTTTCCCTATTGCAGGAATGGTAACTTTCGGCAAGTATACTCCTGTTTCAAGTTACAACAAAATATAGACATAATTAAAATCAGCACACAAATGCTGCATCTTTAAACACAGATGTTAATTGATATAACTCTCAAATCTCCCAATGATAAATACAAAATACCTATATATTTAAACATCTCTCTCTTTCTCTCTCTCTCTCTCTCTCTATATATATATATATATATATATATATATATATATATATATATCTTTCTCTCTATCTCTCTCTCTATATATATATTTTTTTTCTCTCTCTCTCTATATATATACATACATATATATATATATATATATATATGTGTGTGTGTGTGTGTGTGTGTGTGTGGGTGTGTGTGTGTGTGCGTGCCTCGTGTTACAGGATTCGAATCCGGCAACAGGCGTGAGTAACCATTTCTACACTGACGATTCCTGTAAGGATGAAACATATACGTACGTAAGTTACCACAACTATATATATATATATATATATATATATATATATATATATATATATATAGAGAGAGAGAGAGAGAGAGAGAGAGAGAGAGATACTAGCAAATATATGCTCCCTTCGGTCGCATATTTTTGCTAGTTGTTCTATTTACTTGCTCAGTTAAATGTGTTTTTTTTTGTTTTTTACACCGAAAAAGAAATAAAAATCACTCCATCTTTAATTTTAATGACTAAAACACGTAATAATCAAATCATAGTTTTTAAAAAAATGTACCTATTACAGTGTAAAATGTCAAACAAAATATCTTAAACTACGTTAAAGTCGTAAAAAAATAATACTATTAAATGAATTTAAAATCGAAAAAAAAAGTATACCAAAAGATAAAAGCTAAAATAAAAAATATAAAATACAGTGAACACGATTCTAAATTCAGTTATTTAAATTCTTAGTAACATGTGGGTGTTTTCCAAGAAAATATAATTTTTAAATCAATTAATTTTTTTAATTAAACAATTTGATTCAATAAATGTGTGTTCTATAAACATAATTCCTAATAAGATACAAAACACAAAACACGTTTTAATAAAAAAATCAAAGTAAACATTTCATTTTTGAGCGACTCGTAAGGTAAATCTCAGAGAATATGTTGTTTACATGTTATTAATCAAATCACGCGCCACTGTCTTGTGTTCATTTTTCTTACTTTTCTCTCTCATTCTCTTTCTCTCTTTCTCTTTCTCTCTGTTACTTACTATTTCTTGAAATAGAACCTGTTGTGCCTCTGAAATAGAACGTTATGCCTACAAATCAGAGGACGGGTAACCAACTGTTGGAATAAACGCCGGCTCTACCATCATATTCCATTACAATCTTATATAATTACGTACCTCAATTATATAGATAAAAACAATGGCTTTAATTAATTATATTTTTATTAAGATTATTATCGAGGAAATATTTTAAATACATCTGGAAATCTGAAACAAAAACAATAATTAGCGTATATTTTCGAATATTAATTTATTTGAAGATTTAAAGTAAATTTGAAAGACGCGTGATGTTTGGGGAAATTTTAGAAGGGGAATATATAGGAGCTGGTAAATCGATATAAAATGAGAGCGGTCAAAACTAGTAATTTAGTTTCGGCCAAAGACAGACATGCACATAATCTCCATTATCAATATATATATATATATATATATATATATATATATATATATATATATATATATATATATATATATATATATGAAGTTTATGACATTAAAATTGAGCACTGTTTTTTAGATATGTTAAAACTATTTTCACTTAGCTATATGCAAGGTTCTGATAACGTTCGTTGGCGCCTCTAGAAGTTCTTATGTTTACTGCCAGCTGTATTAATGGCATAAATATAACTTACTTTCTCCTGGAGCACGTTATAATGTCCGAGTGCCGAAGAGATAAGGCGAAAGCGCACAGTCTTAGTTGACTCCCTGAACTAGGTTTGCGCCATGTGACCATCTTCAAATGTGACTTTCTACATGATCAGAGCGTAAGCTCGAAACGCCTGCGCATTAAGGTATACATAATTTTATATTTATTTATGAATATTGTCATGAAGCCTCTTTAAGTCATCACCGTTAGACATTTTTTCGGAGATGTTAAAAACAGATTGTCCCTTAGCTATAAGCAAGTCTCCGATAACGTTCGTCGAACACTCTCGGTAGTCTGATGTTTAATGCCCGTTGTATTTAGACATAGATGTAACTTAATTTATCTGTATCACGTGATCATTTATAATAGCCGCAGATATAGAGCGAAAGCGTACTGCTTTGGTTAACTCTGTGAACCGGGTCGCGCCCTGTGACCGTCTGAAATGTTCACTACCTACACTGATGAGAACGTAAGCTCGAAACGTCGGCGTATGTAGGTATTAGTAATTTGATTTGTGTTTAAATATTATCATGTATATATATATATATATATATATATATATATTTATATATATATATATATACACCATATTGCTAAAAACGTTATAAAACAGGGTGGCTAAGTTATAGCGATTTGTAATTAAATTTTGTTTTTAAAATTTATTTTCTACAATAATATCTTACTATATTAGTATTCTAAAACAAGCAACAGCATATTTGTAATTACTTCTAATTAGAATAATAACAATGATAGCTTTTTGGGTGTATTATGTTGGAGGTTGAATGTGAATGAATCTATTGCCATTCATAATTGTTTCTAAGGAAAATGGCGACGTAGTAATATTGATAACTTATCTTAACACTAAAATCAACAACGCCTCTCATCCATAACTCCCGTGGCATATTTTATAACGGGTCTGTTTCGACAATGAAACGCTTTCAGTTTTTCAACCAGGCAATGTGTTGTGTTTTTCTTTCATGGCTCTGTGCGTTTATGTTATTTTTCTTACTCTTTTGATAAGAAAATCTGTGCTTGTGCAGTTTTCTTCGTGTTCATTTATCTATTCCTCACTATATTAGCTTACTGTTTTATTGCTTCAAAACATACAAGCAAAATAAACTTGTACTTGCCAGTTTGTTAAAAACATACATTCATAGAATCATAGATTGATCTTCTTTTACATTAGCCTCACTCCTTTCTCTCCTACTTACGATTTATCAATGAATGATAAAACAAATATATTGAACGAGATTTAAGAAAAAGATAGGTCAATATTTACGTTGAATAGAAATAGTATGAAATTATTATTTAATTTATTCTTGTTATTCCATTGATAATGTTCAGTTAAAATTCAAACATATAGTTTCAATATTTGTTTACTAATTTTTAATAAACGTTGAAGACATACTCGTGGCTGTTATGACACAACGAGTCTCAGATACGTCTACCATTTACCATTACCATAGAGTAAACAATCCAGCTAGTACATACATGAAGCGTGTTTCCTGCAAGCTTAATTCGTATTTAATTGAATAATTACAGCATTTATCATCAGGGTGTCATTTACAATACTGTCATCATCAGAAGCCAAGCTCACTTCAAGCACATCGAATGTTGGCAGAGTTACTACAGATACAAGGCATTATTAAACATTCTGGTATAGAAAATTGGATAGGTCTTGTAAAATGATGCCATTCGCAAGCTGTTATTTTTACAAGCAATATCCTTACAAATATAACTAACTAGCAGGACCCGTGTCCCGGCGTTGCCTGGGGAAATATAACAGCCTGATTTTAATTTTTAAGTTAAATAAATAGATTCAGAAAATAAATCATTTCACTGGAAGTAATTTAAGTAATTAAAATAGGATTGATGTTTTACCTTCTGGTGCCAATATGTATAGACATTGTGGAGAGCCTACCCTTGAACATCCTACATAAAACTGCCCATGGCTGAAGCAAGGTGAAGTCAAGTTTAGACCAACCACTGCCAATGCTTGTCCTTGGGACTTGTTAATTGTCATGGCAAAACACAATGTAACTGGGAACTGAAGCTTTTTAAATTCTATTGCAGAATCCGACGGAATAAGTGGTATTCTGGGAAGGAATGTCAGTTTGCTCCTTGCCACACCAGTTAGTATTACAGCTTCTATCACATGAGGTTTCATGCGTTTAACACACAGTCTCGTTCCATTACATACCATTGGAACATCAAGATTTCGGAGTAACATAATTGGGCATCCAGCTTTCAGCTTTAATTTGTGTGTTGGCATACCAAGCAATTCTAATGAATTTAAAAATTATGTAGGGTATTGTACAGCCTGGTCGTCATCGAGAGTAGAATCCACAGAAGTGAAAGTTTGTTTATCACCTGGAATTTCATCAAGCAGTTGTTGATTGATGACATGTACCATGTCATTTTCAGTAGCTAGAATTGCTCTCTCCGTTAGCCATTCAGGATGCACATAGTTTTCGGCTATATTTGGATAAACTTAGCTACTAAGTTCTGTGAGTGATGAAACAATTGAGCCAATACCTGGAGTAATAACAATCTGGCCATTGTTGGTTGTTGCAAGCTTGCCATCACCTATTTTTAGGAGGAGGGAGGCAAACTCACCAGCCATTGGGTCACTATTGAGATGTACACGCATGTTTGTAAATAACGTTACAGTCTTAATGTACTTCCACAAATATGACAATTTAATGCAAGCATTAAGCTCGTCAGCGGGACTTCCATGTGGAACAATAGGAAGCATTTGTCGGAAGTCACCTGATAATAAAAGTGTTATGCCACCCATAACAACATCACGTTTCTTGAGATCACGCAATGTTTTATCTAGAGCATCGAACGCTTGTTTATGTGCCATTGTACATTCATCCCATACGATCAAAGAACAATTCTGTAAAACTTTAGCTGGATCTGATCCTCTTTCTATTTGACAAATTGGATCAGCATCTTTTGTTAAGGATAATGGCAACTTAAATGTGGAGTGAGCTGTTATACCACCAGGCAGAAGAGTGGTTGCAATGGCAGATAATGTGACTGCCACAGCTATTTTGCGTTCTGACGTAACTTTAGCAAGAATTAACTTGGTAACAAATGTCTTTCCTGTACCTCTGGGTGCATCAAGGAATATCAGGCCACCTTGCTGATCTTCTACAGTATTAACTATAGTACGAAAAATATGAATTTGCTCATTTTTTAGTTCGATTTAGATCGATTAGGTGAGGTAAGACCCAATTTTGTCAGTGTTTTACCATTCATCCTATAAGTCATAGCTTCTATATGTACTAAAGCCATATTGAAGATGTCGTCTGAAAGTGTTATATCAACTTCAGGCTGTTTATTGCATTTCCTAAGAAGGAAATCTTCAGTAAAAGCTTCTTCAAGTAGTCCATGTGCACTACATGCATCCCTGAATGTAGTCATAATTTGACCATTGATCGTTTTTAGGTCATTAAAGCTCTGTGTACCTCTAACATTGTGTAAAAGCAGTCTCAAACAGAAGCAGTGAAATTGATTTGGATGCACGGTGCATACTCTGCCCAAAACTTCTGTTTTTTTAACGCACGGATAGCCTGGAACTGGCTTACCCTGTAATCGTTGCTTGAAGACCTTAGTTTTTGTGTCCCAGGTATAATAAAGTGGAACTTCTGAGTACAAAAGTGTACATGCAAAGAAATCTGTTTGACACAATTTGAAGAAAGCTGTTAGAGTGGTTGAAGTTGGATTTGCAACTCTATCTGCCGCAGTACTTTCAGTAAAGTATATCCGCTGTCCATTTTCTAGATGAACTGATAGGTGAATAACTGGGGGATGATATACATGTATGTGAAAGTTTAGTATTCTCCAAATGGTTTCATTGGTTGATATGTAACGTTCCGTTTCGTACTCTTAACTTCATCATGAGCATTACTTTCAATTGTGAAGGTATCTTGATCACTACCTTTATTTACATATTTACAAATGTATTTTATTGATTTCACGCTGTTGCAATATTCAACATTGATATGTGCATCAAAAATCTTACAAAGCAGTTTATTATGTGGTTCAATGCATCGGTTGTCTACAGGAACTGTTATGTTGCCAGGTAGGGTAACTGTCGTCTCAAAACCTCCAGCTAAAGGAGATAGTTGTCGATATTGTGAGTAGCCATTTGTATCCGATTGAGTTTCACTCAAGAAGTGTCTGGGATATCTCTTACTGCAGTGTCCGTCTTTGAGACAGAGTGAACATCTGTTTATGTTTCCACATGGTCCATGAATCATATGGTGCCTAATGATATCATGTAAAAGATGCCACTGGATCCGGAATTTCCACACTGATAACTGAATCTATGTCAGAGGATCTCAATTTTTGTTGCACCTCCATTATGCTCCATCGCCATCTGAAATTGTTGGATATATACATTTTCTCTGTGAAGCATGCTTTGCAATGCAAGAACAATATCTAATTTAGTGTTTGAGAAAGAGTTATATCTAATCAGCCCATACATTTGCTCGCCAGAAGGTGAATCGTAACATAAAACGGGCAGCACTCTTCACGGCCACCATCGTCCGCCACCAGGCATTTGGTTCATGTGACCCAATCGCAGTCATTTAAAAATAGAGAATAGTGTTTATTATTATAAATAATCATGTAATAGTCAATGTCCCCCCCTCCCAATACATGTTATTTTATTTCGGTTTAGTTTTATTTGTTTTACTTTTCGAAATAGTAGAAGTAACGTTGATGGATTTTCCGCACATTCCTGAGTCTTCTGTCGATTTAAATATATTGTACAATTCAGTGTTTTATGCCCCCCTCCCTCGAATACGATTTATTTATATTTTGTTACTTTTCAAAACAGATCCACCACATCAACCTATCAATCCCGCCACACCCCACTGCTAGGCATTTGACTCATGTCACTCAATCGCAGTCAATTAAAAAAATAGCGAATAGTCTTCCTTATTGAAAATAATCATATAATCGTCATTTTATTTCTCCCCGACCATCCGAATACAATTTGTAATGCTCTGCAGGTTACATTAATTATGTGTGTGTTTCAGTAGTGGTCATTTTCCATTTGTCTTTTCAGCCAAAGAAAATGGAATTTCTATACAAAGATAATGTGGGGTGGGGTGATTTTACTGGGGCTCTGTAAGCCTATTTAATAAATAGCTGAGATTTCAATTCTCCCCCCCAACATTGGATTAAAAAAAATGTAAATTTTCTCAAAGTATTTAACGTTGAGGGAACTTTTCACAAGGAAGCAATTGTTAGTGTAATGTATTTATTAATAATTTATAAAAATAATAATATTTATTGTTATTGTATTAAATAAACTGTATCAAAATAGTGAACAGTTATTTTGAAAATAAAAAGTCATCAGTTAAATGAATAGCCATTAAAAGAATGGGAAGAATACGTGCGAAGGAAGAAGTAGGTAATGTCATTTGGCTAATCTATAACCTTTTTTTTTCCGAACGTATTACGTTGGGTCAAATTCTGTAGAAGTAAAGTTTTTTGTTTTTCTTTTAGTAAGTAAAAACGTAATTGTTTTATCTTATTTTTTATAGTTGGAAGTTTTCATGTTTGTTATTATGTAATCGCTGTCCTTTAAGTGTAATAATGAGAAAAACGTAAAGGAAAAATGTATCTTTTCGGTTTGTTTATGTTTGTTTTATTTTATCAAAGTATTTAACGGTTAGGGAAGTTTTCCCAAAGAAGCAATTGTTATTGTATTTTAGTTAGTAATAATTTATAAAAATATTTTTTTTTTTTATTGTACGAATTAAAAGTTTCTCAAAATAGTCAACAGTTATTTTTGGAAATGAACATTTATCATTTAAATGAATAGACATTAAAAGAATGGGAAGAATCCGTGCGAAGCAAGAATTTGGGAATGTAATTCGGTTATTCTGTAACCGTGTTTTTTTTCTTAACGTAATCCGTTGTTTTTTTTTTCGTAAAGTATTACGGTGGGTCAAAATCGGTAGAAGTAAATTTATTAGTTTTGTTTTAGTATGGAAAACGTAATTTTTTAATATTATTTTTTAGAGATGAAATGTAATATATTTGTTATTATGTAATTGGTGGCGTTTATGTAAACTAATGTGAAAAACGTAAAGAATAAATGTATGTAATCGGTTTGTTTATGTTTTGTTTATTTTCTCTAAGTATTTAACGGCGAGGGAAGTTATCCCCAAAAAGCAATTGTTATTGTATTTTATTTAATAATAATTTATAAAAGTAATAATTGTTTATTTATTGTAGGAATTAAAAATTTCTCAGAATAGTGAACAGTTATTTTTTAAATGTTAAGGTATAATTTAAATGAATAGCCATTAAAAGAATGGGGGAAATCCGTGTGGAGTAAGAATTAGGGAATGTTAATCGGTTAATCTGTAACAGTTTGTTTTTTTCTTAACGTATTCCGTTGGTTCAAATTGTGTAGAAGTTTTTTTTTTAAAGTAAGTCAATCGTAATGTTGTTTATGGTAGATATATAATGTAAATTGCAGAACAGGAACGGCGTATTACCTGAAGTAGTCGGAGGTCGGGAAGGGAAATCGGCATAACTGTTTAATCGTAGTGAATGTGGCAGGCGTTTCGTGAACTGTATACGCTGTTCGAGGCTGAGAGTAGTAAATTGCGTAATAGTATTTAACGGAAGTGACGTAGACACATGTATTGAAGGGAGCGTCTGTTAAATTTTCTGTGCAACGTATGTTACTGTGTTGTAATGTAAAGACGAACGTAACATAAATAATAAGGGTGCAAAATGTGTAAAGTATCCTTTGTGTAGTTGGGCCCGGTGTAGACTGGTAGCGTGGGAGGAGTAAAATGTTAAAGAGAAATGTTCTTGCTACTACCTCTATGGTGTCTGTTTTGGGGAGAGTGACTGATGGAGGAACGAAAGTAGTAATTTGCCTGAGGTGGATGTAGGAGTGTACAGTTTGCTAAGAACACGCTCGAGCGAATAAGCTTGATGTTGTAGTGATTGTAGTAACCTATTGAGTTCAAGTTTATTTTCCTATTCGACGCGAAGGTACAGGGGAAAAACGTCTTTACTTTATATATAAGATTACATGCTTTGACAACCTGTTAGTGAATGGACTGACTTGTAAGGATATATGTGAATTGTAATGTTATTGTTGCATGTGTTCCTATTTACTTACTTCCCCACGAGTACAGAGTGAGACAAAAGATCGGTCTTTAATGTGGAGACATCCAGTTCCTTTAAAAATTGGCAATCTGGATTAGAAATAAAATAAACATTTCCTTAGTCTAGGACTTCTTCGCTGACCGAAGACAGAAAAGACTAAGTTTTGCATCAGAACAGATAATACTTTTCGCTTCTAGCTTTGAATAGAAATACTATTAACGATGAAGCGATGATGCTTTTATGTTTTTTTAGTTTCAGAGACAGGAATACAATTGTTGTAATGCTGCATTTTCCTGTTAAGTTATGCAAATCAAACATAGCCAGAGTAGATTAATTTAATATGAGTAATATAAAATGTACAGTATGGTAATTATTTTTTCACTCACATCGTGTTTTCACACGACTCTTTAGAGATACAAATACTTTTCGCAGGATCTGACTGAAAGGACGCATCTCCAGATGGGTTTGTATTCTCATCGTTTCCAACACTGTAGTTTTCTATTTGGTGTACAAGCGCAAGCAATTTAGCAATGACCACTCGATTGTAACGGTCGGTGTTTTGAACTGCTGTATAAGCGACTATACGCCTCTTTAATTGTCCAATACTCAATACTCTTTAAATTGGATTACAGATGCTTGTATAATTCCTTGATCTTTAATTGTTCTCAAACACTCTACGGCCATTTCACACGGTGAACAACGGTGTCACTCCGTTTTTATTTATATATTTGCGTTAGTAATGTAAGCTCCCTTGAAAACCTTAAAATTAACCTCCATTGGTATTTTCTGTTGCGATTGATGCCAGTGGCAATTTGTGTTAACTCACTTCGGATTAGTCAATTTCACCTTGTTATGAAGGTAAAAGTTACATTATTTATTGTCAGACTTTAAACCAAGTGAATCTTTACTTTTCTTAAAAACTGAGAAAGAAGTGCAATGTTAAATAAATTTGATATGTTATATATATATATATATATATATATATATATATATATATATATATATATATATATATATATATATATGTATATATATATATATATATATATATATATATATATATATACATATATATATATTAATATATTCAAGGGGATAATTTAAATACAAGACGATAATATTAGATCTTATCGTGATACGGTGAGGCCCGGTATAGTGAATATAGCATTTATATGTTGATAATAAAGTTATAACGTGTATGACATTAGTATAGTTTACAAGTTTATTTACTCATAAATTGTTCAAACAAGGAACCACTTAAAATACCTTTACACCCTAGATTTGAAAACATCTCGCTCTTATCGTGCGAATTTCTGACTAATAATAATTGAATATTAATTAATTATATGAGGTGAATATCTTGAAAATGCTGAAGTGAAGTATTTTGAAAATATTAAAGGGTAAAATGTTCTCGATGTAAGCCCTGAAACATAACATGCCTCAAAGTATGTTGTATTAAATTTAAATGATTCAAAATGTTTAAACAGTCCAACAAAGAAGAAGAAGAATATTCTGTAAGTTTCAACATTTTTGAGTGCTCCAAGCAATTGTATTTAAAGATCACAAATAATCCAAGACTTTTAGGCCCGAATAAACGTAGAAAATTATTCAGAGAATAATAGAGACGTGCATTAATCTCTGCCTAAAAACGTGCATAGCTTCCCCTCTTGTGAGTTCGAATAGGTCATAAAGGCTGGAAGTCAAAATTATTAGTGGATGTGTCAATTAATGCTATATTTAAAACTTAGAATAGGAGTAGCATTTGGATGCGTTAATCTGAAAGACGATGTATGCAATGTATATATATATACAGGCTGCCAGTAGTTCGCTCTTTACCGTAATTATATGCTTATGTTCACAATACAGTATTATCATACTGCTTCAGATATGCATAATTAGCATGTTTTGGAATTAGGAAAGTATGAATTCTTTTTTTTTTCAAATAGACCAGTTCATCGAGAAAAATGGTGTGTTCCTACTTAAGTTTTTTAATTAGAGTTTTTAAGGAAATTCTATTTCTATTATTATCGTCTTCCCTATTAAATAAGCTATCGTAGTTACATATTTGATGTTTAATGAGTGTCGCTCTTGTTGATATGTATAAGTGTATTTAATAGCGTGTTCTTATATGCATTGCATTTTCACTGGTCTCTGTATACATGCTATTGTTGCGTATGGTCATTATCATTATTTGGTGGAGAGTTATAATTTGGTGTAGGTTGTTGGTCTACACTATCTAAGGTGGTATATATTTGATGGTTTAATGTGTTGAATATGTGTTCTGATATGTCTTTGTTGCTATTATGAGGTGAAGGGGGTGGAGTGTTTTGGGTAGAGATTGAAGAAGGTTGATTTGCATTGGCATATGATGTTGAGTTTACAGTATTGGTTTTATGGTGTATAGTTCTGGACTGTACAGGCGTATATTACATGTCTGTATGCAATTTTTTAGCAGTGGGCACTGACCACATATCCTCCTTTAACAACCTAGAACTCTACAGTAAACCCCTACTGAGATATGAAAAAACTACTATAACTTATAATTAACAACACCTACTTCACTTTCCAGCAACACTAATTGAAGTTTTTTTTTAACATAGTTCACCCCAAACAAGGCAGACAACCACTGTAGACGTAAGGGTCTACTGAGAAAAAGGGGGTGAGTTTTCTTTTTATATTTTTAATTGTTGTTTTCTGGCCTTCGCATAGGCTGTAGCCTACCCGGTCTCCTAGCTATCACTTACATGAACCGGCGAGAACAAACAGCACTAAGCACTTGCCGCTCCTAAAAATTCATCTCTTATAATATAGATGACATACCTATCGTCAAATACTCTCGTCATGAATCCATCCAAATGTTTAGCAATTTTAAAATCACTGATTCTCACATACAATTCAATATCGAACAGCCTAACGATTCCGGCTTACTCTCTCTCTCCTTTACTTCAAAGTCAACATCCCTGAAAATAGTTCCATAAATACGAACTTATACATTAAGCCTGCCTGTAAAAACATTTTCATACACTTTAAGTCTGCATTTCCCTCGTAATACTAAATGAGATTATTTCTTCAATGAAATTACCCGCATACAGAACAAACGCTTCTCGACTGCTGACAAAATAACATACACTAACGATTATCACTAAACTCTAATCATGGCTGCTTTACTTCGACGCCTACGAAAATATTATTAAACCACGCAGACACCGCACCCTCTCCAACGCCTTCTTTTTAAAACCTCCCTTGTCTTAGCGAAAAAATCACCTATGCCATTCGCAACGCCGTACACAAAGAACACCTTGACATGAAATTCGCCTACATTGACACCTCTTTGCGCCAATATATATCTAAAAGGCATACTAACCATACCCTTGAACCCTGCTCCCTGGAAAACTGCCCTATCTCTAACATCGAACTATGCCCCCGTACAAATTGTGTATACTACCTACAGTGCACCAAGTACAATGCATTCCATAAGCCTTAAAATAATATATTACATACGCGTCAAAAACATATAGAACGCCCGTATATTCTCTTTCTACAAACACATAACCTTATGCAATACAATGCGACACCCGCGTCTCTATCCTAGCATCTGTCAACAATATTGGGAACCTAAGAACAACGGGATCAGTCCTAATCCCCAGATGACACCCCTCTATAAATAAACGTGATGCATTCAGCATTCCTTTAACTGACCAACCCTCATATTCAACACCCCTTTGTATTCCAATATAACTTTGGCTTCCCCCTCTTTAATACATTACTGCTGAACTTCTATAGCGAGCCACTTCCTATTACCACACACCTCCCTTTTATAAACATCAATAACGCTAGCCTTCCACCCACATCATTTACTTGTTTATACTTATTACACTTAATTGTGATTAACTTAACTTTCCTTACGTGTTTACGAATAAGATTTTATTCAATTTCATATCTACTACCCGTTGTTCCTATGTTATAGGAGGATCAACACCCACTAAAAGTAATGCCACTCTTATCTTATTATTGTTTCATTTTATTTCATTGCCCGATTAAATGAATTACTCTGTCATTCTCTGTATTAATTAATCAATTAGTCCTTAATCTAAATATGTATCTCAGTATACACTCAGTGACAGGAGGAGTTACTAACCACTACAGCGGACACCTCTATTTTAATTTACTCTTATTATACAATCACAGTAGTTTCTCTCAATCCGTGTATTTATGAATAAATCAATTTACACCTCACATCTTAATTACATATTTTTAACAAATTTATATATATATATTTATATATATATATATATATATATATATATATATATATATATATATATATATATAGTGTAACCCGGATATAAGAAAACCAGATATAAGAGATATTTTCTCTGGTCCCGTCCTCCCCGATACAAGAGAGATCATTTTGAGTGACAGTGTGATGTAAATAAGACACCATCTACCTTATAGGTTTGTTTTGTATGTCTAAAGGTAGCGCCGCCCGTTTCTTGCCGACTTTGCTTGTCGTTGCATTTATCTGGACAGCCCTTTCACTTTACCCACTGTTCTGTTGAGTCAGAAGTTTGTTTCTTTGTTAATTTGGCCACTGAAAACCGTTTGCTTGAAATCGTTACGATTAGTGATGTCGGCGTCTCAACGAAAAACTCTGATCATTTCTGAGCAGTTGGAGCTCATCGAAGATGTCAAAGTGAAGAAACTCAAACTTGCCGCTGCGGCCCAAAAGTACAGAATCGGTTAATCAACAGCAGCAGAAATTCTCAGGAAAGAAGACGATATTTGATCGTGGATGCAAATGAACAGAAACACTAATCGCAAACGAAAGCGCCAATCCGTGCACAAGGACGTTAACGAAGCGCTTACACAATGGTTTACGTCACCGAACACGTCATTAGGCAGAAGGCATGACAACTGGCCGTGAATCTGGATATGGATTTCGAACCGAGCAATGGCTTACTCATGCGCTGGAAGCAGGCCAATAACGTTATATATATATATATATATATATATATATACAATAATATTTTTTTTTTATAAATATTAAATATTTAAAATATACCTAGAGACATCGATGTTTCATGCTAACGCAATCTTCAGTCTAGGAACTAGTTCTCACCGGTCACCGTTATATATATAACGTTATTGGCCTGCTTTACATATATATATATATATATATATATATATATATATATATATATATATATACTAAATATATTAAATACAATGTTAAAGTTCAAAATAAAATTGATTTTTTAAATATCTGCTCTGTGAGGTATAATAATGTATTGAATTTTGTCGACTGAATCTATGGAATGAATTTTAAGCATCGGTACCCTAAAGTGCATACTCCTATTTCAAGTCTGACATGATATTACATTTATGTTGGATTACATTTTTTTTAATATAAAAATTGGATATCTAAATCTGATATGCTTAGATTTGAGTAAGTCCCAGTCAGAGTTATCCTACTTGCACCCTCATTGTTTTAATTAGGATGATTCACTTCGATAAAATTAGATATAAGCCATACATGTATGTTAATTAGTAACAGATTCTATTAATTTTATAATAACATTTTTAAAAATCTTACAAACCCTATTTTGCTTAAATATAAGATTATCCAAACAAAAATAATCAAAAATATTAATAAATAACATTTATTAAAAAATAAATAAACATATAAAATGAATACACAAAATTATATTATTAAACACAGACAGTTTATTACTGACTATCTACTACCCAGTTAATTAATTTAATATAACACCTTTATTGTTAAACACATATCTACGTATATGAAATAATAAAAAAATATATCGATGTATTGTTTGCTAAGGCGTTCCCATCTCCATCTGTAGGCCTGCTACTGTTTTAATCTCTACTTTTTGGTATCCTTCTTGGTGAATTATACACAGTACGACTTTTCTTGTTGTGCATATATTTGACAAAGTGAGACGTCTCCCGAAATATACAATTATTTCCAATCATCGGGACATTACACAGAGCTAAAACATACTAGCTGTTTATTATGTAAGATTGAAAAGTAAAATAAATAGATATAGGTAAAACCTCTTCTTCGATTTTTAACTTTTTGTTTTTCAAGCTCCTCATCCATTTAACTCCTTGCATTGCCTTCAGGCTTCTGCATACCTTTATAACAATTACCACTAATGCTTCAAGTCATTTACAAATAGTGTGGCTTGGGGCGTAAACGATCTAAAATGATATTCTGAACATAACCACTGAATTTGTAGTCCATTCTCACTACGGTATTAATAAACCGTACTTAGGAATTGAAATATACTTTATCTATTTATTTGTATTGTAAATGGGTGGTTTTATTTAATAACTATCTCGACGCTTACAGGCGGGTTAAACTAGAAAATTGGTCAATCCAAGATATGCATACTCTAAACTCTTAACCCATATAAATATCTGTACTCGAAGTCTTAATTTAATAATAATTGTTATTGTCTCTACTTATTATTTTTTAAGTAATAAATAACATTTAACATTTCGTATAATTTCATTACTACGCAAGTGAATTCTTGCAACAACCACTTTACGTTGAGGCGAGTCATTTTTTCTTTACCATTTCCGTTTTTGGTATTAGTCTTAAATAGTTTTGTTAATACACAAATAACTGAATGAACGTAATATGTGATAGCATTTTGAAAATGATTAATCGTTTCTATGTATTATTTCAAAAAACGAGTAAATACCTAACTGAATATGCACCATATCGCTTTCATAAAATAAGCAAAGAATGTAAACACGCATATAGGTAACACTAGTGCGTAATGTTTTACGAAAATTCAGTCCATAACAAAAAAATGAGGGCACGTTTTTTTATGAATAGTCAATTTGTCACTATTTTAAGGAATTCTAATAAGAAAACCGAATTTTGGTAGATATTTTTCGATCATTTAACCGCTGATCGCCTTATTTATTAAGACAACATTTTCTAACAAACCGTATACTTCGAAAATGTTGCTCTTTAAATATATACCGTATTTCTCTCATGGTTTGCTAGGACAAATGTCAAGAGTTTATAAATATATGGGGATTCATAATTTTTATCTTGTGCTAAAAATTTCGAGATGAAATAAAAAATTCAGTAAATTCGAACAAAAAGAAAATAAAGTTTGTTCTTGAAGTAGGTACTAATTTCGGCTAAAGCGCATTCATTGAAGCATGGGGAATGTAACTTTACTTTACAGCCATATATATATATATATATATATATATATATATATATATATATATATGTATATATATATATATATCAGATTAAAGAAACGTGATATTCATGAGCACATATGATGGTATGTAATAAATATATATATATATATATATATATATATATATGTATACATATATATATATAAATATATATATATATATATATGTATATGCCGTCGTTTAATTGTGAAACAGATGGTACCGATGTTGTTTTGATCTTTTGTAATATAACTCCCCCACCCACACACACAAACACACCCACCCACACACACATACATATATATATATATATATATATATATATATATATATATATATATATAAATATGTATATATATAAAATATTTACTCGGTGTGTGTATGTGGCTGCCTGATAATTGTATCTTATGTTCATCCAAACCGCTGGATAGAATTGCTTGAACATTGGCATGTTGACCACTAACCTATCAGTGAAGGCTATAGGCTATATAAGAAATATATGCTTTTAACGCTGGGAGCCCCGGGGGCACACACCCCTCATGTAAATCTGTTTTCACTTAGGTTCAAATAACAAAAACTGATGTATGTTAACAAGATTTCAGCAAATTTTGATAATATCAAGGTAGCCCTCGAGGGCACAACCCCGCCACTGGAAACTGTTTTTCCTTTTGATTCAAAAGAAATATATATATATATATATATATATATATATATATATATATATATATATATATATATATATATATATATATATATGTATATATATATATATATATATATATGTATACATAATCGAGTCGAATACGTCTCTGTCTCTGCATGTCTTTTCCAAAATACGAAGACATACTAGGAAGTGTACTTTCAATGTACTAGGTTGTGTCAAACGTTCGTACACACTTAGTTGCCCGAAAAGTTCGTAAAAACGTGGTTATAACGTATAAAAACTCGCAGCCCGATTTTATTAATAGACATCTGGAATATAAATATAAAAAATATCTATAACAATATAAACGAACAAAAACAATTAAAATAAATAAAGATTCAATTTTTCGTAAGTGTTCCCTAACATTCAGGACAACCTAATAATTGTATCTACATGCAGAATTCGCATGTGAACATAATTGAAGGATTTTTGTGTCTCTGGATGTCCTTATTGAAGCTATTGAACATTTTTAAACATGTTACACAATAAAATGAATCTATTTATTAGCGTTAGTTAAAGAGTGCTGACATATATCTGAATAGCTCGACAGCATCAAGCTTGCAAACACTCCCTAATATGATGTTACATATCTCACACTCTAACTTGGGCAACACCGGGTGGCTCTGCTAGTATATATATATATATATATATATATATATATATATATATATATATATATATATATATGTATATATATATATATATATATTCGCCAATATGTTTACATGAGTGCCCTCAATTCTTTATCTCCAAGCTATGTTAATGTGTATTTGCCTGTAATTCAAACGTATAACTTATCTTTACCTATATACGAAGATTTGCCGTTCATACCCGTGTAATTACTACATTTTAATATAACCTTTTATTATAAGAAACACGGGGTCTTAATTTACAGACGATACATCTTTGAAAAAAATCTAAATCCTTTCAGCGTTTCGAAACCATATTTCATATAATTGTGTTAAACAAGTAAACCATGATTTTACATGCAAGTATATGATACACTGAATGCCATTTTCTGTCGACTCGTGTTTTATTGAAATTATCTTGAAATGTATGCCTACTTTGGCTCTGAGTGGATCTTCTTTATGTTCGATTAGATTCATTTCTATGTTTCTGGATGGTTATCTGTATTATTGAGTAAGAATTTAAAAAAAATACAAGACCACAACATAAAATGTACTTGTTTTTCATAAAATAACAGAACCGAGTCATATTATTTTAAACGTTCAAAAGCTAATTCAATCATAGAATACTATTTAAAAAAAAACATAAAAAATTTCAATATTTTTTTTATATATCACTAGCGGGCTACTCGGCGTTGCTCGGGGTATAAAAACCAATTCCAACGATTCGTTTAAAACGTTATGCATTTGTGTAGAATAGTTTGCTTTAGCCTACGAAATACACCTCGGTTTCCGAAATCACATTCTTTGGAGCATTATTCTGGGATTTTAAAACATAAAGAAATTCGGGTGTCTGCGGAAAAAAATTAATGTAGTTTTGCTATCGTTGCGATTAACCTGAGAGCGGATTCATTATCTTAGTGAAGTAACTTTATTTCTACATTATTAGTCGACGTTTGCTGTCGATTTCTTCTTTCAAACGAACTAAAATACGATATGATATTCTGTGTTTATAGTTCTTTCTCCGGGAAGTCGATGAAGAAAATACATTGCACATACAAAAATACTGAGTCGAAAATCATGTCTACTGAGATGTGCGTCTTTGCTCGCTTTAGATAGTTTCCTCTGCTACTGTCTACTCAGTTGACTCACTATTGGAATCATGGGTAAAATGCCACATCTATGTATGATCTATTGTTACTTATTGAGGCAAAAAAGTGTGTATTGTGTTGAAATAATTGCAAATCACGCTCTTAATCGGCGAACAATTGTTAATTTTATTGCCTGTGAGAAAACGAGGCACGCACTTTTAACAAATACTTCCCATTGACAAATATTCATGAAACATAGTAGGTTTGACTGCTTTCAAATATCTTAATCATATCTGCTATATCATGCAACTTCAATTTACGGACGTTTTCATGTTTTCCAAGAAAACCGTCGAACTTTGTGCGACTGGAGCATTAAGCATACTACATATTGATCGTTGTTTCCAAAGAAGTCGAGTATAATGACACGTACGAAGACATTTATTTACTTGAAATTTAATTTTCTTACTAGCAAGAAATATTTTATCCACCAACAAAATTCTAATTTTTCAGTGTTTTGATAACTGTAATATGTAAATTAATAATCTGATTTAAACGTGCTATTTGAAGGTGAGTACTTTATAACAATCATAAGGATTTTTTTTTTATTAGTGGCGCCCTGCATGTATCAGGTCTCGACTCATTGAACTATGTGTTACTTACTCCATCAGGAGGAGGGTGATTGTTTTCGGTCATCTGATGCGCCCCTACCCACATTAAGCTGACATTGTGTCGTATATCACAGCAATGGGAAACATGGTTATACATTGTTTTTTTTACGCGGCCCTACTTGTCATCCTGTCCGGGGAATCCTTGGCACATTGTGTTTGAAAGGTCATGATCACATGGCGTCCACTAGTGTTATTCGAATAATGTCTAGTTTGTTTTGGTTTTAGGTGGCCATCTTCTCAGGCAATAAATATTTTGATATTCGTTCTGGGTGGAATTTATAAGATTTATAACAACCCTTGTATACAACAAATCTGTTATATATCCAACCACACTATTGCTCATGTTGATAAACAGTAAAACAGGACAAACATGTTTGGCGTGAATGCTGTTAGAGACAAATCACTTCGGGTCGTAAATGTGTCTATATCTTCTTTTCACACGTTCGTAGTCTTTGTCGAAAATCTAACTACATGTAAACACTAACTTTTCAATCCTCCGTAATTGGTACATCCTATGAGATTTTCTAGGTATCATTATGAATTCCAAAGTCTTTTTCTTCATCTTCCAAACACAAATACATATATGCGTTCATGTGTGGCATTGTCTGTGGTTAAGTGTTACAAGACAAAACTTGAAATGGGAATGGTCGTTAATTTGTATATCTTCTCCGTTGTTAAGTGCAGCGTCGCACGGAACTTATAATACTTCAACAAAAAAAGTCGTGGTCATGTCACGTATCTACTCATGGCAACGAAGAAGTAGATAATGTCACCAGGACAATGGGAATACGAACTTCTTTCTAATTAGAAATAGCCAGGAGTGAAGGTAAAATGTTTTAAAATGGCAGCGGTCGTGAAACCTAAATAATGGCCTAAAAAAACGAGAGGGAGTGACAGGTGATGATAATGATTTCACAGGCATTGTAATTTATCCGTTACTTTTGGTTCGGCTCGCTTATTTATAATTCATTTGTTGTGATAAAAAGTATACCCTCAAAAGAAGACTCAATGAATGATATATAATCGACTCACATAATATTCATACACTAGCAGGGATGCCTGCCATTGCACCTATTATCTAAACGTGTTGCATATACATTTTTTATGAAATATGTAATTATATATATATATATATATTATATATATATATATATATATATATATATATATATATATATATATATATATATATATATATATATATATATATATGTACTAGCAGGGCTACCCGGCGTTGCTCGGGGAGATAAAAAAAACAAAGTAGTAGAAATTAAAGAGTGTGTGTAACATCTTTATATAAAAACTTCAATCTCTCTTCTTTCTTTAGACGTCTTTCTTTCCCTGGTCCTCATTATTTCCCTCCCTCCTTCAACCCTCTATTTTCCTTTTTCCCCATATGATTCTTATCGTTTTAAATGTGTTAAAAACTTATAATAATGTAATTCACGTAAATTCTCTTTACTAAATATGTATTTCATGTAACTGGATTTTCTTAAAGAAATATGCTATGTAAACAAACATTTTGGATGAAAGTTATTAATTATTCTTACATTGTATTTTTGATCCCGAAATAAAATTATATTTTATTTTTTCAAGACTTTAAAATCGAATTTGAATGCAATGACTTAATCGCTGGCGGCCAAGTTGTAATTTCCTATAATTTGCTTTCGTAAAATAGTAGCAATACTTTGATTAGCGTTTGTCGCTTATTTAAAAAACAATACAAAGAACTAAAAATTTAGAGGCGCGTCCCTGGCGCTAAGAAACGTTAAATAAAATTAAAAGTTATTTCAAATTATTAGGTAATTAAATTAAAATATGACTCAGAATTTTAAAATTACTATAAAATATCATGAAAAATAACTGAAAACAGTCGCCCCGATGAAATTTGCCCCATGGACCCCTAAGCGGTTAGTTTATAGATTCGGGAATACTCCCATCACCTTACTCTGTCAATTTTACATATAAATGCACTTTTTCCCCGACCCCTCAATCTCTCCAGCCATCCCCCTTCCCAACTTTTTTCACTCCCCATAACCCTGAGAAATATTTTAAGTTAAAAAAAAGAATAACATTTGGCCCGACCTCTTAAAAGTTCGCCCCGACCCCTAAAATTTTCCCCGACCCCTCAATCTCTCCAGCCCCTCAACTCGTTCTTCACTCTCCCCCAACACTGAGAAATATTTTAAGTTAAAAAAAAAACGAAAAAATTTGGCCCGACCCCTTAAAAGTTCGGCTGGACCCCTAAAATTTTTACCGACTCTCAATCTTTCCAGCCCCCTCTTAACTTGTTTTTTACTCTCCCCCAACCCTGAGAAATATTTTAAGTTAAAAAAAAAGAAGAAAGTATTTGCCTGACCCCTAAAAAGTTCGGCCCGACCCCTAAAATTTTCCCAGACCCCTCAATCTCTCCAGCCTTTCATCCCAACAAATTTTTCACTCTTCCACAACCCTGAGAAATATTTTGAGTTCAAAACAAAAAAAAACAAAAAAATTTGGGCTGACCTCTAAAAACTTCGGCCTGCCCCCTAAAATTTTCCCCGACCCCTCAATCTCTCTAGCCACCCTCTCAACTAATTTTTCACCGTCCCCCAACCCTGAGAAATATTTTGAGTTCAAAACAAAAAAATTCAAATAAAAATTTGTCCTGACCTCTAAAAGATTTGGCCTTACACCTAAAATTTTACCCGACCCCCTTAATCCTTGCAGTCCCCCGCTCAACATTTTTTTCACTCTCCCACAACCCTGATAAATAGTTTAAGTTAACAAAAAATTATAAAAATTTGGCCTGACCCCTAAAAAATTTGGCCTGACTCCTAAAATTTTCCCCGACCCCCTAATCTCTTCAGCCCCACCCCAAATATTTTTTCCAATCTCCCACAACCGTGAGAAATATTTTAAGTTCAAAAAAAATAAAAATAAAAATTTGGCCCGACCCCTAAACAATTTTGCCTGACCCTTAAAATTTTCCCTGACCACCTAATCCTTCCAGCCCCCCCCCCCAATTTTTTTTCAATCTCCCACAACCCTTAGTAATATTTTAAGTTACAACAAAAAAAAAAAATTGGTCCCGATCCCTAAAAAAATTGGCCTGACACCTAAAATTTTCCCCGACCCCCTAATCTCTCCAGCCCCATCATCCGCTTACATTTTTTTCACTCTCCCACAACTCTGAGAAATAGTTTAAGTTAAAAAAAAAAACATAAAAATTTGGCCTAACCCCTAAAAAATTTGGCCTAACCCCTAAAAAATTTTCCCCGGTCCCCTAATCTCTCCAGCCCCCCCCCCAAAAAAAACTTTTTTTCACCCTCTCACAACCCTGAGAAATATTTTAAGTTCAAAAAATTTTTTAAAAATAAATTTGGCCTGACCCCTAAAAAATTTGGCCTGACCCCTAAAATTTTCCCCGACCCCCTAATCCTTGCAGCCCCCCGCTCAACATTTTTTTCACTCTCCCACAACCCTGAGAAATAGTTTAAGTTAAAAAAAACATAAAAATTTGGCCTAACCCCTAAAAATTTGGCCTGACTCCTAGAATTTTCCCCGATGCCCTAATCTCTCCAGCCCCCCAACCTTTGTTCACCCTCTCACAACCCTGAGAAATATTTTAAGGTCAAAAAATTAAAAATAAATATATTTGGCTTGACCCCTAAAAAATTTGGCCTGACCCCTGAAATTTTCCCCGACCGCCTTATCTTTCCAGCCCCTCCGACTTTTTTTTCACTCTCCCACAACCCTGAGAAATATTTTTAGTTCAAAAAATTAAAAATAAAACAATTTAGCCGGCCCCCTAAAAAATTTGGCCTGACCCCTAAAATTTTCCCCGACCCCTAATCTCTCCAGCCCCACCCGCCACATTTTTTTCACTCTCCCACAACCCTGTGAAATATTTTAAGTTCAAAAAAATAAAAAAATAAAAAGATTGGGCTCGACCCCTAAAAAATTTAGTTTAACCCCTAAAATTTTACCCGACCCCATAATCCTTCCAGCCCCCCGCCCAACATTTTTTTCACTCTCCCACAACCCTGAGAAATATTTTAAGTTGCCAAAAATTTAAAAAAAATAAAAAATTGGCCCGACCCCTAAAAATTTGACCTGACCCCTAAAATTTTCCCCGACCCCCTAATCCTTCCAGCCCCCATCCCCACCCCAAAATTTTTTTAATCTCCCACAACCTTGAGAAATAGTTTAAATTAAAAAAATAAATAAATAAAATTTGTCCTGCCCCTAAAAAATTTGGCCTGACCCCAAAAATTAACCCCAACCCCCTAATCCTTCCAGCCACCCAAACTTTTTTCTATCTCCCACAACCCTAAGAAATATTTTAAGTTCAAAAAAATGAAAAAATAAAAAAATTTGGCCCGACCCCTACAAAATTTGGCCGGACCCCTGAAATTTTCCCCAACCCTCTAATCTCTCCAGCCCCACCCCAACTTTTTTTCACTCTCCCACAACCCTGAGAAATATTTTAAGTTCAAGGAAAAAAAAAGATTTGGCCCGAAACACCAATATTTCTTGGGACCGTTATACTTTAGAAGCACCAATATTTCCAGGGACCGTTATACTTAAGAAGCACCAACATTCGCTTGAAAATCAAGGAGGCCTCCTGAGCACTACTAAAATAACTCTTACCGGTGGCCAGGTGCGGATGTGATTGAGCAACCCTTGTTTAACTACACACTTTTAACGTAGCCTTTCTATGATGTTATTGATTTATCCGGACAGAAGTTATGGGATGACCTGATACAACCGGACACAATTTAGGGCAAGACCGGGTACATCAGGCAAGGGATTATGGGACAGGTACGGATGTGATTGAGCAACCCTTGTTTCACTACACACTCTTAACGTAGCCTTCCTATGATGTTATTGATTTATCCGGACAGAAGTTATGGGATGACCTGATACAACCGGACACAATTTAGGGCAAGACCGGGTACATCCGGCAAGGGATTATGGGATGTTTTCTGTGACTCAGCATTTTTATCGGATTAGTACATATATACATTAGATAATTTCCAAATTAGTACTAATTAACATTGAAATATAACTGAAAAGTCCCCCCCCCCCCTGATGAAATCTACCCCATGGACCCCTAGGGCGTGGGTTTATAGATTCGGGAATACGCCCATCAACTTACTCTGTGAATTTTACATTAGAATACACTTTTCTATTGTATCTATATTGTCTAACATTTTTTTCTATAGGGCACACACACACCCACAAACAGACAAACATACAGACATTCAATTTGATATAGAAGGTATATATATATATATATATATATATATATATATATATATATATATATATATATATATATATATATATATGGGAAGTGAAAAAGGAAAAGCCAAGAGATATTTTTTAATATATTCATCAACGTTTCGTCTTAATTGTAAGACTTCGTCAGGGTGACACTTTTTAGAAAAATATTATGCTAGTTCATCTAAATGTTGGGTTGACATGATGGGTTGATAAGGAAAAGTAGTAACCCTGGCAACTAAGAGCGCTGGACGAGGGCCAAGGTTGCGAGAAATCAGTCAGTAGCAAAGAGTAAAATGAATATGGAAAGTTTTGAGTGGGTACATTAAGGCAGCAGTAAAAAACGGGGAGGGGTGAGAGTGTTAGTTAATTTGCTTAAGGGTGGAAAAGATGAGAGGGGGGTGAGGTTTTAGTCGTGGTTAGGTGTGACATGGACTTTACGGGGCTGGGGAAAGAAGATGGAAGAGGGAACTCTGTGTGTTTTGTATGATGGTTGTTTCGTAGATTTAGAAAAAAAAATTTAAGAAATTAATATTATTTGAAAATAGGTGGGGGTAAGAGTTTAAAAGAAGTAGTCGAAAGGGTGAGATAGGTGAGAAGGGAAATTTGGAGATTTTTTGTAGTCAGGTGTAAAGTTTTTGGAGGGTAGGATTATTGACCAGTTGGCTATGTCAGGAATGTGTGAATATGAGTGATTTTGAAAGAATGTGCTGAAGTGTGCTGTGAACATGACAATAAAGGTAAGGAAAAGAAAAAAAGAAGAAAAATAATTTAATTTTGGCGAGAGATAAGTGAAATGTAGTTTCGTTCAGGATGTGTTGATGGTTTGAGATTAAATTGAGGCAAAAGAAGTTTTACTATCTAAATATGTACGAGGATGTGTAGATTGTGTTCATTGGTAAGGCTGTTATTTGTGGTTAATAGTTTTGGTTCGTAGTGAAAGACTATGTATTTGAGAATCAGTTAGTACGTGAGTGTGTATGCAGGGAGTTGTATATAAGTACAATTGAGAACGAGGATAAGAAGGGTTAGTCATTTTCTAGGTTTAGTTTTTGATCGGTCAGGATAATTTTGCTTATTAAGGGAGATAGAGTGTAGAAAATCATTTCGTTTTCTGATAGTGTTAGAGACTCTGATTAGTGCTGTTTCCAGTAGTCTTCGCCGAGCTTTGTTATGAATGTGTTTGGTGATTTTGACCTGTGCAAACTTGAAAGCATGATAGTGCTTTAATACGTGGGAGAAAAGTGTACTGAGAGAGATATTTTTTTATGTCCCTTTTGTGTTCGCTGAATCGTTTTTTCAATACAGGTTGCGTTTTCCCTACGTAGTTTTCGGCTGTTGAAACAACTCTAACAACGTTGCGCAGCTCATTCCTTACAACCATACTTAGCATCTTATTGTTTAGCAATTGTTGTTATCTTTTACTCCCCTCACCCCCAACCGAATCATTAGAACATATACTTTTTGTAATTAAAAACAACATCAAACCATTGGGGATAATCTAAAGGTTTCACCCATAAAGTAAATGTGGTATTTAAGTGGCTGAAACTAGTTTAGATAAAATACCAAGATTGCGTAAGCCGACCCCAACCGCCCAAATACTTGCTGACCTTGTGCCACATCTTATTTTATAAAGAAAGTTTCTATACTGTGAATTTTAAGATATATCAAATACGATGTGGTTTATCGCTTAGTCTCTTTCTCCACAAGGTCTACGTAAACTGTTTTGCTAGATTTGTCTATTTAGGTATTTATGTAAGTCGTTCAGATCACTTTTTTGGCGACTGCTAGTAGCGATTTCGTTTTGATGTTCAAGTCTCCGTTTGCTTGCCATACTTATGTGTTTTCGCGGGCCATTAGTTCTGTCTCTCTTATAAGTTGTTCATGTTATTTCCCCGTTTTTCTTTCCTCTGTGTTCTGTTTCATGTTTCATTGCTCTTTGTATTGTTTATGTTAACAGTATTTCTGGGGGAGGTAACATCAATTGTTTTAGTATGTTGAATGATGTAATTTCACCGCACTGTCAACGCAATATGCTATACCTAGCTGGCCCCATTGACCAATCCTCGTTTTCACCTAGATTGTGTCAGCATTATTATTCCAATGCACTGCATTGTACACTCTCATTAGTTTTCTTGTTTCTTTGGTACACGTCCTGAACAACTCACCAATAATTTTTATTTTCACAGAAATGATTATCAGTGATGGCTCGCTGACAATAACTAATGGCGTTTCGTGGAGTCCTTATGTAAACAACTCTCCCTAGATTTTCCTACACTCTTTATCACTTTCGATGAACATTGTAGAGACTTGCTTCATAGCAGCAGTTGTTTACCTTTCATTACTCACTGGAAATGCCTGCTGATTTTCTCTTGAATTAAAATGGATCTAAACTCCCCCGATGTGCCAGTATTACCTGTATTCTTCTGGTAGAAGTTGCTTGGTTCTCTCCCTCCACGACATGTATCTCTTTTTTACCTCTTCGCGAGCCCCATATGCGAATGCATTTTGAGACGTATGTCAGTTTATGGAATTTTTGTCAGTTTTAGTTCTCTCGGCCTCATCTGATGCCCTTTTTATTTTTGTTCTACTCCGATTTCAACTTACCTATAACTGATTGACGTATGTTTGTCATTTAATACTCGACGATTTTCCTCAATATATCGGCCGTGTTCACCATTGACTATGTTTTATAGTGGCCCATTATGATTAATTACTTACTAAGAGTTCTCACACAGGTCATCACCAGTGATTTAATGACTGGTGGTGTTCTCTGGAATCTGAATGATAATCAGTCTACACAGTTTTTTAGTACTCTCGATCTCTTTGATAACCATTTTACATGAATTTCGCTATCGCAAAAGCCGCTTACTATTCATTGGTGTTATCTGGAATGTGAATGGTAATAAGCCTGCTTAAAGTCTCATTTTTCTCTAAGATTTGTGTGGCAATAAGCCTCATTAAAGTCGCATTAATCCCCGCACTCTTCTAGGTGGGTTCTTAGTCTTTTTCATTTCCGAAATATTTCAGGAATAGTTTGTATTGTATAAGCCGAGGCTAATTCTATTATTTTGGAAGGACGGAGGACAGTTTATAAGATTTGTTGCAGTTTCAGTTCCCTCGGGTTAACATGGTGTTCCATCAATGTTTTTAGTTTTAGTAATGTTGCAACTTCAATGTTGCTTGTTAGTGTTTGTAGTTTATGCCAGTTGGTTTCCGTATTCGAGAATTTTACTTAAGATTATAGCTGTTTTAAGACTTGCTGCCCGTTATATAGTCCCAGTCTTCCCTTCAATTTATATTTCTCATAGTCTTTTACCAGATTTTTTCTGGGGCTTTTTCTGGGATTGTTCTTAGTGATCCTACGGTAATCGGTATTATAACATTTTTTTTATATCCCATATACTTTTCAGTTGTTTAGAAAGTTCCGTGTATTGCCTTCGTTTTTTCCGTTTCCAATGATCGTTACCCATTGGTCTGCTGGGACAATACATTCAAGAATTTGTCAGTTTTGTTTTCCTTTTTGTAAACAGTTATTACGCCTAGTCTCCTTGCTTGTTAAGGTTTATTTGTTTGTACCTGCATTTCCTAGGGGAGTTTGTGATTTTCGTTTTCCAGTATTGTCTCCGTCGTCGTCTGTAAAATGTGTCTGCATGTTCAGAGTTTCAAGTGCACTACTTTCTCATGCAGCCATCCCGTTCTTGTGTTCACGTTATGCTAGTTTTCTGCATTCAATTATTATGTAATTTACTGTTTCGTCTTGTTTTCCACACATACTTGATTTACTATTTTACTATTGGTCTATTTTTGCCTTAATGCAGTTATTTTAAATCGAATTGTTCTGTGTAACTGTCAGTAGCTATCTCCTTGCTCTGTTCAGATGTGGTTTTTATCAATGCCCATGTGTTTTCGTAAGCATCTTCTATTTTCATTTTTCAAAATCGTTTCTCTTCTCACTTTTTTTTTTTTTATTGGTTTGCTTCTGATTTCGTATTATTATAATTATTATTATTATTACTATTATTATTAGTATTATAATTATTATTATTAGTAGTAGTAGTAGTATTATCAGTATTATTTTTGTTATTATTATTAGTAGTAGTAGTAGTAGTAATATTATTATTAGTAGTATTATTATTAGTAGTAGTATTATTTTTATTATTATTATTAGTAGTAGAAGTAGTAGTATTATTTTTATTATTGTTATTATTATTATTATATTTATTATTATTATTAGTAGTAGTAGTATTAGTAGTAGTATTAGTATTTGTATTATTAGTATTAGTATTAGTATTATGTTTCCTATCATTATTATTATTATTATTATTATTGTTAGTATTATTTTTATTATTATTATTAGTAGTATTATTATTATTAGTATTATTTTTATTATTATTATTATCATTATTATTATTAGTCGTAGTAGTAGTAGTAGTAGTAGTAGTAGTAGTAGCATTTTTTTATTATTATAAATATAGAATTCCCCTCAATGTTCAGTTTTAACGTTGCTTGGGTTTCTTATAACAGCCAAACCATAATCCTTCTATAAATCAATGCAACGATTTTGAAATATACGGTCAATATCTACATAATATATAAGGTAAAAATAGCTGACGTTTTTGCTGGATCTAGTGCTTCCATCGCTATCTAAAAAGAGTTCGAGATTCGAGCTTAGATCTGTTGATCCGTTTTTAATCATTGCTAAGCTGAACAATGCGATGTTGATATTCCTATATGTCTGTGCACATTCTGATTTGTTGTTAAAAAGTTTTTCAGAGACTGACGTATAAAAATGTCTATTAGTAAGAAATTGCACTTGTTTTTGTCGTTCGTAATTTCAACCATAAGATTCTATGAGCATTTTTCTATTATTTAATTGCAGTTTTATTTTATCTAAATTTAAACTCTAGTAAAAAAGTGTTTATTATTTTTTTGTATTTTAGTTCAACTTCATGATGTTTTAGTAATATTATGCTTGTTTGTGTTTTACTTTAGCGAATCGCTGATGTAAAAGTGGTCTCTTTTAATCGTATCTATGTCTATGATTAAAAGTACGTGTTTGCGTTTGTGTCTCGATTTTTGTAATTTTTCGTAATTACACTGTTGAATAACTTTTTATATTCTTTTTCATTGTATTACAAAAAATTCTAACCAGGTGTTCTTTAACAAAGGTGGTGCCAATATTGATAAATACATTACACTACTTCTGAAAAATAATTGTGTTCGTTATGGCAATTCTAAACCCATGAATATATTTAAGAGGTCATTTTCTACGCTAACTATAAACTCTATTATAGGTACAGTTTTTAGTATAAAGGATTCGTACATTTTCTTGTGTCCCTATTTTTATTTAGATGGTAGGTAGATGTTCTGTATATTTTACGTTTAAAACGTTACGAAAGAAAAAGTAAGTATATTTCGTGTTTATTCTAGAAAGTTCATATTTTATCATTTAAATATATTACACTCTTTAACTTTCGATGGTTCGAATAGAAAAGCTCAACAAAATTACCATAAACGTTTTCTTTTCAACGTTTAACATTTTTTACTTACTAAACCATGGCTTGAGTAAGCATAAGTTGTTTGAGGTTATATATATATATATATATATATATATATATATATATATATATATATATATATATATATATATATATACACACTTTAAAATCATTACTGTAAGACAAAAAGGACCTAATAATAGATTATGAGTCACCGATTATCAAGGCACGAAGCTACTCGAGGATAACGGTAAATGAGATTCGCTGTTGGAGATGAATAACACTTGGGCAAGAGAATTTTACCAACAAAAAATTAAAGAATCAATCCCCCACACTTATTTATAATTTATTTATGCAGAATACATGAACATTAGCAGAGCCTGTTTGAACTATAAAATAATGATTATCTTACAAAATTACTAGTAGAAAATAATTCTGAAAAAAGGGTTAGAAAATGAACCCACTGTCAGTAATTTACAGGTTTCAAATAGGGTTGAAGTTTCTGTAAAGAGATTTATAGTAAATGGTTGCTATCAAAACTGGCGTAGTTTATCCCCTTATGAACTTAAAATTTAACTTTTTTTGAGTTTACATGTTAATAATCTTAAAAAAAGATCTGCAAAGAAGAGTTAATATATATATACATATATATATATATATATATATATATATATATTATATATATATATTTGAGATTCTAAGGTAAGGGATCACTTTCCTCTATATTAAATGAAATGAACATGAAATAAGTACCGACGTCCTGTCTTGTTAGCGATAAATTAAGAAGTTTAACCGAATGGTTTCTTAATTTTGGAACGTGAAAATGTGGCTAGTAGAACTTTATTTCTTATCTACATTACTTTTATTTCTGTTTTAAATTAAATGGGAGGGGATGTCTTTTAATATTTAAAAAATGTTTAAAGATTTCTTAGGCGAGTTTTAAAATTCTGAACTCAGCGATTACTTGACAAGAAAAAAAATAACCAATAATGGAACATACACATGTTTTACAAAGTAGCATTTACGATAATGAAGGTTTACAAACTTCAACGAATCAAACTGTTTTTTTTAAATTTTTACCTGAACATAAATATATACTAACCCAAACCTTACCCTAAACTTACCCTTACCTTAACCCTAAACTATTTGTGTGTTATACTTTGCAAAGTCGGTTCAGTTTGTATTGTGTCGAAGCATCGTTAATTGATTTGGCTTTTCCGGGAAGAGAAAATGTATCCTAAAACATAAAATATTGTTTCCGCATTTCATATTATTGTAGTATCCCTCCCCCCACAAAAAAAAACAGATGAAATAAAAATACAAGCTTAGTTAATACACATATACCTCAATAGAGCATTAATATTGATAGTAAAAAATGTTGAAAAAGAAAATATTCAACGTCTTCATATTACCGCTCAATTGTTCGGGAGTTCGTGCTTATTGCACGGTAAATTTATATAAGAAATTAATCCCTCAACCTAAAAGGGACATTTTTGATTCTCTTTTAAAACTTCCATTGTCCCGGATATTTTTTCATAGTGGAATATTTTTTATAGTCCCAGGGTAACGCCACGACACGAACATTAAGCAGACACATTAAATCAAAATTAGAATTCTAAAAAAAAGTTTTAATGACATTATATGTTTATTTTATCTTCTTAATGTGACATAAAACTGTTGAAAAAAGTTCTATTCGGGGAAATTAGTTTACTCACCTTAGGAGAGGTAGTCTTCTCATATATACATATATATATATATATATATATATATATATATATATATATATATATATATATACGTGTGTGTGTATATGTGGTTATATATGTATATATATATATATTTATATATATATATATATATATATATATTTATATATATCTGTATATATGTACATATATGTATATATATGCATATATATATATGTATATATATATGTATATATATGCATATATATATATATGTATATATACATATATATGCATATATATGTATATATATATGTATATATATGAATATATATATATATGCATATATGTATGTATATATATGTATATATGTATGTATATATATGTGTATATGTATACATGTATATGTACATATATGTATATATGTATATGTACATATATATATATATATATATGTATATATATGTATATATATATAAATATATATATAGTAATCCAGGTAGGGTAAAAATCCACAGGGTAGAAATCCAAAGGGAATCAAACCGGGTTTATAAAAGAGTGCTCAATAAAAATATAGAGCTGTATTGTGAATGCTTTTATTCAAACATGTACAAGGTCTGCTACACTGGCATGTCGATGTTATCGATCTACAGCTCTCAAGAGCTGAGGTCTCATCAGGCAGAAAATTGTTTTTTGATTCAAACTGGTTGCTGAATTCCAGGGAGAATGAAGTCAAGCAAAAAAGAAGAGGAGAAAGAAATCAAGCAAAAATGAAGAGGTAGATATATATATATATAAATATGTATATATATATATATTAAGTGAGTTTAGATACACATTATCTGTATAAGTTTACAGAATTCAAACACACCGCATAGTTGGCGCACGATCGTTTCCAAGACAATTTTGAACATTGTTATTCTGCAGTATAATTTACATGACTTTAAATTTACTTTTGTCTGCGCCCTTTTCAACATTACATATAGGAGTTTTGTAAGAAAAACTCATTAGATTTCAGTATTATTTGAAAAATCGCATATTCAGACAATATTGGGGACGCAACTACCTATTATGCAATTACTCGATCGGTATGTTCATCAATATATAAGTATGACGGCTCATAACCAGAAACACATGTATATGTCTTCCATTTACGCACGTAAACATTAATTGATTAATTAATTTATTACAAAAAAGTATATATCTATATATATGCGTATATATATATATATATATGTATTTATGTATATATTTTTATATATATATTAATATATGTATATATATATATGTATATATATGTATGTATATATATATATTCATGTATATACATATTTATATATATATATATATATATATTTATATATATATATTTAGATAGAAGGATGAAAAGGAATTAGAAAAGCGACAGAGGCAGATAACTCTAAGAATGAACTTATCTCTAGTTGTAGACGTAAACGTAAATTTAAGTATAGCAACCACACTTCACCCTCGGCACCCCTCCCCTAGTTGATTAACTACCCTCCCTACATTTCGGATGTATTCTCTGATCGTTCTGATTCCTTTTTGTTCCATAAACCAGATATAAATACCCCTCATTCCTTTAACTTTTCTCTTAACTTAAAAAAATTACCCATGATTTCCCTTAACTGTACAATCCCCTTAACGTTTGTACCTCTCTGCCACTACCCCCTTAATTATTGTACTCAACCTTTCTTAATCGTATAACCTTCATATGATATCAATTCTTTTTCTTTTAACTTCCTTTAATACCCTCTTTCGATAATCATTGATACATCCGACCTTTTAATCCTCCCTTTCAACTTGATAACTCACCCACCACAACTGCATTAGACATCATCCCTCTTATTTACTTGATGATTCGTCTAATCTACCGTTAACCCTTTGCGCAATTCTGATCTCGAACTGCTCACCCCTTTCTCTTTGCACTCTAATTAGAGTTCTCCCCTGTTAAACTTCTAAATAATATTTCTCCTCACTCTCTTAATAGCCTCGATTATTCTCCCATTGATCACTTCCCCCTCGTAAACTTCTCTCTGACCCTGTTGAATCCCGACTTCCACCCTCAATCTACATTTCTTAACCCCCATGATATTTACTTTTAACCACCATCCCCTTTTCACTCTGGAATAAATTATTTTCACTATTTTAACAAAAGTGTGAATTAAATACCCTTTGCCATCAATTGTCTACTTAATAATATGCATAATTAACTTCCATATTTCTCATTCTGGAATTCTTTTTGTATTCAAAGTTTAATTTTCCTACATACAAACACCATTAGCATCCCGAAACAACATATTTTACTTTGACCCAAATATTTAACCACTTTGGGGAATACCACTCCGATTCAATACTCAACGTCACATTACGATTTCCTTATTCGAATATTTACTTCTGGATTCTATTTTTATCGACTATTCCCTTAATTATGTATTTCTTTATCTGTTAATCCCTAATTTTCCTTACGGCCTAAGATTTATTTTTACCTCTATCCTTCAAATCAATTTTACCTAATTATAAATAATTGTATCTGATTGAACATCCCCCCCCCTGTTCATATTCCGGCGACACATTTTGGTATTTTTAATTCCCCTGCACTGATTCACTTGCCTCTCCCTCCCTTACCCCATTTCTAGTTGAACCCTAATTCACACTAGCGTCTACTTTCATCTATAAGCGACCCACCCCTCCCACTCACAATCTAAGTTTAAATCCCATTTACTCATCACACCCGCACCTTTTCTTCCCTCGCACCCCCTCACACATTCCTGACTTGCCTGCTGATTTCATATGAATATTTGACATTCTTCGGACGGTCCTGTTTATCAACGGGCAATGTGGAACTTGGCCTAACTGTTAAATATTAATTCGCTGTCTCTTCGTCAATTCCGACATATTTTATGATTTTCAGCCCAGGAAGACATTTTAATATTGCAAATATTTCCCACCTCACGAATTACTGAGACTTGTTGCATCCACGAACGAACCCTTTATTGGACTTTTTACCCTCTGGATTGTATCTATTCTGACCGCACTTTTTAACTTTGAAACCTCTCAATTGATTTATCGTGCCTTCTAACATCCTACCTACACACCACTTTCTCCGCTGGACTTTTTGACACCGTACTATTTTACAATCGGACACTTGCTTGCATTCGGGCAGCGTTTTGCCTTGTTGTTTTCCCCCACAACTTTTCTTTTACTTTTTCAGATTTTAAATCTTTGCTCTTGTCCAACTTATCTATCCCAGCAATTTCCTCTGATGATAAGAGTTTGATCTTTGAAAAGCCTGGCTTGAGGAAAAAATTAATTTAATAAATTGTTTATTTACGGAATATACATTGCATTGAGTAACTGAATTGAAAAAAGATCTGCCTCCGTCGCTTTTCTAATTCTTTTTCATCCTTCTATCTATCTATCTATCTATCTATCTATCTATCTGCTCTACCCGGTATATTCAGCTGTATACTTTTCACAATAGGTTTTACCTCTCCAAAAAGTTCGCTTTTAGTTCTCTACTTCATATATATATATATATATATATATATATATATATATATATATATATATATATATATATATATGTGTGTGTATATATATATATATATGTATATACATATATATGTATATATATATACTTATGAATATATATATATATATATATATATATATATATAAGGTTAATACAACAAAATATATGAGAGTCAGCTAATATCTTTAATTAGTGAACATCCGAATACAAATAAAGCTCAATATACTGGATAGAGCATTAATAGCAATAGATAAAGTGAAACGCACACCCATTGTTAAAAATATAAATGAAGCTCATTGAACTATCATTTTACAAATTCTGCGTTTCATTTAAACTTTGGATAAGTACTCTTGTTTTTCATTGTGCATTTCACTAATTTCTATTCCTGCATGATTATTCATTTCAAGTTACACACCTAATGATTTTTTGTGTTTTGAACGGAAATTCAATTGCGCTGTTTATTTGATTCATTCGGTTGTTGTTGAAGACTTATTTGTGTATTTTCGTATACAAGAATCAAGTTGACACAACGGTTACCAAAATATTACAACAGTTTAGTGGGATCATAATTAAGGAGTAGTAGGCGCTATAATCCAACACTTTCAACATATTACAAACTAGCGATTTGGCACCGAGATGTTTACTGTTATATGCTGCGTTTCATGCTATACTACCGGAGATCAGCACCTGCATTTTAGGTCTTCATGTACAGAAATGAACTTTATTTAAGCTCATCTGATTACATATATAATTGTTGTAGAATACCGGTTTGCTTTGATTTAACTTGTTTTTTTCGATTTTAATTCCGGGAGTGTAGTGCGTGTTGGAGGGAATTGATGAAAACTATGCTTATTTTCATTATATCTGGGAAAGGATTCATACGTTTTATTATGATATTCCGTCGTACTAAATTCAAATCGCCTTTTTAAATTCTATATATATATATTTAGTGTATAGGGTTTGGTTTTTGTGAGCCAAATCGTGTAAGGAATACAAACAGTTGTTCTATGATTGTCAGGAACGATTGAGCGAGGTTAATTTGTAGAGGTCTTGAACAAAATTTGCTGATCCGCTGTAGAGATGGACATGCACTGGAATTTGCAATTGACAAACTGCGGAAATGAACGATTCAAATCCTCTGAAGATGGCTATAGCAGAGCCATTATACGGAGGCCAATATATTCTGGCGAAGAAATATCTCTGATAGGTAGACGAGATAATTCGTCTTCATCAGTGTTCTGTGAACCGGTTATACGCCGTATGTCGTTGCAAAACTGTGAAAGGTATTCGCAATGTTTAGTTCACGAGGAGAATAATTTGTCCGGCTTAGCACGTAGCGCAAACGTAAGGTAACGATGATCAGTGTAAATTGCAAACGCGTGGCATAAATGTGTTATAACTAAGTAATTAGCCAACAGTTCCCGTTCGAAAGTACTGCAACGACTTACAATAAGAATCAATCCCCGAGAAACGTATGATGAATGTTGAATCTGTTGCTGTAAGACTGTGCCAACAGCTGAACTGGAAGCATCAACGACAATAAAGAATTCATGATCAGGTATGGGATGTGATTTCAATGACGTATCTGCGAGCTTTGTCTTCGTCTAATGTAAGGCTTTAAGCTTGCAGCTATCAAGTGAAATGTCTTCATCCTTCGTCTTCTTATTTTTCAACATATCCGTTAGAGGAATTAGTATGTTAGCAGAATGTGGAATGACTTTTTCAAGATGTAAAATACTTTTAGAGTGTATTACATGACCCAAGAAAATAAGACGGTTGACACCAAAAGTACATTTATCAGGGTTTACCTTAACATGATAACGCTGAAAACGTCTACAAAATTCAAACTGCATTGCGTAAGCCGATAGCATAGTCAAACTTCTTTTAAAAAACACCGAAAAAAGTAGTAAAAGCAGCTTTAGGAATGTCTGTATGGTTTAACCTCTATTTAATTGTCATCAATAAGAATATTTAACTTTGAAAATATATTACGATCTTGCAAGGATGAAGCAGAATCTTGAATATGAGATGATGTGGTAACGATCGGGTATAGTCGATGGAAATCACATGTAGGACGCCGGTTCCCAGAATGCGTCGGAACCACATGTAAAGGGGGTGCACAACGGCTATACGAGGATCGAATAATACCTAGCAAGAACATATGATTCAATTCATGCCTGGCTGACTTTATCTGTTCCGGAGAATGGTGCAAATATATGAGCAGCGGTTGTTTCAATCAAATGCACAGTAAGATTGTACAGGTGTGTTTATTTCGAAGTTCAAGTTCGTTAGGTCAGGTAACGAATTCAACAAATCATAAGGTTTATTACTATAAAACAATACAACACATGACTGGTAAGCTGCTCGGAAGCTTTGCTACAAGATAATTATAAGTTTGTTAGTTTACGTCTACGCATGCCTATCATCAAGTCAAATTAGTGCAAGAAATCAGCACTTAAGATGGGGGTCAGGACGTCAGCAATGATAAGGATCAACGTGAAATATCTTCGTAGTTGCACGTCAAAAGCATTGTGCAACTTGACTATTCGTGGGTATTGCAGAATGGTTTCCAGACTGAGGTTTATATCAGTTGTGCCTAAGATTATACGCTGTTGCAAGCCTGGCGCGCAGGTCTGTCTGCACTGCTGGATTGCATGGAAGAGTAGAGGCTAGTCTTTTAACTGCCATGTGCCAATAGAAATGCATGTGGATATATACTGTTTACAGTATGAAGTGCATGTTAGTATGCACTGTTTCTAGTGATAAGTGCACTCGATTAATACATTGTACCAGGTAGGAAATGCATGTAAGGGGATATACAATGTGTAGTAAGACCAGCTTCTTTGAGTCTAACGCTATGCCGCGGGCAGCGAAATGTGCTAAAATCTGGAAAGTATATGATAATATAGTGCTATAACTTCCAATAAGTTGCAAAATATAACGTTACTTGACAACATTATGTGTTGAGACAATGCAAGAATGAATGAGTATAACTAGTATTAGAGAAAATACTGTATTACGCAACTTATGTAAAGTGGCGCACGTAAACAATCCGCGTCAGAAATGTCGTCATAGCCAAATTCAAAACGTAATACATATTTTGAAACGTTTATGCGAATCTACATTTCTGTCAACACAAGTGTACATCATACAAGATGACTTACAATTATAGTTATTTAGATGCGATTAACTTGGGTGTGAGATAGCAAGTAGGGTAAATCCTGACATCACCAACAAGGACAAGATTCATGTTACTTGGCGAATATTTAAAAAGTAGGCGGAACAGTGGGAGAACGAAAAAATACGTTATTATTATTACAATTTCAACAATCGCAACAAATCTTAATTCACTCATAAATTAATAGCAATGGAAAATGAATGTAATTAATGAATAAACAAGATGTCATCTCTATTTATAATTTCACTACCTTTAAATGCTAAGAAACTAAAAGTCTTTGACAAAAAATCTGAACGAAATACAAAGAACAAATGCCATAAATTAGAAAAGCAATGTAAAAATGCACTCACCGTAGTGGTATTTCTATGGTAGTTTTTCCGGTCTTTAAACTGACAAATATGATGAAAATAACTTCTGTAGACAGATCTATATGCTGCCGTGCATACGAAACGTTTCTCACTTCTTGTTTAATTAGATTGTGCGATTATCTCACATTCGCAGGTCAACGCGTTTGTGTATCACACTTCTGCGTGTAACTTAACTCATACGAGACGGACTTTTCTTGCGCGAAAGTCAAACCACGCGGATCTCCAATTCCTACTAATCTCTCAAACAGACAATACGTATTTATGTATGGAAATCGCTCCAGAGAAGTCAGGAAACCATCGATGCTAGAGCTATCAAGAACGAAATATGATTATCGCAAATACAGTACATACCTATTGACCTTAGTCTTGAAAATACCAATGCCATAGGTAAGAGGAAAACAGACAGCAAGGAGATAGTTCTACCAGCCTGTAGTTCTTGGAAATATGCGTTTTCTCTCATAACTCTTTTAAAATGTATATTACGAAGCCTGGTGTAATATATAGGGAATGTTAAGCATTAACACATCAATTTACAATTATTTATATAGTTGACTTTAATGATTACTTCATATACGAACGTTAGCTATATAAAATTTATTTTCTATAATCATTATGCCTTATGTACACACACGATTTATGCTAGTGAAGTCGTTATTTAACAATTTTTGTAACCTGCGCTCGCTACTGAGAGCAACGAAATACGTGTTGAGAAACTCCAGGATATTATTTCTTTTCACCGACATAAATCAACCAATAGTACTATCTTTGTTTTGTTTCTGTCTTCCCGTGAACAAACCTTCATATCTATTTAGTTGTGGAGCCATTATTAATTTCAAGCAAGAATGGTGATTCATTTTGCTTATTAAATATGTCTATTTAAGTCAGATACGGCTAGACGTATTACCTTTCCAAGTAAGTTCGCCATTCTGAGTTTTACCAGATTAAAACAAGAAATAGATTCGAAAAAGAAAATGTTTCAATTTCAAATCAATCTCATTTTCTGTCGAATAGCCCTCATCGGCAACAGTCTACCTATGCACGTTTGAATTAATTTATATCCTATTATATGTACATTCCATCAAACTGCACGGACGCAATTGTATGATATAAAAAGTATATTTTGTATGCATAAAAAAGTGGAAATTGCAAAAATCATTCCATCTTTATATGTTTTACTTTGCTTCATTTCATGTGTATCCGTTATACGTCTGCATTGGATTGCCTTCTATAAATTCCATTTATATATATATATATATATATATATATATATATATATATATATATATATATATATATATATATATATATATATACCATTTTTAGTTAACAACATCAAAACAATTGTGATATTCTCCAAAAATTACATATGCACCATTAGTAATTATTGAATCGTGTCTCATAAATTCCCAGGATACATTATATATTGCGACAAAAATAAGCTGAATAGTTAACATTTACAACGTCTGCTGATAGATAAAATTAACTCTACATTGTAGTGGAATCAGTTCAAAAGCGGGAAAAATCAGAGAAAAAATTTCTAGGGTTGCACTCACAATATACGTTTGTAATTGTTGAGATAAAAAACAAAGGCCGTCTTTGGAAAGTTTAATTTTGTATGCTTATTTTAAAAAATAAAACGTTCATTATGTTTGTATTTTGTCTCTTTTTGTATACTAATATGGTAAATAGGTCATAGGCGATGTATGCCAAAGTGGTGGGAGTCTGCAATTAATTTCGGGTGTTTAAATCGCTAGTATGTATCTGTTAATCTGCGCAGTAGTATTACAATTATATTCACAAGAATTATGAGATCAAGTTTGTAATTAGAAGAGATTGTTTTAGTTTCTGTGATCTGGCGACACATTGTGTTGGGCTGATGTCAAGTTAGAGCCGACACAAATTGAAGAGTTCGCTTGCATGTTGTACCTGCATAAGCTGACAAATGTTGAGGCCTAAGATAATCGATGACATTAGAAAGCTGGGCTACACAAGAATGCCATAGAAAGTCCAGCCAGTGATTAACCCATCGATCGCCGGCACAATAAAATAAGGTTCACTCGAACGATCAGAGTAATCTTGCATGGAGATATAAAGGGCGAATCTATCAGTCAGAGACAGAGTCAAGTTTAGTGAGTGAGAGTTTGAGTTTCAAAAATAGTTGGGAGAATTGCCGCGTTTGTCTACCTTAAAGATGATTACTTTTCTAAGCGCAGAATATAAGAGTAGTTCACGTCGGTGGCGCATTACTTAGCCAGTTTCAAAGTCGAAGTTGAAAATTACCAAACTATATCCACAACCAAAAGAACCAATTACCCGCTCTACATAAAAAAGTCTGTGAGTACCTGTAAATACATGTTGTTAGGGAAAATACATTTCATTTTCAAAAAAATTAAGAATATTGTTGTTGTGTTGTGTATACGCGTACTGCCTGTTTGTTTTAACTTCGGTTTGTTTTTTTCACATGTACCATTCTTTACATCGTTTGTTAGCCGCCACTGATTACGCACACACTGTATTTCACGATCAAATTATCACACTCTGGATGAGGTACTCTCCAGTCGGCGAAGACGTTTCGACCACACCGGACATTTTTAAGAAGGAGGGACTTCGTCAACGCTGGCACCCCGTGGAAAGGGCCAAGAGTCGGCGACACAACATGAAACAACTCAGATGATATCAGTTCGGTACACGCGATAAAGTGTTCGAGCGGGAGGACTCCAGAAACTGTGTGCTGATCGTCGGACTGGGACACGATTTTTAATGTAAAAATAATACGATTTACTTCTCGGAATGGGTTAACTAATTTCGTGTCCAGATTCATGTTGTGTTCATGTATCAAGATGTCGATATCGACAACTATATCGGATGTGTCATGTGATTTATATTGTTGAATAATTATATAAACCTGTATCTATATTACCAGTCTCGCGGGCTAAATAATGTAGGTTTATACAAATTGAAACTTGATATCTTATGTCACAACAATAATAACAAAAATCATTAGTCTGCATAAAAGAGTTGTTTGACAGCTTAAATGCAATTAAAGTTTAACTCATAAAATCCGCCTTACTTTATTTTCTATGTTAGCTAATGAAACGGGAAATTATGATAGTTTCGTCGGGTCAAATAAAACAAACACGTATGTATTTGTAAGATTTTTATTTAATCAAATGAAAATAGAAATATTGCTTATCAACATTATTGGTCGAAAGCGAAATCGCTATCTACCCTATAGCAGGTTGCTTTCTAAACCATTGTTTAGTAAGAACATCTATAAATTCATTCATTTTGTACACAAAAAAACCCTAAAGATTGTTAATCGAACACATCTTACTTCTTCGCAAGCGAGTTATGGTATATTTTTATGACACACTATCTTGCAGAGAATAATAGAATTAGTATTCTGTCGAATACCGCTAACGGTGATTATTTAAACAAATGTATATTATTAATTGTGTTCGGTGTTCATGTGGACGGTGGGGGTCGCAGTGATGTAGAGAGTAAATAATATGCTGTCTTTCTCAAAAAATTAAATATATTAATTTGAGGATAATACTTAAATATCGATTGAAAATACACAGTTTTGTTTTAAAGTTTACGGAACAATAATAGCGTTCTAAGTATGTAGTCTTTATAAGAAAAATATTCCGGTCAGTGAAATCAGGGAAAATCTCACTTTATTTAATATATACGATATCATTTTTTTTAAATATTGGAAAAAATATTTTAATGTTTCTAGATTAAAAATATACCATCAATGCGTCAATATTATTACAGTAATACATTTCCATTACATCTGTGTGACCAAGATCCGGACATATAAAAATTCCATTAAGTACATTTATCTTATTAGTAAAGTCAATATAACACTGCAATTGTTTGAAAGGGTGTAATAGCCTAATGTGTACTAGCAGAAGACATTGACTAAGATGGGCATGTGCATGTAGACATTAAAAAGATGGCAACTGGGACAATATGAAAAATGATCCACTCATAGATTATGATGATGATGAAGATGAACTGAGAAAAACATAATGACTTATGTTAATAAGGAGTGAGGTAAGGGTACCCATAGATATGGTATAATGGGTAATTCCACATCTCTGGCAACTATTTAATGTGATGATTGTCCCTGAAAACATGAATAAATATGCAAGATTAATATGTTTATCATGAACACTGACCGATTTAGTGTAATAGTGGCGTACCTATATGATGAACAGTTGGATTCGTCCATTCCTATTAAAATACTGGAAGCATTTTGGCTTGGTTCATTTTCTAATTCATTTAGAACTTTCGTAATTGGATTGAACTCCAGTCTACCCTGGCAGTCAGAACTGATATACCAATTCTCTTGTTATTTGTACATATACAGTAAAGGAGGAAACATTTGATTTTTGTTTGAGAAAATAGAATACCGGACTCAGAAAGGGGCTACCGCATTTAGGAACATGCCGGCCCCAGAAAACGTAACAACACAACAGAGTTTTCTGGGACTAGCAAATTACTACTAAGCTTTCATTCCAGAAATGCATAATTTGCTCGCTCCACTGAATGAACTATTAAAATAGGATAAGGTCTGGGAGTGGACGCCCAAATACCAGGAGGCATTCGATAAAACCATTAAAATTCTGACATTAGATTTTTCCTTACGAATTACAACTCTGATTTAAACATAATCATGGCTAACGACGCTTGTTCATATGGATTACGAGCGTGCATTATGCATATAATACCAGATGAAACCCATAAAACCATCGCGCATACATCAAGGACCTTGCTTCCATCGGCGAAGCAGTATTCAAAAATTAAGAAGTAGGCTCTAGGTATAATATTTGCTGTAAAAAGGTTCCACCGCTATATACACGGTAGATTGTTCACGTTACAGACTGACCATAAGCCGTTAATGAGCATTTTGGATCGAAAAAAGGCCTACCTGTATATACGGCTAATTGATTGGGTAGATAGGGAACGATTTTACTGAACTATTATTTCAAAATAGAGATGTACCCAAAGAAAAGATCTATCACACGGATAAATTGCCTAGACTGGTGCCAAGACAGAAGGACCCAATAGAAAACACGGTGATCGCCTCCCTGCAAGCAGAAGAAGATATAAAAGGGAGTTTGTGCAACGCGGCTTGAGAACTCCCGGTGACTCTATATGAAATTAAGAAGAAGCCTCCCAGGAAGAAATCATCATCAGTACAAAGCCTAATGTGGCGGATAAGGGCGTAACTTTTGCGGAGAGTTTTTTTTATTCTGCGATTATGCCCTCATGTGCAATGAGAGACTTGTCATTCTAAAGAAATTGCAGACGAGAATACTAAGGGATTTTCACGTTGCCCACCCGAGGACAAATATGATGAAGAGTTTGATGCGGAGCTTCGTGTACTGGTCTAGAATAGATCAGGGCATTGCGTATGTCGTAAATACGTGTAAAGGCTGTGCCTTGGTGGCAAAAGCACCTCATATCAATCATAGTCCGTGGCCAAAGACAGATCGATCTTGGGCGAGAGTACATGCGATTGTGCGGGTCCATTGGAAGGATTCTACTATCCAATTGTGGTCGATGGTTTTTCCAAGTGGCCCGAAGTAGTACGTTCTAAGATACCCACTACGGGGGTGACAATCAACTTCTTGTATGAACTGTTCGCCCGTTTTGGGGTAGTCGATTGTTCGGTTAGCTACAGTTTACGTCATTCGACTTCAAGGAATTGTGCAAGACTTTTCAGATCAGGCACATCACGAGTCCTCCGTATCATCGCCGGTCAAACGGCCAGACGGAACGCGTTGTTGACACTCTTAAAAGAGCCCTAAAAAGGTCGCTATACTCATAGGGAAAAGGCCCTACACCAGTCTGTTTACAGTGTACAGAATCACGCCACATGTGAACATACTATCCTCATTGTCTCCCGCAGAGATGATGTTTGCACGGAAGGTGAAGTCTGTTTATGGAAAATAACTGCCTAAACAGAGCAAACAAGGTCAGGCCTCTACGGTACCAAAGAAAGAGTACAGGCTATAAGACAGATTATATTTTTAAATGTTTAAAAAGAACGCATCTTTTTGTAAACCTGGTACAATAGAGAAAAGGATTGGACGTATGGTCTATATAATCAAAGGACATCAGTTCTCTCATAAAATAAATCTACACCAGATTAGGAAAATACTGTCAGTTGATAGTGACAGCCCTCTTTTAGTAGAATAAGTGATGACCGTAATATACGACACCTTTGACTTACCAGTACCCCAAGCAGCCCAGAAGAGCGGCAGTCTAAAAGGAAATGGATAGCTCCGGATTTTATCGAAATGAATCCAAAACGGAAACGATATTAAAGCTCTGGAGGATGGAAGGCTTGGGAGGGGCTGTTATGGCGGCGTAACTTTATGAACAAACAGTTTGACTCGTCCATTCCTAATACAATACTAGAATCATTTAGGCTTCTCGTAATTGAATTGAACTCCAGTCTACTCTGGCAGTCAGGACTGATATGATACTTCTCCTGTTCTCTGTACATATGTTTTCTTCAATATATCTTGTTCACTCAACCCTGTGTTGTGTGTCTTCATTTCGGCCTCTTAAACAGGGTCACAACAGTTAGTGTTGTAAAAGGTAATGGAAAATTACTTGTAAGTGGAAAATGTTCAACTGCGAAATTTGACACTTTTCCATACTCAAATTTTGTCCAACTTTCATCATGATGTAGAGTAGACCCAACCTGACATAAACACAATGTTGCACTTTTTTGTGACAGTTGGTGCATTGACGGCTGTATATAAGATGACACTTTCTAAAGTTCATCGAATCTGATGTCACTATTAACTAGTATTTTAAAGATAAATTGTTTTCCAAATTGAATCTAGCTGCATCAATGTATTCATGTCAAAGGTACACTAATTGTTATTATATTCAAAATTATGTTCCGTTTTTAAACTTAATTATTAAAGTTCACGGGCTCAAAGTAACCAGAAAGTAAATAATGATTAAATATATGCAATTTAGATACATCATTCTGAGGGAATATTTCTAATTAATTATACGGATGAAATTATGTTAATAGCATATACACTAAAATATACTGTGATAATCTCGTTTGCTTTCTTTAAATTTAAGTAGTTCCACATATATAAAACGCTTAAGAGGGAATACTTGAATGAAAATGAGACGAGAATTTATGGAAAGAGAGGGATAAGGGGGGTATACGTGGTAGAAAACGTAGCAGCAACAGCGTAAGTAAGGAGTAAGAGGACACCATAAATAAATAATGGACGCCAGAGAATACGAAAAAAAACAGAAAAGTAATATTAGAAGTAACGGTTCAGGATAGTAAATAAATACATATGGACACTGTTTAACACGCTGAATAAAGAGTCACAGGTAGTTCATGCAAATACGAGAGCAATCTATCTCTTCCTCTCTCTCAGTACTAGCTAACAACTATTACGTTATATGGACCATGTATTTTCAAGAAAGGATTAACTCCCTTTCTGTAATAGGCTGGCCAAATCTACATATATATTGCTTGGATACGGGAAAGACTGGAACATAATCTAAAATCATAATTTTACTGCAATTTTTATGTAATCTATTAATAATGGAGTTTATGTATCTGTCTGTCTGTCTGTCTGTCTGTCTGTCTGAAGCCGAAACTCAAGTATGACTATTTTACTGAAACTAATCTTTTTGAAATTCTTTATATACTGTCATCAAAAGTCGTTCAGACAAGCTTGGAGGGTTAAATCAACTGATATTAGAACAAAACAAATAATACAAATTATCTATAATCCTGTAAGAATTATGAACAGTGACAGGAATTACACTTAATTGAACATATATTTCCTTATCTCAGTGATCTATAAAAATTGATTTATTTATTAATATGTATCTTGCTATCAGTACAATCACTCTCGTCAATCAGCACGTTAAACACCCATACTCGGCGAACGATTTGTATGTATTTTGTAATTATATAACTGTCAAGCAGTATGCACTATTGGCCACTTTGATCGAGAAAAAAAGCCAGTATAGGGGATCGTGTTCATTGAGAAATTACTTTTTGAATAATTAATTTAAAAGTAATCAAATATTCAAAGCAAATGATGGATTCTTTAATTACAATTGTTAATTAGATATTTTCTTTTCAAAAACATTTCATTTTTAGATGCGTCATCGAAGAAGTACAATGGTCTTTGTCAGTTATTCAATCACAAATGGTTTGGTTTTAGATAGAATCTTTTTGCTAAACACGAATATTGCATAAGACGCATCATGTTTTTCATTCGTCCAAATAATTCTATATCAGTCTCTGTCTATTAGTTAGTATTTCACTCATTAGTTTGAAATATACTTTATTGCCTCCTTTACACTTCGGTGTAAAACTCCTAATTTCACCACGTTCTCACATCTATACGAGATAGTATGTTCGAAAGTATTTAGCTCTGCCAAGATTACACTTTAAATAACACGTTGTCTTGGTACGCGCATATCCAATTAATCTATCTTTGTAAAAAAGTAATTAATATATCTATTGTGTCAAAGACAATTATAATTAGTAAATATTATGACTCAATTAATGCATATGATTTCACTTGAATAGTTTGTGTTTCCTGGCTTAATAGTTCCAGCATACTCATCTGACAATAAAAGAATAGGAATAACATATTCTGAATGTTGATATCTAAAAAAGGATATAGAGCAGAAAATGCATATCAACACTTCTGAGTTCAAGATATTCCAACGCATTGGTAGTTCCTATTTATGTGCATGCAAGTAGAATATCGACTATACTGAGACAGAATGAGATGAAGCTCAATGTCATTGAAATTAAAAGACTATTCTTTGAATAACTTTGAGAGATAGATAAATCACTGCAGACATCAGAACGAAGCCCGATATAAACGTTTAGATCAACGACGGTATTCAGAAAAAAGATTAACATTGTTTGGGCAAGTCTCCCGATTACCGGACTCCAGCTATATATCACTCTAAGAAGATTTAATTGAGGAAAGACCAAGAGGAAGACTACCAAAAAATGTGCCGAACAAATAAGTGTTGAGAGTTGCATGCACTTCCTGACAGCTGAATTACTGGTCCATTACACTTCTATGTAGAATTATTTTGTTCTCATGCTTTGGCAATATTCTCTGGACAATTCATCTTCAATCAAATCAAATGAAGTTTGTTAGCGAAAAATAGCAAAGTGCAACAAGCAATGTATTTGGGATATACAAATGGCTCACCATAAAAATGCATTCTGGTGAAATATAAGAATTGATATAGTCAGGAAAAAGCTCATTTTGCTCTTTTGGCAGAGAAAAGAAAAGTAAGAATGGGTTATCCAAGATTACTTTCATTTTGGACATAAAAAAAACATCGTCACTACCTCAAATATGATGTTTAATGGAGCAGAGAAACGGACAGCGAATGCTGCTTTTTAATGTAACAAACGTGAGTATTATATATTTTGGTGGGTTCCGTGGAGATCACAACTTGGCGTTGGAGTGAAAATATCTCGAAAAGTATATCTACATTCTGTTTGAGTATGTTTTACGCCACAAACAACTTTCACGCATCCTCTGTTGCTCAAGTAAAAAGTAATTATCCAAATAAAAGCGGCCATGATGACTCCAGCGCTGCCTTAAAATGTTTGGACGCCTGAAGGCTGACCAAGTTATCTGGCAGTCTGTCACACAGTGCAACGATCCGAACCGAAATAGACGCCTTCCGACGATGTAACCAGAATTGTCGAAGGCACAGCATCTCTGAATTTCCACGTACTATCCCCCGAGGAGCTGCTGCGAAGAAAAGGTCACGATACATATTGTATTTGCCACGCATTATGTTAAAAGCGAGGATGAGGAATTCCAAAAGACGTCTACGCTCCAGCGCGTACAGGTTGGAAGCCTCCATTATTTTTGTCATAAGACTTCATGCAGTGTACGTACCATGTGCATCAAAAGTCTCTGAAGCCGATCGAGATGCTTGCTACCCTGAACGAAACAAGCTGAAAACACTTTGATGCAATATTCCCATATGGGTCGCACCAGCTAAACGTATAGCAGTAGCAAAGGAGCGGTAGATGAGAAAGAGCACACTGTGGACTATTTTTGCCACCTTCATGCATTGAGCAATGGAAGTAAAAAAGTGATAAACCACAACACTCAAGTCCTTGAACGTTGTCGTCTCGTGCAGACTCAATCAGGCATGTCCGAAATCAAGTGGCGTGTTTGGTCAACACCTGACTATAATGTGGTTGTATTTGTTTACATTAAGAGACAAATTCCTATACGTTAGATTATTAACTGACTTAATGAATGTATCAACGGAGATCTTCAAAGTCACTTCAGTGAGAAATTATATTGAACCTTTTGTGAGATGATCCCAGGCAGATCATTAACGAACACCAGAAACATACGGGGACTAAGTATTGTGAATTGAGGACACCAATAACCACATTTGAAACGCCAGAGATCCACTGACTTGCTACGGCTAACCAGGATGGCTCCGGTTTATCTCACCACGTTTGGATGGAAGCTATAGGTATAGAGTTTATAGAGCAGACATCTATGGATCATTGAAGAAAATGCCTCTGGATAAGTCAAATTAGTCAAGGGTCGATTGTTTTACTTTTAAGTTCATAGATTGAAGATGTAAACTAAATTTAGTTTCCGTCTTCCGATCTATATTAATCAACGTTGTTACGATTACGTATCAACTGGTCACTTTTAGTATGAAACTCTACTTGACGCTAGTATTTCGCCCCGTGAATCGCCTAATAATATAAGGGTCACCTGGATGAATACGTATCTACATGCTATAATGAACAGGATCGCTTGGGTGGCGGAAGGGCTCACTGTTGCCCACGTCTTCGGCATGCTTCTATTTCATATACTACATGGGACAGGTTACTTGCAATAATTTGAAGCGGCTATGTAATCGTAAGGTTATGTAAATTGAAAATTAAAGAGATAATGGAACGTTCAAATAGAAGTAAAATGAGAGATTAGGAGTACGCTTCAGGATAGGACTCACAGAGAGGAAGTCCGAAATGAGATCGCGGAAAAAGAAAAAAATATTTATTTTGACCTGCAAGTAGATACAAAACAGAGAACATTAGTAATTGATAAACCCGATTGTAGGAGTATTTTTATTTTATGTTTTCAAATATAACGCCAACCAGGGAAGAGAGGAAACTGCTGCTATCATCGGAAAGAGTAACGAGAGCAACACTACTGTTGGAACTCCCCGGTAATGTCGACTAATAACACTACTATGGAAAGACGTCACTGCCCACTGGAAATTTACTGACAGTAGTCAGAGTGACGAACAGCTGTTTCTTTAGACAGAGAATACACTGATTATCGGTGGGGATCGAGGAATACCTTCCTCCTTAATGTTGCAGGAATGTAAACGATTAAGGAATGAAATCTTTATTTATCTATGAGTTTCTTTTGAATATATTCAGATGTACAACGGTGTCTTAGCCCCCCCTAGTTATTCGGATTTTACATGCAGATCTTATTCTTTTAAGTTTTAAATTGCGAAAGTTTCGAGTTATTCTACGTCGCACGAGTTATATAAGCAATCCGCTAGCTCAATCAGGCGATAAGCCAAACTCCCACTACGAACTTGAAAAGCATACTTAATTATGTTTGTGTTTGTGTGGTCATTAAATAGAAGGGTGTATATGCTAAGTAGTTATGATCTCTCTGTCGTTGTCTATCATCGCGCCCTCTGTATGCTGGATTCAAGATTTACCTAATATATAAGGACAGTGACTATACAATGAAGTGTTTAGATACATTTACATCGGATCTATTGTAGTTATTAGACAATAACACAATTGCATAAGGTATGAACACAAACCCCTCTCATTCAGATTTTGGCAAAATAGTAATTTGTATTTAATTAATCGTAAACATTAATTTATCATCAATGTATAGTGTTTGACAATTAATGCCAGACACACAATTTACGAATGCTGTAAAATCGTTATCTGTCTTTCTCTCTCGCTTAGTCTATTTTTCTCTCACCTTTGTGCTTTTTTTAAAAAATTTTACTCAACCAATCGAGTTTTATTAATTTAACATTTTAGATTGTCTATTTCTAGTTTTCATTAAACTCATCTTCCGCAAAAATGAATATTAATTTTCTTCTTAAATTTAGCAAAATGTATTTCAGGAGACGGTTCATCGGCAGATTTAATCATTTATCCGGGCGGTTATGACCCGCCACTGATAACCTAGAAAATGTCATAGATTTTAAGAGTTAAAAAAAGTAAAAGCAATAGTTCCACCTGTTTGGATGTCATTATTTAAATATCCGGCATTTCTATCAATAATAGAAATAAATTCCGTTTTGGTTTAATACCATCGCCAATATCGTTGAGGGTCTCGTTTAACTTCTAACATAAATATCAGACAATTGACGTTCACTTCATAATGAATTATTAACAAACATAATAGACATACATTATCGTATGCACACACACTAAAACACACACCTATTCACTTAAATACACACTGCAAACCTACACTCACAAGTAAGTAAAACATACACATACAGACAAATACAATCGGTGAATAATATTATTGCAACTAAACGTTATTTTCGACATGTTCGACGAAATGTAACAATAAAGATAGTTTCCGGTTATACGCACAATAAATACATACATACATATGTATATACATATACATACATACATATTACTGTTTCACGTATATATTTATATTATTATATTATATCTTACATATATTTTGTTCCATTATTCATTTGAGCAGATCTCAGTACATGAGAAGAGCTTAGTACTTGTACGTAAATATATTAATGGCAAGTAAAATAGTTCTTATTGCAAGTGAGCTTATTTCTGATGGTAATCTTCAAGGTAAATAAATGAAATCTAACGATTTTCTTCGGGAACTAAATAAAAATGTTTATATGTAGCTCCCCTACAATAAACATGTTGTATATATATATATATATGTATATATATATATATATATATATATATATATATATATATTATACATATATATATATATATCATATATATATATATATATATATATATATATATATATATATACATATATATATATATATATATGATACAATATTGGTAATTAAAAAAAAATATGTTTAACTTACAGAGGCTAGCGTTTCAATCGTATTCTTTTTATTAGTGAAGGAAAGTAATATTTGAAGACGGCCATGAAGCGCAAACACACTTCACAGAATCAGCAACTAGTCACCCTATACTCGCGGCCACCAAAAACTGTCATGTGATTAGGGGAAATAAAGATGGATCCGCACATTACGTAGAAGCGGGCACAAATATAAGATTAACGAAAGTACTTGACAAACTCATTCGGAAATTCGCATTAGATCTTCTGCCTGATTATTTCAAACACTTAATGTATTATATTTGTTCTAAAACGGCGTTTGTTCAATTTCCTCCAATGTTATATTTAGTCCTGCTCGAAGTGTTACCTTAGGATAGTCATCTATCCAGAAATTGGAAGTAATTGTTACTGTGACACTCATAACTATTATCATTTGAATAATATCGTTAATGTTATTATTATTAACATATCGATTTCTATAGCAGCAACACAAAGAATTCTAAGATCCAAACAATCAAATCAACACTTTCTCCTTTATATATATATATAACATAAAATATAATAATACGAAATCACATAATTGTCGATGCAATAATTTATTTCAACCGTGCGGTTTTTTCAAGCATCACTCAGACAATTACATTTTTGAGACTGATAGAAAATTGAATTTCCCTACTACAATTTAAACACAACTAGAGAGAGTGGTGGTAGCAAGCAATTTGATACATCTTTTATAGAGAGGGGGAAACTTAAAACTTATATTTAACTATGGCGGTCGAAGGGGAGGGATCTTTAAGTTAATCAACTAAAAACTGCCGTGTCAAAATTATGACACATACGACTTGATGATATCATACATATAGACAACTTTACTCACGCGCATACACAAAACTAAATACGCACACGTCCTATGCGCACGCACATACATAATCTCACTCGCACATTACCATAACTAAGCATAATCACATACAAAACTTTTTTTCATACATCTCTAGCCGAGACGAAATGCGTCCGGCGAAACTCGTGTTCTCAAACTCGGTAGGAGAAAAGAAAGAAAGAAACAAGAGACGAAATAGACAAACCGCGTGTCATAGATTCCCAGTCCGTCTGGATTCCAAGAAAGAGAATCTAATTGAAATAAAATTATACGTACATACATATATGTATACATACAAATCCATACGTACACACATACATATATATACACACACACACACACACACCTACATATAAGCATATATATACATATACATATATATATATATATATATATATATATACATACACACATACATATATATATCCCTGAATCTATTTGAAATATTGACCAAATGACAACGCATGTAGTTACTCACACATGTAAACATATACATACCTATACATACACCCACATACATATACATATACGCATATATACACATATATATACATACACACACGTACATATATATCCACACACCTGCACACAATATTTACATAACACTCTATATTCTTACTGATACAATATGAGTTCTAAAAATTAGTCTTACCTTATGTATATTTTAGATTAATTTGATAATCTATAGTTAAACCCTAATTCAAGTCTAATAATGTCTAGTGGTAATATTTGACATTTATACTTATATTAATTCAATAGCTAGTGTATTACCTGCAGAAACATGTTCTTACCACTATCTTATTTTAAGTAAATAATCTGAATAAATAAATATTTCAAAATACCATTATATACGCATACACACAAATACTATATATCACCAAGTCGGTAATTCTGTGTCTATAACAGATATTATTATAAATGTTTAGGGGGGGGGGTACCGTAAATAATGTTATTCAATTTGGTATCTTCACCGTTATAAGTCTAGAGATCCATCTGATTACTAGTCATTGGTTATTTTTAATTTATATTTATGTCTGCACCTTGCGATTTTTTCACTTGGCAATTACATTTATCTAGTAGATAAATGTAATTGCCAAGTGAAAAATAACTGCCCACTGGACGGTAACGTTAAAGTTGAGTCTGTGGTTTATAAGGCCACTATCCATCCGGAAGATAACAACAGGGATAAAAAGGTTTACATCGGCATCGCCGCGGGAAACTGGAAACAACGTTTCTATGACCACAAACACTCTTTCAATAATCCAGAACCTAAGAACAAAACGGAGTTAGCTAAACAATGGTGGCATCTGAAAAATGATAACAGGTCCCCGGTGGTTTCGTGGTCAATCTTATGTTTTTCGGATATTCCAGATGGATTTAGGCAAAGATGCAACTTATGTCTAGAGGAAAAAATAAGAATCCTAAAATATGATCGAACTAATCTCTTAAATAAACGAGATGAACTTATGGCAAGGTGCAGACATAAATATAAATTTAAAATAACCAATGACTAGTAATCAGATGGATCTCTAGACTTATAACGGTGAAGATACCAAATTGAATAACATTATTTACGGTAACCCCCCCGCCTAAACATTTATAATAATATCTGTTATAGACACAGAATTACCGACTTGGTGATATATAGTATTTGTGTGTATGCGTATATAATGGTATTTTGAAATATTTATTTATTCAGATTATTTACTTAAAATTAGATAGTGGTAAGAACATGTTTCTGCAGGTAATACACTAGCTATTGAATTAATATAAGTATACATGTCAAATATTACCACTAGACATTATTAGACTTGAATTAGGGTTTAACTATAGATTATCAAATTAATCTAAAATATAAATAAGGTAAGACTAATTTTTAGGACTCATATTGTATCAGTAAGAATATAGAGTGTTATGTAAATATTGTGTGTAGGTGTGTGGATATATATGTACGTGTGTGTATGTGTTACGATACACGTTACATATCTCATATCATTTTACTCTATACGTTTCGTAACCACAGTCTTAAATCTTCACGTATCAATTTACGGCCTTTCAGGCCTTTTTAAAACCACGAATCTGTTCACGGCATCTCAAGCCTTTTTCAATTACGGCCTCTGTTCATTTATACGTATCTTAAAGTCTCTAAAAAGTTCTCAAATAAATCTCAAGGTTTACCTTATCTTCTGTTCTCTTCTTTGGCCTGTGATTCGTCTAGTCTTCGCTGGCTGTGTCGTCTTGATCGAAGGAAGAGGTCTGTCTCAGACAGAATGAACACACGAGACACGAATTTTCTTGAAGGGAAATTTCACACAAGTTTCTTTATTCTCACACAATTTTCTTATTTCTTGGTTCGGTTGCTATCAGGGGGATTCCGGTCTCGACTCTCTCATACTTCGGCTATTTTCTTTCCTTTCGGGATATCTTCTGCCCTCCCAGAACGGGGCCTTACCGGTTTACCGGCTACATGCTCGCACCCGGTCTGAACGGTATCGCCTCTAAGCTCAGACTGATTCTAAAAAGCTAAGTTTTTGTTTTCCGTGGTGACGTAATCATCATTCCCACGCACGAGATGGGGACAAGGACGACTCACTCTGATCTCTGACTCAAAGGTCACGTCAGGTGTCTAAATTTGTTATGACTATTCTTGGATCAAACACTTCTCTGAACTCACTTCTGAGTCCAGAAACAAAACCTATTTTTCAATAACAAAATTAGCTATTTGATACTAGTTAACCTACTGTGCCTTGCATAATGGGGGCCTACGGTATTGTAACACTCCTTCCTTCCCTATAAACAAAAAAAACAAAAAATCCCAAGATTTTCTCTTTTTTTTTTAAAAACCAACCCCTCCCTGGGACTGGTAGAAATCCGAGCCTGAGCGCTCCTGGGGTTACCATCATTTCACCCCTGCCGGAATTTCCTTCGGCACCACATGACAATGTTTCCGGGATGTGGGAGAGTTTGCTCCCTACGGTCGTTACCGGCTAAAAAAGCCATCCCCTGTCCTAAATCAACATCAGGCGTTTCTCGCCTATATCTCCTGCAAAATCTACCACATAAATTCGCTCTTGCTCACACACGTTCTCCGTGCTCGACCACTTCCCAAAAATTCCCGGTATGTTACACTTTCGGGCCACCATCACTTTCTTAGATAACTTCAACAAACGGTCGGCACACAACCGATTAAAACTAACTGCGCGTTTTATTCTCGCGAAATAGGGGAACAAAAAACAGAAAAAAAAACCTTCATTAACCTATTCTCTAATGGTCAGCCTCGAAGCTTACTGAAGGTACCGTCGCTATGCTGCTTGCTATATATGGACCATACATTTCTGACACGCCCGTGCTCCCGTCGCGAATGACAGCGAACAAACACCCAGTTTCTAACTCCCAACCCCATTGGCGTGGCGTGGCACCCATCCCATGGCTCTAACTAAACGGCGTGACGGGGGTGAAATGTCGACACCACCGTTCCTGGAACACATCGGGTCACCAACCCAGGTCCATCATTTTCTTCCCTAAACCAAAATTAATTTGACTGAGGTACCCTCTCTTAAATATAAAGCTTAAACCTATTCCACTTCCATACACGGTCTACCGACGTGATTGGGGAGCAACCCTGGGTCCCGAAAATTAATCACAACTTCAATATCGACCACCGTTATCGTGGCGCACCAATACGACTGTCCTGTCGTCAAACCACCGGTTCGCAGTTTTAACGCGTGTAGAGTTCGAGCACCTTTGCCCATTCTTCTCCGAGCCAAAACCCATGGCCGCCTCGTTTGCGAAAACCACGCGAGCGAACTTTATTGATCCCGCAGACCCAACTGGGCTGCACATACTCTGTGCACAGGGATATTCTTCGAAATAACCTAATTGACCCCCGTCCGGGGTCTCCATCAACCGACCCAAACCTGCTATCAGTGCCCCCCAAACAACTCAAATACAAGATCACTTTAACCCTAACACTTTGCTGACCCACGTAACATTCAATTTAAGAACTGTTTTTTTTTTTAATTACATTTTTAAATTTCTCCATCCTCTAAATAGTAAAATATCATTCACTCAAGCATTAGGAACCCGGAATCCTCCATGTAACAAATACATCAAAATACATAAAAAAAAAAATTCATTCCACCCAACAACAACAAAAAAATCAAACCGAAACCGACAGAACCAATGGAGAACATATCTCCACAATACAATACAACATAATTCAAAAGATAAAGGGAAAAGAGAACAGCGCCCGACACCATAACGGGTTGACATGTCGTCAAACTCCAACCCGGACACCATCAGATCACCCGCCGCTGTCGTCGTTATTTTCCTGCAACACTTTTTAGCAGTTTTCAAAACCCACGGGCGCTTTCTTTCTCTCTCTGTCTCTCTCTCTCTCTCTCTCTTCTCTGTCTATGCGCTCTCGCTTCTCCCTTCCTTTCTAACAAGCATATTCTGACCACGCGCGCACATTTTTTTTTAAACAATCTCTTTTAACATTTCAATTCTTCTCTCTCTCTCTCCCTCTCTCTCTCTCTCTCTCTCTCTTTAAGACGCATATACATTCTAAAAACAAAAGATTTCGGCCACAGAGTGGCATATCAATCCCTTTCTTTCTATACTCTTTCTGTCTCTGTCTCTCTCTTTCTAATACATTCTTTCTTTCTTTTTTCTAAATACGCATATTCTGTCCTCGCGTGCACATGTCATTTCAGCACATCCACCCTTTTTAACATTTCCATTCTTCCTCTCTTTCTCAATTACATACTTCCCTCGTTTTTTTTTCTTTTTTCGCCCGTTATTGCTTTCACCTTTGCCCCCCACCAACACAAACCAGAAAAAAAATTACAGCAACAAATTCTTAAAACACGACACAAAAAAAACATAATTACGGCAAATCGTCCTTTTTTTTCTAACTAGAATGTTCTTTTCCTACAAAGTCTTAACAATTGTTTTTGCGCGTGTGTGTGTGTGCGTGCGTTCTTTTTCTTCTTTTTTTAACAAAATGTGTCTTTCTTTTTTTCTTTTTTTTGTGAATCTTAACAATTAACAAAATGTGTCTTTTTCTCTTTCTGCGTAATTTAATAATGG
>OY744516.1:184740213-184872713 GCA_963556195.1 Sepiola atlantica | reverse complement strand
AATAAGAGTGATAAACATGTTCGAATGTCGAAATTTATTTCAAATTTCGATTGTTCAATGCAAGGTGTATTCTGGAATAAACCAGTGTTTATTGTTCTTTCCTTAAGCCAAGGCTTTTCAAAGATCGACATCTTATCATCAGAGGAGAAATACAGATAGATAAGTTGGCTGTAGAAAAAGCCAAAGTTTATATATTTGAAAAATATTATTAAAAATTGGATGAAAAAAGTTCGTGTGAAAAAGGATATGTTGTCTGTCCAGATGGTAATTGTCCGTTGAAAGAGTGTCCTTTGACAAGATGTTTGAAAAGACAAAAAAAAGAAAATTTTCCGTAGGAGCAGTATGGAAAAAGTTTTTAAAAATAAATAAATCCAAAAGTGTAATGTTGAAATCTTAAACTTAGATGGAGCGCACTTAAATGGAATTGAAGTAAACAATCCGGCCATTTTTTGCAGCTTCCTGGGCCATGGTAGAAAAAACGAGATGGATAATTGGACAGATATGCTAGCGAGCGAATCCAAGTAAAACTAAGTTAAAACGCTATGCTAAATTAGGGGGTGGGTTGGGGATGGGAGAGAGGGAAAAAAGGGGGAAATCAAGCGGTTGGGTAGATTTAGAAAGCCACAGTAGCAGCTGGGAGGAAAAAGCGAGGTGGATGGGGGGAGGAGAGGTTCAAGTGATAAAAGGTTTGGGATGTAGGTGCGGGCAAGATTGGTCAAAACTTGAGAGATATGCCATTAAGTGTAAAAAATAAAATATTATTTGAAGTGAAAAAAGAGGAATGGGAAGAATGGGTCGTGAGTAAAACCTAGATTTAGGTTAGGGACAAAAGGGAATTCGAGAGTTGAAGATGGTTGCTGATGCCAAAAAAAGAATTCCAATGAAAAGAAGCATGCAATTTAAAAGTAATAAGTAAAATTTAGGGCGACGACTAAGCCGTTGACTAGCTGAAATTTCTAGAAATTAAAGCGGCTACCTAATTTATAAAAAAGTATAGTATAATAAGTAATGATTGAAAGATTAAAATAATTTATTAAAAATAATTCATTAAAATAAGGCCCAAATGAAAAAATAAGTGAATAATTAAATGTTAAAGACAATTAAATAATTAAATAAGAATAAGTAAAAATAAGCAAGATTAGCTTAATGCATAGTTATACAACAAGCCTGTCCAACCTAGTTATATTACAATTTTGGGTAGCGGAACAGTTCTGGGTTGAGGTAAGGCTGTTAGTAACAATTGGTTTCTATTATAAGTAATATGGGCGGGGTTTAGGTAGATTCACACATATATATATATATATATATATATATATATATATATATATATATATATATATATATATATATACATATATATATGTATATAAGAAAACTTTAATTCGATAATATATATAAAGAAAAGTTTAATTAGATAACCGCTGTTTAGGCTTGTTATCTACGCACGATGACTCTACGTTTGCATTACATACACAATTTCATATCAATCTATGTTTCATAGATCTTCTTTTAATCTACACCTCATATTGACATCAACACAGTACACTATCGAGAAACACACTTGATTTTAATAGAATGTGTGGTTAGTTAGCCAGGACCCTTAACCCTTATCCTACTCCCTACTTTCGATCCTAAACATTAACACTTATCCCTTACGTCGAACCTGACATCTTACCATAAACCTGCCTTCGAAACCCAAATCCATACTCTAGCTCCTTACACTTCCACTATATATAATTTTAAGTTTAAACCTTAAACACTAACCCTGTATCTGATTCTTTTACACTCATAGTAAATTATAACCTTAAGCCTTAACCGCTTACGCCTAACTCTTAACCTGAACCCAACTCCCAACCACAACACTAACACTTTACTGTAACCAAACCATAATGTGTTACATTAATCTAACGTTTAAACAAGCGACATTCGACACTACAACTAATTATTCAACGAAAATTCGCTTAAAGATTCGTAATGTATGTCTTTGTAGATATCAGGCCAAAGAAGAGAGACGTACGGTGTAGATATTTTTACGCGTATATATCAAGCTAAATTAGTACTCTATAAATTATTAGTAATCCCAATGAGATTAAAAAAACACCGAATTCAAAAATAGTCAATATGCAGATAAATAATATAGATAACACCCAGCTTAATGATAAAACCTTAAATTCAAACAGCTCATATATTATAATTAAGTATAATCCCAATGTTATAACATGATTCATAGTTTGTAATAATCACGCCCAAGAAGATCAAACAACAATGATAGTTGGCTTGTGTACACCTGTTTTCTAAAATCACCATTTATTATCACATCTACAGCAGGGTGGTATATTGACAATTATATGAATATCTTCATCCACACAATACATTTTTATGAATAAAATACGGGCTATATTTAATTGAATTGCACAATAATTGTACATAGTCAGCAATGTCGTGTATGCCTGCTTATTACATTATTAGAACACAAGTGGTTGAAAAGAACAACACAAAAATATGCATTTACTTAGACAGACAAAAAGATCCCTTCATTCCAATGACAATTAACGGCACACGTTTAAAAATTGCACCATACGAAATCAACCGAAAAATGAAGCCCATAGAATCGTTAATAGACTCCATAATCTCTTCAACAATCTAGCCGCATTTAGTACACATGGCTGTCAATGTATGTCTACCTTCTGTACCACAGTTGATTCATGACTAATTAAATGTATTTGCTTTATCGCCGTTCAATGATATATGGAGTATTTTTTAAACCATCTCTTCAGTAGATATGATCCGTTAAAGGAGTGTCCAGTAACCGAAACCTAACTTATCTGTCGAATGATATCAAAGATAATATCTTTCGAACTAATTCCCAGACTATACCTCAACTGCAAAAGCCACCGCACATCAAATGATGGCAGTTCCAATAGAAGAGAGTGTCACAGGTATTCACAACTTTTCTCGCCATAGCCTTATGTGCTTACACGCTGGTAAAAGAACACTTATTGACATCCATGAGTAAAAAACATTTACAAATCAGACACTGACTGAAGTATATTTGTAATAATGTTTAATTGTAGAAACGATAGTACATTTTATAACGATTTCATGGCGCATTTCAGTAGATTATTTTGTCAGTTATTATTTTACGCACTAAGTTGTTTTACTCTTACGAATCTTTATTTTATAATCTTTCGTATCATAAGGTTTACTACAATAGTATTTTGATTTTAATCTGCGTGAGTGCGTAACACAATGTGTAAAACGGAGAAGGATGCGGGTATTTGTATATATCTTTCTGACTGGCTGTGTGAGTGATTTTATAGAGAATGTGTCGATTTTTTTATTTAATATATAACTAAACACCATATGTGTTGCACTACAATATGTCATGTTGCCTTCGGATACATTATTCCGTAACATAATTTGGTCAACTTTTTTTCTTTCGCTTCGATGATAAAAAAAATCGCGCCCGCTTTCTTAGGTATCTAGGTCGACAGTTGTTACCAAGGCGTTGCGATGTTTCGTGGGCTTTACAGCGTACAAATATTTGCTCGTCTCTGATCGGATCATGGCAGAGAACAAGTATCGCTTACAATAGATCGAGTATTAATCCGTTATATATTGAGTCAATTCCTTTTAATTATCTTGCGGACGAAAGCTTACAAGTCAATATTGAACAGAGGTGATGGATCTCAGTTTATTTGCAACATAAAAATAACCATTCCGGGTAATTTTATTCGATCATCACATAAGAAACCTCACCGAAGTTCATTGTTATGGAAATCACTTAACGTGTAAAAGAAAAAAGCCATCGAATGCCATTAAGTGGTAAAGGTTTACGCGTCTTTGTGAAGAGTAGAGGAATGCTATGTTCTTCTAATAAAGAAGTCCACCCTACACTCTGTAAGATCACGAAACAAACCTTGTTTATAGATAGTGAATTTAAACCTGTGATTGTATTAGCTTTACTTACAACACACTTAGGTAATTCGCTACAGTTTATATTTTAACATACTTGTTCACATTCCGACAATCTATATTATAAAGAAGAAGAGAGGAAGATCTCATAATTGTAATCAAGAGGTCACTACCTTACAACTAAAATTGCATTTCCTTTGCTGTATACGTTTTTAAAATATCCAAACATGAAATGATTAATAATGAAAATTGCTTCACTGCATTCCGAGAAACGTCGTGTAAGGGTCAACTAGTACGTTATGAAATGAATTCATATATCAACCCAAGAAAAGAATTTTATATAAACTCATGCTTTCCAAGGAAATAAATTTATTATTTTGATCACAAGTAATACAGCTTTCCGGATATAAATCGTGAACTAAACATATGCATAAAAAATTGTAAATAATTCTAGATTTTAGAGGTAGTATAAAGGTTGATGCCCACAATTTGAAGAACGAACAGTATCAGATAAAGCACATTTAATTACGCTAGGTTTATTGTCTTCGTGTCATGAAATAAGGAATCAAGTTACGCAATACTGATGTCAGTGCAGACCAATTTTTTGATTCGTTAAGTATCCTACAAAAAGTCCTACCTTTATATCCCGTCGTCACTTTCTTCCCAATCTATATTAAAGAATTCTGGCGATGTACTCGTCGAATTTTTTTTTTCAAGAGACTATAATGCAGATTTTCTGAGGAATGGAAGGGTGAAATAGATCTTATACCAGGTAACATTGACAATAAATTTTCAAGATCTTAGCAAAAACCAGTGCGCTATCAAGAGCTCAATACTGTTTGAATACAAAATGTCCATGCGTATTTAATATGGTACTTTTTTAGAAATAACTTGTTACCGTTATGAAACACCCACTATTTATTGAACTTTGATTGCATACATATAGTTATAGATTGTTGCATACCATTCCAGCCAGTTAACTTGCATAACTAAAACTAATAGTCCCTTTACTTCTATATAATTATTATTATTATTATTATTATTATTATTATTATTATTATTATTATTATTATTTTTATTATTATTATTATTATTATTATTATTTTTATCATAATTATCATAAAAGGGTATCATTTTTTATATATCTTAAATCGAAGTAGATTAAATGTAGACACTGGTGCGTGCTATGTACAGCTGTTACATTAGGACGGGCCCTGTATTTTTGAAAACGGGTAAAGTAGCTAGTATGAATGATGAACTGAGCGAAAGAAATAGGATTAAGTGCAATTTAGGTGCATTGATAATTTGGGACGCATGTGTGGATGCACGTACAGAGAGATCGCTTGACTTGCGCGATTTGCAACAGAGGCATCTCGTGCAATTTTAGTGCAATGTTGTTTCTCACGGTCGCAGTGACGGGTGATGAGACGTTAGATCAAAGGTTAGACACAAAAGCGATTTGAGTTCTGTTATGACATTCATTGAAGGGTCAAATGGCTCTGACGTCACAGATCCCTGGTGAGAAATTAGCTTTCGAGAAAGTTCACCATAGAAGCGCGTCATGGACAGACGTCGATAAACTGAGCTCTGCAATGCGTAGTCATGGTGACATCGCCAGATATCGGCTAATATGTAGAAGAAAATAGCCGATTGCATCGGTCAACTTTCCAGACAACAGTATGAAAGAAAGATATACGAATGGAAATCTCTCCGATGGAAGTGTGAAATAAAAGAATAGAACACTCTCAAAAAGTATCGTCTTCGAATGCTTTTGTTTCCGTACATGAAAACAGAATTTGCCCACAAAACAGGTACACCACTCCGATCACGAGCTAGCGACGGAGATAAGTCTGCCAGCAAACCCACGACCAGCGGAGGCAGACATCTGTAAAGTAATTTTCTTTGTGCATAACAGTTTGGGTCCTAATCTGTAAACCGAAAGAACTAAAAATCAAATATGCCTAACGAACAATGTTTAAAATGCGTTATTTGAAATCTTTAAAGAGCAGACGTTTTAACGAGAATTGTTGAAAATAGGTTGAGAGTTTAAAGGCTTAAAAGTACCATAAAATCGCCCTAAGGAAATGTGTATTAAAAGTGCCTGTTAAAATGTCGCTTGAAAGTGCCTAACGCAAAGTGCTAAAAAAGCTTGAAACCGCTTAATAATCTTCTCATAAACTTTCGTATTGTTTTCGGTTACGAGAAGATTTAATTCAAAAGTTTTATGTATCAAATCCCCTTTCTTGTGCCGCACCCCTTTGGGTACCTATGGAACACAGACACACCTATTTTATACGACGGCTATGGTTAAAAAGAAAATCCGTTTTTTTTTTCAAAACGGTCACACATATATTAAGAAATGTTTAATAGTGGTTGACTTCACATAGTTTTCGAGAATCTGAAGAAATAAATAGATAGCTAAGAAAGAAATTGTAACATGGTCAGCGATGTTTTCAAAGTCTAACATATAATACTTAATTTAAAAACAGTTTTCTGCACTAGATCGAATAGTTATGCTTATTTAACTCTATCAAATCAGGTTAATAAAATATTTGCACATTAAAAATATCCAGAATTCCGGTATAGTTGTAGGTGAATAGAATACAATATTGAAGATAGTAGACGGATTTATTTAAGGAAGACACACAATATATTTTTAATAGATATCCAGAAAAGTGTAATGAACTAAGGCCGCTACTTATGGATGAATAGTCTCTTCATGGACTTAATTCTGTGCGGAGCAGACTGGCCATAATTTTTTCAGCACCATCAGTAGTAAGTCAGATAATTGATACCCCATCGGCCTTGATAGCGGTCATTGATGATACTGCTATCTTCACTTAAGTCTCTATAATTCTCTAGAAAATAGTCCAGATGAAAGCGGAGGAAGTGCATTTTCACTGATATGCGCGCACCTAGTTGGTTGAAATTATCCATTAACTCGTAAGGCACATTCTTATAGTCATAACTTATGTGGTTGCCATGCAGTTGGCACTGGCTGACTGAAGTGGCAATGAGGCTAAGAGTTCAGCAGAATTCAGTGCATCATCAAAACTAGTATCCTTGTTTCCCTTATTTTATGACTATCAAATATATATGCCTTAATTTGTCTATGCTTTTTCGTTTAAACGTATTATAGAGGAACACATATTCTCCACTTTCACGGTTCAATGCCTTTAAAAAGCTCTTCATGGAATCCGAGATTTATGTGAAGGGTTAAAGCAATCCATTGCTCGATTCAACTAGAGTTGGGACAAAACAGTGTGATCTAGGGTTTAATAATTTTCTTGATGGCTACTCTTGTCTGACATAATGCTGGTCATCAGCGCGGCTATCCCATATGCATCGAACTTTGTGTAACCACTTTTAATTCCGAGGATGTGTCGAACAACTTTAAGATCTCTACAGATCACCCATTTATGTTTCTGCTAGGTAAGAGTAAAACACATTTCATGCTTTTGTGTGATTCTTTCATTTAAACCAGGATCGATGAAAGCGTATTTCCAATATTCAGGAGAACTTCTTTGAGACTTCTGTAAGATGAGACAATAAAATATTCCATTCTATAGCATCATACGACAGACCAAATGATTTAATATGGTATGCCATATTGCTAGAGAAGACCAGTAAAGTTTCTACATCAAACATGGATACTTATCTTAATCATTTCTAGTTATTTCTGGCGCTAGTAGATGTATTTTATGAATACACTAACTCAGTATCAGGGAGAATTTATTTGAATGATCCAAGTCTCGTGTGAGGGAATTGAGTTCGGATTGGGCCAACGGCCCAAAGTAATCGTCTTCTTTTGAACTGTGTCTATCACACTTATCTGTATCAATCATGTAACTAGATTTGGAATTAGAACTAGATTACACGGTGAAATTTGGCTCAAGAACAGGAATATAAAGGTTTTATGACAGAAAGAATATCCGGGTAGAGAACGCCGTACTTGTTTTGGGGGTTGATGACTTTACGATGTGTCATGCATAAGTAGCAGTCGGTAACTTACTGCTCTCCTTCTATCTACACCATTAGATCACCAATGTCATCCTCCGGCTTTTCTTGTTCTTTCACTCCGGTAAGTTATTTACACATGTTTGTAGCAGATACAGTGAAGGAATAGTTCATAATGGTCAACTAGTTTTACTACAATATAAAAGTGATATGTCTTCTTTCACAAAATCAGTGATTTAACTTACGGTCTGGAAGAACCAGATGTCCACAACATAAAATAGTATGATGGTTATTGACTTGAAGTACATTTTTCTGAAAAGAGAAATAAAAAATAATATTGAAGGTAACCCACGACCAAGTTTGCAAAAGAAAACCCCATAAACGCTGTAATTGGAATGGTGTAGAACAACTACGCTGGAAACCAAATAGACTATATCTTAGAAACCAGTCGTTAGCAAGAAAAAATAATTCAGCATGCAAAAAGAGCCATAAATTAGTTGAAACAAACATTGACATTTTTAGTAATGTTATTAAATATTGTTAATCAGAACAATTATAAAAAAGTGTGTGCCAAACATAAACAGAACTAATGTATATTTTAATGCATATTTAAAGTTATTAAAGTATATAGAAAAAGGCTTACGAGAAATAACTGGTGACTAACTCATATTAAGTAAAATAATATTTATATATATATATATATATATATATATATATATATATATATATATATATATATATATATACAATACATATGCACACGTATTCACGAAAACAACATCTCCTCAGTGTCTTCCGTACATATTCACATCAGGCACACATATCTACACAAATCCACGGTACTAATATATACACTCGAGATCTCAGGCGGCTACATACATGAACACTTGCAAACGTATTATATATATATATATATATATATATATATATATATTTATGGGTATGTATGCGTGTATACGTAGATTTTATACGTGCATTTGTATATATGTGTGATTTTGTTCACGTGATTATGTTCACGTGGTTGCATGTATGTGTTTCTTGTTGCATTTCATGTCCGATTGTATGGGACACTAAATGGCGTAGGGAGCAGTCGGGTATTGCCGCGATCGGATGGGGGCAGCACTGCATCTATGCATCTATATGCCCATATATCTCCATTCTAAATTATATTTTCTATGTTCTATTACCTATTTTTCTATTTTCTTATTTCTCACTTTTCTATTGTTTATCCACTAGTTGTTTATCCACTATTTATTTTTATTAATTTACTGTGTACTTGCTTAAACAACTCTCCCATCTTTTCCATATCCTCCATATTTTAGCAACCTACATTTTCAATTTTTTTTTATAGAATAACAATTAGTTCAATTTCCTTCAGCACCATTCTTCCTCTACAAAAAACACACTTTTCCTTAATTCGTTTGTTTTGATTAGTTTAACAAGCGACACCAGATTTTCTTTTTAGTTTTTTTCCTTATCATATCATTTTTACAGCCATGTTCCTACCTCCCCCGATAACCTCAGCAAAATCTTCCCCAGATCTAGCTTTTGAAGCTTATCTGCATTCAATCTAAACTTTAAACCCCACCGAAAAATACTTTTACATTGCTGTCTAGAATCTAAAGAACTTCTTGACTTGGCCATCTTCGGATTTAATTTTATTTCTCTTCCTTCCTATGCGTAAATACCATTAACCCCTTCCCCCACCCGTAGGATTGCCCCCCCCCCTTCTCGTCCTCTTTAGCTTTTTTCTCTTCTTTTTCCTGTTTTTTTGTTGTATTTATTCTTTTCTTCTCTCTCCTGGGTCCCCCTATGTTCTTTCTATGTTATCCTATGCTCTTTTCTCTCTCTTTTTTCTCACATATCCTACAATTCCAAGTAAGTTTCATATATGAAAACAGTTCGTCTTATTATTTTCTATTGAAATGTAATTCGTTGCTTTTGCCTTTTGATCTACTAGCTTGAAAACAGGAAGAATCACGTTTACTTGATATGGTTATTTTTGTCTGATCCACCGATCTAAGAACTGCGAGCTTGGGTGGAATTGTCGTCGTTGGATTTTCACACAGATTCTTTTTGGATTTACCAATTACATTTGAACTCCATACCATTTGATTTCCGTTTTTGGTGACTTTCATTTACATTGAGACATACCCGTTTGAACTTTTAAAACTTAAAAAAAAAAATTCTTCAAATTTCTAATATTGACTATCCTCATCTGTCAACTTATCAATCACCACCTCCTCTGATAATAAGATTTTAATCTTTGAAAAGCCTGGCTGAAGGAATGAAATTGAAAGAGAAGAAGAAGAAATATTTTTATTTACTAAATGCTTCTTGTTCTGAACAATGGAAGATATTGATTTGCTTCCATTTGCAGGTCTAACTATTTTTGATTGACTCATCATATATATATATATATATATATATATATATATATATATATATATATATATATATATACAATATTATCATCAAGGGACACATATTCCGCTACCGGACAACTAATCAGTGTTGCTGAATTACTACAGTCATTACCTTTACCGTCAAGCCACGAAACATGACCAGAATATCAGGGACATTTTATCGCACATAAATCTTTACCTCATTTTTTGTTTGTTAATATTTTAGGTTATAGAGGCAAATGAATATAGATATCTACGGTGAAACATTTTACTAGATGGTAGACTGAAGTATTCTTTTTACAATATGGAGAACGTCTATATATTTTTTAAATTATCGTGTTCATCAACGTAATTGCAGTCGGGTGTCTTTGCGTTAGGCCACGAAACATCGCTAGAATTTCAAATAAATCTCTTCATCGTAGACATCTATATTCGTATATTATTCTCTTTCGCCCCAAAAAACAACACAACATTAATTCATAGATGTATGTGCGTCAAACGTTCATGAACTTTTAGTGATGATTCCTGGCCTGGTGTATTAACACCGCACTGCAGTTTATTTGGTCACGCTGATCAACCGTATGACGGCGAAACACGTGTTCGGACATAACTCACTTTAGCATGTAGAAAACATTGTTTAGCGTATATATCTGAATTAGTTCATTTGTCTCTATCGCCCAAAACAATAGCAAACAAAAAAATAATGTATCCATTGACGTGCAATAACATATTCCAGTAATCCAGGCGATGTTTCGTGGCCTGGCGGTAACGGCACCGGACTGAACTAACTTAGATAATGCTTCGAATCTCGCTAAAGTTCAGACACGTTAACAATCTGTAATAGCAAAATACGTGTTCGTAAAAAAATATATTTTATAAATAACACTGTACACGCTTGATCGACAATCAGCGCAAGGGAAATAACTCACTTTTAGGCAAATGCTTCACTTGGATAAATAAATTCCTTCATTTGTCTGTATCGCTCAAAACAGTAACAAATAAATAATAATGTATACATTTATGTACGATAAAATGTCCCTGGAATTCAAGCGGTTTTTCGTGGCTTGACAGTCAAGGCAACTGTAGTCGCGCTTTTGAATGTCGTTAACATTCGGCCAGGCTGACGAACCGTGTTCGTGGATCATTATAATTTATGAAAAAAATATAGACGCTCTGAACATAGGGGCGACACCCAGTGTAAGAGAATGTTTCAGCGTAAAAATCTGAATTCATTGTTTGTATCTATCTCCCAAAACATTAACACACACACAATAATTAAAAAATAACACATGCTGATATAATAGAACGTTTCTACTGTATAACTATCTCTGTCATAGGGAAACATTTTTTTAGTTATTTAAAATTATTTATGAATTATCTCCCTTCAACTATTTGGATAATTTAGGAATGTTATTTATTTAAATATTTATTTATATTTATTTTATTTATTTATTTATTTATATAGCTATTTATTTTATTTATTTTAATTTATTTATTCATAATGTTTCTTCTCTTAGATATACGAAAACCTTTTCGTACAACAAAGACGTAAGACGCTCAGCCGTTAAAAACAACAAACAAAAATATACCAGACGCTGAATCATCAAACGACACGTTAAGCGCTAAGCCGTTGAAAAAGTAAGTTGTTTTGATTTCATTGAACAGTTAGACTGAACTACGATTAAGATAACGGGGGCTCACATCAGTGAGGGGACGATATGCAAAAAAAAGCTGTTGTGAGAAAGGTCCTGAAACGGTGCATATTCTCTCCTGATGACCCGATATGTTCTGGAGGCTGAAATAAAGTATTCCATCAGTAAAACAACCGAGGAAATATATATACTAGCACGCAAGTAAAGCTGTTTCTTTCAAAAAGCAATTTCGTCCTTAATCAGCTCGTTTCAGAACGAGTTTCTGCTACTGTTCCGGTAGCTAGTTTCATTCTACAGAGGTATGACTTGTTCGTTGACTTTCAAAAACAGACTGAATGGTGGCTGGGAATAGACCAGCGACACCTGGAAAGACAGGGGACGTTGGGAAAGACCAACTGAATCTATCGGGCTAGCAATCTAGAGTCCATCTAATATGTGCTACAGAACAAAATACAAGAAAATTCCCTCATGATCAACCGAAAGAGAGGGAGGATGATAGATGAAAACGAAACTATTGGAAAACGACTCAGCTAGACTAACGTATAACGAATACAGAACAGTACACGGACTCCCCATGCGTCTGTGGACGGAACTCTAACTACAAAAAAGGAATAAAGATCCATCGAAGCAAGATGAGATGTGCTTCTCACCCAAAGACTCATAAGCAGCGTTCTGTTATCACAGATAAGACCTCGAAAACCAAGGTCAGGACGCAACCCACACTGCCGAGGATATTTATGCAGTTGCGCCAGAGAGTGAGACGAAACTTCCCAGAATAACATTCCTACCGACCAGCAGTTCGTAAGAATGGTGCATGCTTGACCATACAATAAGCAATGCACTACATGAAGAATTAGATAGAAAGAAATATGATCAACGGTTAGAAAAATGTTGTCATGTTATATACTTGATTGATAGAGCATTCTATGGTGAAAAAGGGAAATCTACTGAACAAGAAAAACAGACGACAGATGGAGATGGAACACTTAAGAAATAAGGTAGCTCTGGACCAAAAAGAATATCACATGATGATATAATAGACATTGTCAACTGTATACCTCTATCTGTGAGAGGAAAACCTTCTTTTTATTTAAAAGTATTTATGAATTATTTCCCTTGAACCATTTGGATAATTAAGGAATGATATTTATTTAAGTATTTATTTATATTTATTTATTAAGTTATTTAATTTTATTTATTTATTTATAAAAAAATGTTATCTTCGATATGTGAGAATGTGTTCATACAACAGAGACGTACGACGCTCAGCCGTTAAAAACAAAAACAAAAACAGACGAGACTCTGAATCATCAAACGACACGTAAGACATAACGCCGTTGGAAATGCTGTTGTTTTGATTTCGTTGAACAGATATGCATATATATATATATATATATATATATATATATATATATATATATATATATATATATAATAGCAAACAAGGTTGCTTTTTTCCAAACAACAATATCCACTGATATCAGCTCGCTTCAGAACGAGTTTCTGCTACTGTTCTGGTAGCTTGTTTCATTATATATATATATATATATATATATATATATATATATATGTGTGTGTGTGTGTGTGTGTGTGTGTGTGTAGGTGTGTGTGGGTGGTGTATATATAATTATGGGTACTTACGAATATATATATATATATATATATATATATATATATATATATAGAATAAAGTATATACTCTATATAATACCCGAAAATGTTCCAAATTGCAAGCTGAAGGAAGTTGTATTACAAGCTTAAAACGATTATCTATTATAGGTGCATTTCAATGAGCAAATGTACAATCAATCCATAACTATACTTTCTCTTTGTTATTCTATTTCTTATCTGCTATATATATTGTCGAATCACTACAACCCTTCTTTTCTTCTGTTCTTTAAATTGATGTACTTTCATATGTCGGCGAATACCTGTAATTCCTTTTCGTCACATAGACGAACCCATTTTAATCATGTTTCTATCGTTTTTGTTAAATTTTATTTACGTTTATTTTTACCAAATAAACTAATTTTTCTTAATCTTATCTGCGTTTAGAAGCCAAATAAAGAGAAATACACACTCTTTATTTTAACTGTGTTCTCATCAGAAAAATTGTTTATCTAGTAACAATAGGAACAAACTTCTATCCAAAGACATAGTAAAAAAAGATAGCGAAAGTTCAAAATGAGCTCTTGACAAAAGTAACGCAAGTCAAACCGTCCCTTACAATCAGAATCAACTGATATAGCACACACTTTCGATACTGCAATGTAAAGAAAGTATCATAATGATACAATCAACTGTGTATTCTTTAGCTGACATATGTAAACTCTTTAGAATTTATCTTAAATGTTAAAAAAATCTCATTAACCTAGTATTATTGATATGACGTCCATTACTTAACCATTTATTTAAATCAAAACTTAATTATTTTTGTCGATTTCTTTTACATTCTTGAAATGTACTGTTTTATTTTACATACACAACATGTCTTGTTTTTAGGGATTCAGAGAAAAATGCGCTCTATCAATAAACTACTTCTCAGTTTGTTATCTTCGATATAATAACATTTCCCAAATAACATTTTCCGCATAATGCATGGTCTTTTATTTACTGCAACCTTTTGTCGTTACCTCAATCTAACACTAACTCTTTGGAGAGGTCACCACGTGAAATAGTTAAATTATTTGTATCGTAGATTTTATATAAGTGATTTTAATCTCTTAGTTTAGTAAAGTTATTTCCTCTATTTCATTGACTATTTTAGAATTCAAACCGCTTCACGAGCCAATTCCTGATGTGTGTTTTCCGTTCGTTTCGTCCTTTTACTAACCCGCTTACGTTTTTCGGCAACTAGCTTCTCTCAACACACTATTTTATAAAAGGGGTCGCTGCTATTTTACTCTAACGCTAATGGTTGCCTCTGCCTCTCCTAGAGTCACCACAGGACTGTGTTTAATAGTGTAGCCTTTTTCCTAAATCCACGCTTATACATCAACTCATCCTCTTTGCTATAATCTTTATACTACACTACATTTGTAATCTGAATACATATCGCCTCCTTTACATACTCTTTCTTCTTCCGGACATTTTTTTAGAATAAGTCAATCAAGGAAGAGTGGTATACATTTACAAAAAAAAATAGCTTGCATTCTTCATATCTAAATCACTTATTTAAATTATTTCACATTTCTAATGTTGTATAATTGATATCCACAACAACTATTACAGCCCCGCGTCACATCTAATATTAATTTTTGCATATTTTCAATATTTACTTTTCGATGTAAGTATATGTCCAGAAAGACACGAATAAAGTATCGTCAGTATTTACTAAGAATGAATATACAAACATATAATTAATTACAATGTGTCTACGTAACATAACCGGTAGTTCCGTATTAATTCGCTTTGCAATTCGCAATTTCCCTTTTTTTCTTTTTCTTTGAAAAATGTATTTTCTAGTTCTGCTCGAAAATAAACTTCACCACCAAAGACAAAGTATTCATTATGTTACGTATCTGTGGACAACTCGCTGTTTCCAGCAGTCGTCCATATACATATTTTTTATTACTGCTTAACCTTTAGTGTTTTCTCAAAAATATTTTTTTCGAATCACTCTCGTATCTAATTCGGACTTTGTATTACGTTTTTATTTATTTATTCTTTTCTTTTTTTTTTAAATGCATTAGATCTTATCCCCCAACCTAAATAAAGTTCACATCTTAATCGTGGGGTATGCGTTCGCGCTGGTTAACCAGAAAGAAAAAAACAATTGATTATCTTCTTTTAGTTTAGCGGTATTAACTTTTTACAGTTCCAGGTTTTTTAAATAAAAAATACGTTCAGTAAATCTAACGGGTTTGGAATTAAACATATTCTATAAGCCCGTGGTTGCAATCCCTCTTTTACAAAATATTGTTTTACATTAACGTCCTGGAGGCTGCGTTCACGTCGGACAACTCTTAACAAATAAGTTAACACTTAAAACGTGAAGGGGCTTTATAGAGTTAATATACTTTTCTGTGCAACGCCGGAACACGGGTATGGCTAGTTTTCAAATAACATCGAAAAGTACTCTTATACTCACTATTGACATCACCATATATTACTTATAATTACATATCTAATGACTAAGTAAGCAGTATGCGAATCGTTATTTGAAATAACTACGTTCAAAATCAGTCAGGTATCTCGGGTAAACAAATTTGAACCCAATTATCTTTTTCGAATAATTCCATTTATTTATGCTAATCTTCTGACGTCACATCCACCAACCCCACTTTTACCCTAGTATCATTTCTAGTCTAAACTATATTGTTTACGTATTGGAATCGAACATACAGCATTTACGAGATAAAGAAATACAACGAGTATCATTAGTACGTGATTATTTCATGATGAATTTACATATTTCGTGTAAACTATGTAAATGCAAATAATATGGGTTCTTTGGTGATTGAAATTGTATTTTAAGAGATGTATATGGTTTTGTATTAATATAGAACACTGTTATGGGCCTCATATCAATGGTCTACTTAACTACGTACATCATTAACTCGACATAATATTAAATATGGGACGAGTAAACCCAAAAATTGGTTAGTAAAAATGAGCCAAAATAGAATTTTAGTCGTAGTCTACATACTGTATTTGAGGTTAGGATGATTAGCCTTTAGGAATTGATAGACACACATGTTGTCTCACATAGCGAACACATAGTGCGAGACAAAGAAGCGTTTATTTACTTAGAAAGTAAGGAAACTAAATAGAGTAGAAAGTGAACTCTCAGTTTATATTCGGAGCCACGTAACACTCGATTCACTTATTTTCCATTTAGTCCTCACTTTCCCAGATCGATTTTTCAGACAAAGGTGGAATAATTGTTATTTTCTGGTCGGAATCTATGCATCTAAAACTCATCGTTGGCTAGTTTTTGATTGAAAAAATAGTATTTTAGCTCATTACATCAAGTGGCTTCATGCCTAGTATGGAGTGATTTCCATGAAAAAAAAAACATGAATATGTTAATTAAAGATTCGCTAATAACATTATAAAATAGTTATGGTTGATAAATCCCCCCTCTCATTCTCACCTCCCTTTCTTTCTCTTTCTGAGCCTCTCCAACTCACACTACTACTTAGGTATTTGGGACGAATATGAAATAAAATAAATTACCCCTGCTTTCGACGATTTGGGCTTGACTTAGTCATTTTCAATATGAAAAACCTTATTTGCTGGCGGTTTTAGAGGAGCACATGCGGGGTAGCAATACAAGTTATAAACTTTCTATGTTTTTTTCTGACAACAATTTGGTTTTCTGCATGTATGTAAGGCAACAAAAAGAATTTGATCATAATATGACAGAAAATAACTATATAATATGATGAATATTATTGAATAAGTACAAAGACATATATTATAAAATACTGTTAGAATACTGGTATTTAACTACTTTAATTGGCAGAACATGAGTAAAAGTTTCAACATAATTAATAAGATTTCTAAATATGAAGCACATTTTTATATGTCTCTGCCAATTTTAAATTATTCACCAACAACTAGTTCAAAATGTAAATCGAATCAATTTTCTTATATAGAAAAGAGGATAGTGCAGTATTAGCGCAGTTCAAACGAGAGAAAAGTATATATGTAAAAGAGTAAGACTATTATTTAATAATTTTATCATTTTATGATTTTATATAACACGTTTCAAGCGGTGGTCCGCTATCATCGGATATGTGAATCTATTTTGAAAATTGATTTACATATCTGATGATAGCGGACCCCCGCTTGAAACAGGTTATATAAAATTATAAAATAACAAAATAAGAAATAAATGTTGAAAAACACTTTTTCCAAATGTTGGTAGCCTTACTCCTTTACATAAATATATATATATATATATATATATATATATATATATATATATATATATATATATTGGACGCATTTCAAATTTGGACGCATTTAAATTCCCGAAACAGTTTTTCATGGTAAACAACTGATGACCCATTAAACAATGTTAGAAGCAAACTAATAACATAACTGAAAAAGTTAAATTGACTTACATGAGTGATTTTCCACTGAACGACTTCGGACTAAAGGTTTTTTTTTTTTTTTTTGTTTTTTTTCTTTTTAAATATAGTTCTAATTGTTGAGAAACTTCCAAGACTATATATATATATATATGTGTGTGTGTGTGTGTGTCAGTATATTCTTGCATTTGTTTAGATTACTAAATAATCATTCTATGAATATATCCATGTTTAAAGGAAGATATCTTTTTATACCTTACAATTTCACCCATGCCAAGATAAATGTTGGATGAGATTTAGAAGCGGAATTTATCTGCCTTTATGAGAGATATTGAGACAGAATTTGTCGGCATTTGATTTATATATACTATTGGAACTGTCAAGTGATGATACATCCTGCCTCATTAGAGAGAGATTCAAAAATGCAGGAACCAACCGTAGTTAACTTAGCATCTGAAAAGTAATCCCTCCATTCATAGTAATGCTTGTAGTTGCACAATGAGTAACACGCTTTATGTCGTTTATCCCCATACACATCTTTTCCTCTATACATTTCCTCATATTTGTATCTCACAACACCCACACACATACCCACAAGTACACACACACACATCACCTTAACAACAGATTGATGACGCAGAAGAACTAGAAAACAAAACACATTTGCTTTTACCGATTTTTTCTCGACATACTCTCAATTCGATCACAAACAAGAAAGATTTCAAATTTGGACGCATTCGTGCCGTTATTTAACGTTCACGGAACCCTAGATTCCGTTTTATTTAGATTCGTAGCTGCCAATCTGAATCTGATTGAAGTATATTTGTCATTGATTGATTTTGTAACAGTGCCTTTTATATTAAGCTTGGATTAAATCTATTTCATTCCATGATAATACCAGTATACTGAAATCATATGCCTTTAATAGGGTTAAGATGAAAATTCATATACATTAAATTTACACTTTTATTGTCATTAATTAAGGGTATGACTACATATCAACCAAACCAATTTATTATCACCTCACTACAGTATAAATCTCTATGCATGAGTGGATGAAGTGTGCGAAGTGCGCTGAAGAAAAATTCCTACCAGTAAAATACATAGCCCTGTTGTCCTCGCAGAGTCTTAATGACAATAAAAGTATACTGGCATTTATCAAGGAATGCCGCTACTTTTGTAAAGGATATGCCTCAATACAATGGTAATTTTAAAGATTTTTTTAAAAGATTTCTGGAAAACTAAGGTATATGGTAAACTGAAATTAAAATGCCATCAACTAGACTCTAGAACGTCTATCTCTGCCAAAAATCAGCTGAATACATGAAATAGTTGATGAGATACAGGGTGGCACATACGTACGCACGTACGTACACACGGATAATACAAACTCATGTCTGACCTTTCTGGATCTCTGGGTTGTCTTGACTAATGATGCTGAAATTCTACACACTTATAGAACTTATCAAAACAAGTTTTAACTAATTTGGTTTATTAGTTTTTGAGTTATGATTTCTATGAAAAATGAGATTTCTAGCATAGGCAGTTTTTTAGGTCTTTTAAGGGAGAGAGCGCTCTCGCGCCTCTCTTGATTTTGTCTGGGATATTAGTAGTTATGCGTAGATGTAATCTTTAAAAAAATGTGCGTCTTTACGTCAGATACTTGGCCGAGACACCAGCAGTATAGATCATTAGTTAATCTGCTCTGGCAGCTACATCTAATAAAAGTATGTTGCGGGGACCCTTTTTACAGCCAGAGGTATTGACCTAAAATGTATTGTCTTTCATACCTGGACATATTAGTTACTTCATAGTGTCTTATCTTATTTGGGGCGGCTGATTGTGTTTGCCAACTGCCAGTGCAAATTAATGTCAAATCTGTTCTCTTATCTTTTCCTGTACGTCTCTAACTCACTTTACTCCTACCAAAAATCCAATATGTTTTATGTTATATATATATATATATATATATATATTTATGTATGTGTGTAAATTATAACGAAAAGGTAAAGGTTTAGAGAGTTGGACCTATTGTGAAATAAGGAAAGTTCAATAAACTGGATAGCGCAAAAATATGGTAAGTCAATTTTTTTTAACTCGCTTTACTTTTTCTCGTTTTTTTCATTTTTTTTCTTTTTTCTTTTCTTCTTTGTTTCCTAACCTTTTCTTCTGTCTCTATATTTTGTCTAGCGTTTTTTCTCTCTTCCCTTTCTTTTTATCTCCCTAACTTTATGCTATCCCACACTTCCCAAGTAATTTTTATACATAGCAACAGTTCGCTTTGACTCTATTGAGATTTTGTCATTGTTTTTGCCTTGGAATACGCTTAACTGAAAACAGGAAGAATATTGTTTTCCTTAACATGGCCAATCTTATTTGATTCCGTCTCCGAGGACAACAGACCTGGGTGGAATCGCCGTCATTGGATTGTTATACGGATTCCTCTGGATTTACCAATATTTCTGAGCCACACCCTTTTTTTTTGTATTTCATTATTGGTGATTCTCATACCCGTTTGAACTTTAAAATTTGAAAAAAAACTCTTTCAGATTTTGAACTTTGACCGTCCTATCCTTTCAACTTATCAATCATAATTTTTCCTCTGATGATAAGAATTTAATCTTTGAAAAGCCTGGTTTAAGAAAATAAATGTGTTTTATTAACTAAACTGCTCCTTGTTTTGAACAACTGAAGATATCGATGTGCTTCCATTTGCAGGTCTAATCAGTTTTCATTGACTTACCATATATATATATATATATATATATATATATATATATATATATATATATATATATATGTATATATATATATATATATGCATATATATATATGCATATATATATGCATATATATATATGCATATACATATATATATATATATATATATATATATGCTTATATATATATGTATATATATATATATATATATGCATATATATATATATATATATATATATATATATATATATATATATTACAGAATACTTGTGAATGCTTACATCATCCTCGCTATAATGTGTAAGAATCTACTGCTGGAACTTGCACCTAATCTTGCAAACTTATCTAACCGTTGCTTAAACGATAAATGTTTCCCATCCGTTTGGAAAACTTCTCTAATCTGATGAGTACATTAAAATACTATTTATCAGTCACCTACGTCTCAGTGCAGACCTATTAGACTCCAATGAGTATTGAGCATGTTATATGAATAAGTGATGAATAAATCAATGCCAACCATTTCAGCAAATCTATCTACTTAGTGATAATCAATATTGATTTTTTTCTGCAAGTTAAATTGTTGATTCGATAACAGTAATATGGCACAGAATCTGCGAATCTCTTGATTTAGACTTTGTTTCTAGAGGAATAGTTCAAAGATACCAAAAGAATTTGGTAGACTTTGATATAAAGGATAACTTGACATAATTGCTAGCTATGGAGTGTTTAGCGATGCCCTCGAAACTATTGAATATATACTGACTGATACGTTTATAAAAGTGTTGTTCATGGGCAGAACTCCGTAGAACACAATATCAATGCCGGCGTGATTCAAATATATATTCTGAGCAAAACATTTTTTCTAGTATCAATTAATGATCTTCCAAATTATATTCTGAATTCATATTTTCACATATTCGAAGATTACACAACTGTCTATGCCAACACATTAGACATCCATGGTTATGCAGTTTTCGTTGATTCTATCCCTTGTTCTGGAGCACGTTGAACTGTTGGGTAAAATGTGGCTTGTAACTTTTTGCATTTATAAAACATAGACTATCTTCTTCCGTCAGAAACGCGTGCATTTTTGCATTCCTCCAGTCAACATGAACAGCTCTCTCTTTGTAGAACCCCCTGCTTTGATACACATCTAGGATTAACTTTTAGCCCAGATCCAAAATAGAAGTCTGGATCCTATCCTTTGCAAAAGATCAGATTATTTTCCCGATCCCGAAAATGCCTAAGTGCTGATGCAATCTTCTATCTTCATAAAAATCAAAACGCCCTTATTTGTTGTAGCATTGCTTCATCTACAGACGTGCTGCACTGAGAACTATTTATTGCTTAGGCACTGTTAAACATCGACTTAAATGATAAAATTGGACATGATCTCTGCCGTTCTTAACATTTAAATTGCAAGTTTCTCATTGAAACATAAGCAACAAGAGTTGTGTACGTATCTATTTGTTATAGCGTTTTCGTGATATTTGTTTTACTATTATTGTCAAGCGTTCATACTTTGAGCTCCAACTAATAGTTCGCTATTGAGGTTTTTTATCGGTGTTATAGAATGTACTTTTGTGGTTATTAATCTGGTTTTAAAATCTTGGAATGTGTCTCTTTCGTAGTGTTTCTGTTATTCAATTGCCTTTGTGATAATATTGGGACTTGGTTAAGGATGATTTGGTTAAGCAGTTATTCTGTACTGAACAAAGTGTACGAGTTCTACAGTAACAGTTATCTCTTAATTTTCAACTTTTTTTCTTTTTCTTTGGGTCATTACTATTACAGTTTTCATTATTTGTATTGCTAGCAGTTATTTTATCGTGTTTTAATGGTATTATTATTGTTTCTATTTTTATACCTTTTTACGTATTTTTTTGAATTTTGTCTACTACATTTATTTAGTATTTTGATTTTGCATGCTTTTTTATTATTTCTAAATTTGCACAGTAAATGCAATACAGTTTTAAGTTATTTTATTGTAAATCTTGTGAATTGGGGTTGTTAAGGGTAATTGTTTCATGATGATATTTATGAATGCCTCGTATCTAGAAATATTTACGTTGAAATTGCCCTCTAAAAGTGAGTAATGTTTTGTTAGCTATCACATCTACTCTCTATGTTTTTAATTATAGATAGAGAATAACGGTGAAAAGTAAGACGACACAACGAAACATCACATATGTTAGGCGACAATGACTTACTAAGCAGACCTATTGTAGAATCCACTACAATATAAACACCTACAATTATAAATAATAGATAAGTAGTGATCTATAATAATAAGTAGTAAGATAAAAAACAACAATAAGTTTAAGGCTCCCAAAATGCATACTAGAATTGTCCGCGTGGCGCAGTGGATATAGTACTAAGTATAGTTCAGTTCTAAGTGAAGGTTGAAGGTTCAATCCTCAGTGCAGGCGATACGAATGATTGTAAATTACTGAATACCTGCTTTCTCCGTGTCGAAATTCCGTCCAGATTCCCGAGTTCGACAGAAAGATACCAGAGTTCGACAAAAGTACACCTAAAAAAGGTCGGAGGTTACGTCGGCCAAAACATTGTGATAAAACAACCTAATATTAGAACAGTAGTCCAAATATACTGAATTCTACGTGTTACGTTTATGTTTCTAAATATGTTGTTTAATTTTTTTTGAAAATTATTTTGCTTGCGGAAAAATAGTGGGTCTAAGAATATCGAGATCAAATATAAACATATAGAAACTAATAAGTTTAATTGAAATAAAAATAAAAAAGAACGTTATTTTTTTTATGCCACACTATAACCGAATGCTAAAAAACTTAATTTGGAAATAAATTATTAAATTTAATAGAAAATACATCCCCGTAAGTAACTATTTTCAAAAAGATATTCAATAAAAATGGAACTAATGTCCTACTGGTGCTGTCAAAAAGTAATTGAAAAAAATTAAAACAATGAAATAAAATAATGTATATATATATATATATATATATATATATATATATATATATATATATATATATAAATATATATATATATATATATATATATATATATATATATATATATGTGCATATTATCTTGTTATGCGGGGCGTAATGAACGTAAAACAGTTCTTGGTATGGCTCTATTTCATGTTCTTATAGGGACCAGTACAACGCATAGCTTCTTGAAAAAATAATTATAACATATAAGTAATTGCTCATTTATGACTTCATGTTTATAAAAAAATAGATTTATATGTAATACGGCAGGAGATAATAATGCTAACAATGAAGAGAAAATATTCGTACGGCTGTACAAATAAAATTGAACTATAATTATATAGTATATATGAATGAAAACGTGTAAGTCACGTGTAAAAATAATGTTTATTCTATCGGCATCGTATTTCGGCGGAGGCTAATGAGAGCAACTTTTGATGATTGCTGATACCAGGAAACTGTAAAAAACTTTGACAGAAAGAACATTTTGTTACTATTTATAATAAACCTACCAACACATACTATATATAGAGGTGTCTGCATTACCTACTAGAAACTTTGAATTGCATACTGGTGAGTTTGAATTACCTACTAGACCCCAAACTGGTATTGTCCTGGCCTTTGTGTCTGGATTTACGCCGGTCTATTGGGGGTTGTCTGGTCCTGTGCAGTTCTAGGAGGTGCACCCTCCCAGGCTTTGCCTCCCCTCTTCGGGGAGGAGTAAGTGTATTGCTTACTGTCTGAGGCGCCGCTACCGGGGAATGCCGACGGGGCTGCCGAGGCAATTTTTAAATGGCCAGAGTGCTCACTTTCTCGGGTGCTGGCTTTTAAAACCCAACTTTCCCGACCCGATCTTGGGTCACATCTTACTTGTGGGAGTAAGATAAAACTGGCCTTGTGCCTAGCTCCTGGGGAGGAATAAATACATACCTACTAGACCACATCCTTGAGTGTCTCGAGTCTCTCTGTACACGTGTTTGTCAGGAACACATTATATGAGGATACTTAACCTTTCAAGTAAACCCTGACCAAATATCAAAATAACATTGCATTCGAAGCCCAACAAGGATTCGCTCGACACGGCAAAACACTGACGCATACGATGAATGGTGTACCTTCTTCAAGTAATGTTACCTCAAGTAAGAGCAATTAGCTTGAAACTCCACCAGAATAGATGGATTCTTGTGATGGAACACCGTAAGACAAAGATACCATAAGAAAGATATACTATACCATTGTAGACTAGTATATTTGGAAGAGTAAATTAATATTCAAAAGTTGTTTACTAAGTAAACGTTTGATAGGTAAGGGAACACTTTCATGGAATATTCGAAAATCTATGTATCTCATATACAGATCAAGTGGCAGTCTTGATGTCTGATAACTGAAATAAAAAGAGTATATGAACAGTTCGAATGCAAAACGCGATAAACGCCATTTCCAAAATTACAAAGCTATCACTACAAAAAAGTATTGCATTTTAAAATTCGACTACAGCACAAAATATTGTTTTACATAACATTATACTGGCATAATTGATGTTTGCGTTCAATTTAAATAATCTTTTTTTTCGAAGTTTATATTTAAATGATTCGTCTTTTTATTATTCAATGTCTCAATTTGAACTGATTGGAGTTATCGCGTTTTGCATTCGAACTCTTCATATATATATATATATATATATATATATATATATATATATATATATATATATATATATATATATATATATGGTGTGTGTTATATTATCTTGTTACGCGAGCCGTGATGAACGTAAAAAAAGTATTGGTATAGCTCTATTTTGTGTTATCATAGCAACCAGTGCAACGCTTGTTGATAATTGATAACTCTGTGTACCTATTCATAATAGTTGCTATGCTGCAGCTGAGAAAATATATATCTTATTTGGTTCGTTAGGAAAATATAATCTTTGATAATTACTTTCATATTTTCTGTGTAAACGCGAATACAACTAGAAACTGTTTTTAACAATTTATTTTAAATATATTTAATTCATATGTCAAAGTCTTTTTAGGGAAATACGCACGGATACGCATAAAATATAATAATATGTGTATGCGTAAAAAATATTGCACTTTTAAATAAATTAATATTTATTTTTAAAAATGCATTGTTAGGCTCTAACCTCTTTCTTCAGTTCAAGTATTCAATCCTTTCTAATGGGAGATGACCAAAGTGCACTACCAACATTTTCCTTTTATTAGGTAGGTATTTACTCTCCCTACACAAAATGGACCACGGTTACTGAAAATCAATGTTCTTACTAATTAATTCCCTTAAGAAATTTTGCAAGCGATGCAAGAAACCTTATCACAGTCTGGGGTATGTTTTTTTCTGTCAACGATCATGTATAATTTCTATACGGGTCATTTAAAGCTTCTGGCGTAAACCAAACATAAGTACGTGTATGATTTCCCGTGGTTACATGACAGAAATGAGACCCACATATGGCATTCTTTAGCTTTTCTTCAATCACAGTTGGACTCAAACCTATTCGTAATATTTTCATTAGTACTGAAGCTAGTGTTATTCTCGTTATTCGTCTAGTGTAGTTAGTGTTAGTATAACTAATAATTAAAGAGGTTAGATTTCCGCATGTTTTACAAAAACAATTCTACTCTATTTTAATTTACAAATTTACTTATTCTACTGTCTTTAGGAAAATGGTCCTCTAAGATACTATAAAAAGTGTTAGATATGTCAGTACTAATGTGCTTGAACCAAACATCACTACGTCTCCAGTTTTCCTTCATTCATACTTTGAAAAAGAGTGAGTATCCAACAATTGCTATTCTCCATGGCCCTATAAGAGAAAAAAAACTACATTTCCTAATCTAGTATTACCCAATACATTAAGCCTGAAGTTATTCGAGTCTGATTTAATATAGCTGGTCTTATTTTTATGTCTAGATCCTTACAGAAGCCGTTATAATATTGCTTATTTTTTAAACAATTCCTTATTTTATACAGTTTAGTAATTCTATTTGATATGAAACCATTAATGTATTCATCGTCAGATTCTCGGAGAATCCGATTAAAAGATAATCTCATAGTCATGTGTAGTGATGGAATTAGGTATACTGTTTTAACACTGAAATATTGAGAGTATTATATTTCCAAATAAACGTTACAAAGACTTTGATTTCTATAAGCACTTATAAAAATGCAAAACAATTTAAGTAGAGACGAATTACAGGGCACTCCTTATATGACATGTTATTACACATCCCGGACAACGCAACGTAAGACTGATGTCTGTTTATTAATACTTGTGTTTACAGTTTTAAAATGGCTTTCATGCTACAGACGGAAATAACTTGTTTTCAATCTCGAAACGGATTAGCTGATATTTCCTAATTGCTTTGTGGGGACAAAAATGTAATCTAGCATAATTATTTCCATGTTTTTTCGTTTGAGCTATTCATTATAAATATATTTAGAATGTTAACTAGAACATGTGACCACTGCCGCTTAAAAAGAACATACGTTTTAATGCACATATGAAAAGCAATTAATTGTGTTGGACAGCTATTTACATCCCGGTTAGGCCATTTTGTGCTATACTGTACACCACCTTACAGCCCTCCCTGCCTACTGACAGAGAACCTGTCGTTTTGTCCGTCTAGTGTCTCGGCCGGTTTAGGCTCAAACGAAAGTCACGTAATTTCCGACTTCCGCATAGTCCCCCTTTGATGTGCCCTCCGTCTGACCCTCTTTCACTATATAACAGTTGCATATAAGAAATATTTTTTTAATATTTTCGAAAATGAAAAAATGTAAGAATTATTTAAGAATGTAAGCATTTGAAAACTTATTTGTAAATAACAAGAAACAATGATTTCATTAAAATACACAACACATACATCTTATAAAAGCAACGTAAAAGCGGTGTCCATTATTTTTAACTTCGATTAACTGAGTTTTTTATGCGATAAATAGATATATGTTATATGAGTTTATTCAAAGTTCCTCTTTAGTTTCTATAACTTGAACAAGTTATGCACTGAAAAATAATGTATTTCTCTTCCACATCGATCGATTAAATATTTTATAGGTTATTTTCCTTGGGATCTTTGTTTAGAGTTGCTAGATTGCAGGACTAGAATTCATCTAGTCTAGCGCAGTATCCAACTTAGTGTTGTTACTTGTCATAGCATCACTAAAAGAAAGTACACATCTCTTGGTATGCGCAAGTGTATAGCAATTATGATTGCATCTTATTTAGGCCTCAAAAACTATGTGAGTTTGAATATTTGGCCATGCTATACTTGTTGGTGAAGTATCATCATGTAAGTATTTCCTGTCAAATGTTTAAGCGTGATAAACCGAAACGCCGTGCTAGATATGGAGAGACGGAGAATGTTCTCTGTTTCTGGACTACAAATGACGTAACATATTTGATATGTGAATGCATTAACGTCATTAAAACAGCAACGCCCGAACGGCTTGTTGCACCATTCGTTCATATGAGTATTAATTAAAATCGCTCTAATATATATATGAATATACACAATTATATGAGATACAAATGTGGTAAGATGCTCGATATTGTAAACAGAGCATTATTATAGGGAATATTGAACTAATTAAAAGTAAATAAGATCATGTAACAAGTGTATTTAATCATTAAGTGGAAAAACAAGGAATCTAATGAACTAACATTCTGGGGAGAAGAGCATTTTTTTAAAACTCACTAGGTTAAAGTTCAGTTTACAATATTCCTTGCTTAAACACTTGGCGATTTAATTATCTTGTTAAATTGCATATTTTTTTGTCATTATTTCAATATTTTCTATCTCTCTCTTTCTCTTTCTCTTTCTCTCTCTCTATCTATCTACATATATATATATATATATATATATATATATATATATGTATATATATATATATACCTTTTTTCATGTAGTTCACCCGTAACAAGATATGTCTGTTTACATTAGTCTTGAATTTCTGCATGTCAGTACCGTCAACAAAAACAGGGAGCAGAAAGAGAGTTTCAGAGTCACACAGATCGAGAAAAGAAGATTTTAGAGTTGACAGCTCTTCGCCATCATGGGATTTCCACAGTAAATTGATATCATTTGAGAGATTGTCTGGTTGGTCTAGTGAATTTGCGTCGGTGGGGCACTAGAGCAGCAAGTTCATAAGAACACAATCCATTGAAGTACTTGTAAAACAGGAACAAAGAAGCATCATTGCGGCGATGGGAGAGGGGCTCCAGCTTGGTGGATAGTGAGGGACCTATTAAGTCGGCGACTCTTTTTTGGGCCTTCCCTTTTAGTGGATGATGCCCAGCGAAGATGTGGCAACAATACTCCATGCATGGGCGGATGGGTATTTTGTAGATATATAGGATCATGTCAGGTTTGAGAAGTTTACTCGCATGGTAGAAGGAGCCCACCTTCTTAGCAGCTGCCCTGGTAATGTGTTCAATGTATTTATTCCAATTCATGTTATCTTTGAAAGTTAGGCCGAGGAGTTTTAATGATGAACTCTCAGGAAGGGTGTTGTTTGCAATGACAATTGGTGGTTGAAGAGGTTTTTTGTAGTTATTGAAATAAAAGTAACTTTGTCTTTGCGGCATTAAAAGCCACCATCAATTCTTTACCCAATTCCACTACGAACTGGAGGCCATGTTTTAAGGATTCAGCCATTGCCTCGGGTATGATCGCATCGGTTTTGCCCACGGGACGAGAGTAAAGCGTGGTGTTGTCAGCAAATATTCCTATCTCAGGCTTCAATGTAATCAGGGAGGTTATTTATGAAGATCAACAACAGCAGAAGTCCAAAAATAGATCCCTAGGATACACCCGCATTTATGTCATGTTGCTGGGATAAACGGTCATCTAGGACAACTTGGATCTTGCCTTTTGCTAGAAAGGATTTAATAACATTAGTTATTTGTCAAGTAATACAATATGAGTGCTGTTTTAAGAGAAGCCGTTCATACAAGACATTGTCAAAGCCCTTGGGTATATCAAGCGCAACCTCCCTAACTTCACCTGCCTTGCCCAGTGTATAGTATATGCGTTCAGAGATGCCAGTTAGGATATCTGCGGTAGATCGTACTTGTCTAAATCCGTATTGATGATCAGAAAGAGGTTTAGCATTAACCATGTGCCGGACTATCGCTAGATTGATTCATGATGAAAATATGTTAGCAAAAGTCGCAAGTAGGCTGATTAGGCGGTAGTACTGAGGACCAGTTCTATCTCCAGAATTCTTAGAGGATTGGTACCACAGAAGCACTTTTTAAAACTATCCGGGAAGCAAGATTAAGCTAGGCATGTGTTGTATAGATTGGAGAGGACAAGGGCCAGCTAATCGGAACATTTCTTTATTACTATTACTGATATAAGATCACACCCACAGGGTTTGGAGGTGTAACGTTTTTTTTACGATGTCTTTACCATGTGATGGGGTGATAACCAGGTTTTCAATTGTGGCTTTAGTCCACAATGTAAATTGAGGGAAGGGTGGTTTGCTGAGTCCAAACTGGAGTTTAAGACGAAACGTTGGGCAAGTAAGTCTACCTCATCAGTTTCCGTGCAAACGACATCGTTGTAATTTAATAGCGGGGGGGGGGATTGCCCATTGTCTATTGTTAATCCCACTATTGAAGATTTTTCAGAAATCAAGAGTACCTAGTTTCTGTGACTAAAGGCGTTTTTTGGTTTTCTCTATATACCTTCTCTTTTCTTCATCTGTCACTACTTTGAAATCATTTCTTGCATTTATAAATTTCCGTCTATTCGCAGTTGACGTATAGCGGCCGAATTTTTCGAATGCTTTCTGCCTCCCAGCAATAGTAGTAGCACATTCTGAGGTGAACCATTGAGAAAGGTGGGGTTTGCTGAAGAATTTTCGCGTGGGGACATAAGCATCAATGCCTGCTTTGACCCAATCGATTCGCTTATTTGCAAACTGATCAGCAGGGAGTGAGAAGGATTGATTCCACAGGGAGTCGCTGATGTTATCCCTGGGGGAGTCAACATCAGCCTAATAGTTTCTCGTCGTTTCGAACAACTGCTCTTCAGCTTTTGGACGAGGTTTTAAGAGAATAAGTATCATTAACAAAACGTGATCAGAGTTCTCCATCGGGCTATCAGCATTTGCCACATAAGCTTTGGTTAGTGAGTTCAAGAACGGGTCGAAAAGTAAGGCTTGCTGGTCGGCACAATTAGGAAGGCGGGTCGGAGAAGTGAAAACCTATGAGAGATCGTGAGCTCAGGAGAAATTAAACGTAGATTTCCCAGCTGCATTAGTAACGCTGCAGAATCCCAACCAGGCACGGTGTTGTGCATTATACTCCCCAAATAAATGTATGTAGCCATTCGAGTCGAGTGAGAGTGCTCTATCTAAGCTTTTAGAAACATAGTCAAGCTGGGTACAGTCCTAGGTCGAAGGAGAACGGTATAAGAAATATAAGTAGCTAACTATATTATGTAATGGTCATGTAAAACAGATGTAGGCTTGGTAATCTGAGTCTAACCTATGTTCTCTAGTTAAGGGGAGGGTTTTCCGAACATACACTATTAGCCTGTGCAGATGTTTGTCAGAGTCTTTACGGTAGAGTTGAAGACAATCAGTCATCTGAAAGTAGTGAGAGGAGATAGAGAATTGGAGGTTCGTTTCACTTAGTGCTAGGATATCCAAGGAGTTTGTCAAGAGAAAATGTTATACGTCGTTAATCTAAGTTCTAATCCCCAGATATTTTTGAATGATATTTTCAAAGGCGGAGGCGAATATGTTTTTTGTTAGGTGTGTTGTCTAGGTTTTATTTTTTTTTTAATTCATGTTTTTTTTTACATGGTTCACCCCAAACAAGGCAGGACGCCACTGTAAACGTAAGGGGCTACTGAGGAAAAGGAAAAGGGGGGAAGGATTGGTGGTTCAGCTTAAATTGGGATCTGAGCAGCGAGATGTCTGTTTACATTAGTTTTTAATTTCTGCATGTCAGTACTGTCAGGGAAACAGGGGGCAGGGAGGGAGTTCCAGAGGCCAGCAGCACGAAGAAAGAAGCTATTTGAGTAGAATGCTCTTCGGCATCTTAGGACCTCCACAGTGAATGAATGAGATTTAGTAGAATGTCGAGTTAGTCTAGTGAATTTACGTTTTCGGATAGAGTGGGGACGGCAAACTAGGTGCTTGTTTGTGCCAATAAGCATTAGTCGTGACTTGGTTCATGGGGGCCGTGGCCTCGGGAAAGCCTACCGGGAATAATTGTAGGGTCACCTACTAGGCACGTACAGTTACCCACAATATTATGCCACTATTAACGGAGCAGCCGTTCTTAGCGCTACCTAAGAGCTAGGGCTCCTAACTACGAGTCAGACACAACAATATGACACGTTGTCTATTATTTACCCTCAAACTGTCGCAACAAGAGCGACCCAGACTAGTTATGTAGGACTTAGTGACAAAACAGACTTTCCCCAAGTTGCCCAGATATAAAGAAAGGCAGAGTGCGTTCATTGCATCGTCAGGAAACAAGGCCAAATCTTAGGTGTCTTTAAGGACGTCCCAGTGTGTGTATTTCTACGCCTTGCTAATAGACAGATAAAAAGTGCATGGGCCGGGCGATAGGCAGATCCCATCTACTCCTTAAGCAATTGCAGGTTTGCAAACCGAAAACTTTGTTCAGAATTCTAACTCTAGGGAAGTTGTTGATCGAGACTACGGAGGCCTCCCTCTCAAACGGTTTGCTGCCACCACGTCAGTAGTAAGTAGCAAGGTGTTATTATCAGACTTTTCTTTCTCTAAGATGGATGACCTGACAATGTATACGGGTCCAACACTTTGAGAGAAGATAGCCTGCACCCGTGTACTAGTCGGCTATTTCCCAGCCCCCGCAACTAAAAATTAAAATAAATAAATACAGAAATGTTCCATTCATATATATATATATATATATATATATATATATATATATGTATATATATATATATATATATATATATATATATATATATATATATATAAGTTCGCTGTACACTTAATAGAGGGTACATAACTTTGAAGATATGTTTCCCTCTCACAAGTTAGTACAGATAATAGATAATTAGCCAGTAGAGTAACAACAGAGAACAACTAGTTTACTATCGATAAAATTAAAGGCAACGAAGAAGATAGAGATAACTGAAACTCAAAATAAAAATAAATAAAGAAAAATAAAGAAAGAAAACAAATTAAAAAGCACAACGTAATTACAAGTAAATAGCAAAAAAAATGTCCAATCCATTTAAGATAGTTACAAGAACAGAAACTCGGCTGAAAACTTAAGTGAGTCTTTTTCATTTCAACAGCCATGTGTCTGGCATTAATTTAAGTCGATCTACTTTGATAATGCTTTGTTCAAGAAAGTGATACCATGTACACATGAGAAGAAGGTGAAGGAAAGTGGGAGGGGATGTATGTCGGGGCATGTTGGAACTTATTTCGAACAGGTTTGGCTATCCATTTTTCTCATTTTTAACATTTAGCTACAAGAACATCACATTTTACAGCCAGTAGATAGATACTAGTTTATTATTCATGAAATGCAACCGAAGTGATGACATGGAGCATTGAAATTACAAACAGATTTAAGGGAGAACATGGGCCAGTATAGAAGTAACCTAGGAGTGCAGTTTAAAATCTATAAGAAAAGGATTGTCGGTAGAGCGCTGCGCTCGCAAAGTCGATGGAGTGTATGCAAAAGAGAAATAAGAGAGGCGATGGATAAGTATGTAAGATGAGTTAGCTAGACATCGAAAAAGGGTATAGGAATTAAAGTGTTGGAGATTAAGCATTAGTGGAGTGGAGAAGAGAAATGTTAGTTCTCAATTTATATTAAGTATTGTGAGTGAATAAAGTTATTAGTGTCACAGGGGAATATACGGTATGTTATTGGGATGATTAGTTGTAAAGTTGGAAAGGTGAAGAGTGAAATGTTAACAAATTATAAAATTTAAAAATTAGTCTAATGTTTAATGAGATTGTTGGCTGGTACGAGGGGTGTCAGAGGGAGTAATGACATTGATGTATTTGAATGTTCGCTGGTGTCTGCAATTTAGAATGCGCTCGTTTTTCGAGCTAATAATATTGTTGCTTTTAGCTGCTGTAGCTATAATACATGGTTCTAATGTACATAGTTGGCAGAAAGCTGATTCTGATGTGTAGGTGTTATACTTTTTTAAATATTGACCAATTTAGGGAGTGGTTTTACGGTTAAGGTTTTTAGTAAATTAGATAGAGAGATGCATGTAGCATTATTGTTATTGTCTTTGAAAGAGTAGATATTGTTTGAGGTTCGGGTCTTGATGGGAAAGGCACTAGCAAGTGTGTATTTTGTACGGGGTTGTTATTATAGTAGTTGTGTTATTTATAGTATCGGGAGTAGTGAGGGGTGTATAATCAAGCTCTGGGCCAAAATAAAAGTGTAATTTTTAAGTGCAGAAGATAAGAGAGGTTGAGAGAAATATCAAGGTTATTGTTAGTGAACGTAGGTTGTAGTTAGTGCAAGGGATATTATTTAGAGTGTCAATTAATACAGTGGGTTTGGGATGCGGAAAGTTATAGGGTAAGGGGAGAGTTTGCATGCTGGTTTTATTTGTATGATGCCATTTTCGGGGAATTGTTTTACAGTACATCCGCACATCTTCATCTCTCTTTTTTATTTTTTTTATAATTGCTCAATCACTATCGGTCCAATTCTCTAAAAGTATACCATTAGTAATACATATATATATATATATATATATATATATATATATATATATATATATATATATATGATTCCCACTATGTGTATTCCAGTCGTGCGACTGGATTCAATGGTTAACGATACACTGATTATTCCGCAACAATGAAACGTATACGTATATAGAAAATGTTAAAATATTAATCACGAAAATAATTATATATATATATATATATATATATATATATATATATATATATATATATATATATATATATATATAATCATAGGGAATGCAAATCCAATATAGCAAATTATATTTCGAATTCGCCCCTTGCCAAATATGCTGTTTTAATTGACTATTTAACCATTATTTTCTTGTTAACATGACACGTAATCTATCTATCTATCTATTTATCTATCTGTCTATCTCTACATATATATATATATATATATATATATACATATATATACACATATATTTATATATATATATGTATGTATGTATATATATATATATTGACCACAACTATGTATATTGACAACAGGCGACACACACACATCTATAGATGTACGCGTTTTAATGCAGCAAATACTCACGTAAACATCTACACCCTCGCACACGCACAAACACTCGTAACTTAAAGGCATACACATTGTATTACCTTTTCTCACTTTACATTTCCAATGAACAATTAATGTATTGTTATTTGTATATATACAAACATTGCTTCAATTTTCTAAGGTACGTTGGCTTTCCTTCTAAAATAATGGCGGCTTAGTTGTGACGACCTTTCATCAAAATGTACAGCTACCGGGTGACACTTCAAAGCGAAGTTTTAAACTTAACAGACGATACAACGAAATTTCAATTTCGAACGTTTGCGTAACATACCGAACAATGGAACTAGTATATCTGCCAGATACTTTGTTCAACGTGAAATAAGGTACACATATTTAATTCCCACATTTTAAACAATAAATCACATTTCCCCTTTTTTTGTTGACCTTACTATAACCCTGAATGTTTTTTAAATTTTTAATTTAACCGAAACATACCAATGAAAATGGCATTTTTAACTTCAGCGTTGAAGACAAACAACGGGCTTATTTTTATAGACAGGTAGCTGGACTCATCTATATAAAGATACACTTACTCAATGTGCGTATTATACGATACACAAACTGCGCAGGATACGATGTACATTCTATCTCAACAACTTCATCACAAAACGTCGCCTATTATATAGATGCGCGGATGCAGATACTTTTTTAAAGAACTAGACACGCACATTCTATTTAGAGCTTCGCCATGAGTGACCCTCAGATTAAAAGTGCTTATTTAGTCCATCGATCTACCTACCTAACACCCTTTCATAAATCAATGAGAATGTTGTTGTATTTGAAACAAGTCGGCAAATTGACTTTTTCTTATTCAAGAGCGACTTGTGCGACATTCAATCTCATTAGTGCAAGATGATTCGTGCCAAACGTTAATTTTGAAAAGTCAGATTCATATGATTTTAAGGCCTTTTTACATTGAGGACATCGAAGTACTTGGAGTTCAGATGTGTCAAATGTATACAAATATATCTTAATTTAAACAAAACTGTTACGATAGTGAACGTTGTAAACCAGGTTCTACAAACTAGTTGAAGTATAAGCACACACTATATCTCTAAACGCGTCACATTTTACAGGGTTAGTAATCGAAAACTGATGTTAGTTTTAGTGCTATTAAACCATAGCTATAACCATGTTTTAATCGGTGAAACCTTTCTTAAAGGAACACTTTTAAAGTTTACTTTTCATCATTAAATAGATAATATTTATCGATAATTAGAGTTTTTAGAAAATTGAAAATGTTAAACCCAACACAAGATATTTATTATACTTACACCATAGTCTGTGCAGTTTTATTTCGACAAAATAGATTATGCATATTACTTCCACTTAATATGTTGTATGAATTTCCTTTGATTATACCGAGTTATCAAAGGATAGACATTTAGAACATGTTTTACATTTCCAACTATTTGCGTTCTATTACTGTAAATAAATTTACTATGCGAAGATGAAGTTCTTTTATTGATTTTTATTGTCTGCGCTTTGCCAAAGAAAATGTTTTTCTATATAAATACTTATTATAGAAGAGAAAACAGTTAATTAAGGTCAGCTACGCGACAAGTTTTAGTAATAGATTTACTCCAGTGATCGTGTAGTTCGGGGCAGTACTGTTTTTTTTTTATCGAAACTCAAAGGGATTTGTGTTAAGGTCAGAAATGAATTTCGGATACCCGATGCGGGTTTATCTTGTCGATTGAATCTCGGTTGCTCATCGTGTAGACAGGCGTGTAGGAGTCAAAGTGATTATTGGTTCGCAGTATTTACCACTCACGTGGGTTCGTTTGTCCTAAACAACTTGTAGAAAACTAAACTAGGCTCTCCCCCCATACAGATAAGCGACAAGAGGGCGCACTACAAAAGTTCGTGGTCATTTTGGGGATTTTTCGAACCTCGGAGATCCCGCAACTACGTGACAGATCTGGTCTTAATTAATTTAGAATTAAGTTGGGAATTGTGGTTCCATCTTTTGGATTTTAGATGTTGGACAAACTGTGCGCAGGGACAATCTTTTACCACACGGCACAATTGGAAAATGATGTAGCGTCCGCATCAACGGGGTTAGAGTTAATTGGGGTGAACGTAAAACAGAACCATCGATGGGGTCGAATTATATATGGACTTGTGTTTAATTATCTTTGGATAAAAGTAAAGGTATTAATTGGACCGGGTCGGGAGACGGTATGTGAGGTGATAACCTGCCCCTATGTCGCAGTGTGGTTAGGACCATTGGGAGAGGTAAATTATACAGAGGGTTCTCTGTTGCTCTCGGGAAATGGGTTAGCATTTAGTAAGGCTGTGGTGTCTTGTTCCGGGTATTCGGACCGGGTGTGCTGAAGTGTCTTGAACCTTAGGTCCATGTGTAGTATTTATCGATAGAGCGGCACTTGATATATAATGTGTGGACTTACCATATTAGATGACATCTTAAAAAGAGAGGTTTCTGTTTTTTGTTCCTTTTATTTAGCGGTAATACGCCTAGGATAGATTAATTGGCAATTGATTATATATCGATGCATGAGAAGCAAGTGGCTAGATGTTAGATGGATGCCTAGGTATCGTATGCAGATGAATCGGTTGGGCTAAGTGGTTACGTTGTTATGGGAATGAGAACACCGGGCGGTATTGTGTGTGGTTGATCCTCAGGGAATAATAAGTTGCTCCGATTATCGACTACGACATAGGATGTCGATCGTAAGATGACGTTTTTACATCCCAGAACTAAGGTCATAGAGCGGAATTGATTCCAGTCGGTTCAAGAGGATGATCACTTCCCAGTTCTGACTAGGCCCTGCAGATGGGTGTGAAAAGTAGTTTAATTATAAGGAAGGAAGTTATGTTGCATGATGAATTCATGTATTGGAATAACAATTACGCCAGGTTAGCGACCAGGGAAAGGTCACATATTATACAATATATATATATATATATATATATATATATATATATATATATATATATATATATATATATATATATATGTATTAGAAGATAAATGATGATAAACACACTTAGATAAAATGTAATATTTATTAAATCATCAATTGCTAAAAAAGGGTAATATAAATAAACACTTTTTCTCTCCTTAATCTATGGATTTTCAAAGATGTGCTCTTATCGTCAGAGCTGGTTGGATGGGTAAATCAGTAAAAGTTACTAAAATGAAAACATTAAAAGATATAAACATATAAAAGATATAAAAATATACAATATATATATATATATATATATATATATATATATATATATATATATATACAAATATATATATAAAAAAATAAATATATATATGTGTGTATATATATATATTTCATAATAGATGTATGTATGTAAAGAACGATGACATGAGCCAGTATGAATTTAGTATCTTGGTAGGCCAGTAGATGAACTTGACAGGAAAATATGTTAAAGAAGTTCGCTCTCGGACTAAAAATATAAATAAGCATGCACTCTTTCGGAGACCAAGTAAAGGTAAAACAGGTGGGTTCTGACAGATTCAGTGCCCCATTTGACGCAGTGACGTTACGATGGCGTGAAAGAAAGAAATACTTTTTAGTCAGTCTGTTTTGGAAAGTCGTGGTTAGAAGATGTGAATTCGAGATGTAATTAATGTAAAATTCATGCTCCCAGATTAATCAAATTAGTATAATTCATCGCAAAATGCATAAAACAATTAAAATGGTTGATCAATATGTAGCTTTATGCACTAGGCTTAACGTGAACATAAAGTTGTATTTACATAGATCACTGCATAAGAAAATGTAAGAAAAAGATAGTAAGTAAAATCTATAATTAATATAAGCAAAAGATAACGAACTATTCTCTTATTGACTCCGAAGACTACATTGTGTTCGGCGAATCACAACTTGCTAATCTGTTATTCCGGCAATAGAAAACTCATAATAAAATCTTTGGAATAGCCAATCAAAATGCAGAACATGAGAGTATAATTCAACAGAGCGTTCTGTTGAAAATGTAATGTTAATTTAAGACGATAGGAACATAAGCAATATTAAATATTAACAGGCATATGAAGTGTACCGATAAGTTTTTTCATGTGGCACACATAAAGAAACTTATCGGTCAACGAGGTTGGCGGTGGGTGTAGATCTGAGCGGAGCTTGCATATTCATGCGATGATCATTTAGTGGTTTCTAGAATTTCAAACTGGTTAAATATAAATAAATAGTGGAAGCGAACTACAAAAGCGCATATGTTACAAACACCCATACATTATTGGTTTAAGTCGATCGCGAAGCAAATTCGCATTTTCAGCTTTTGGATATAAGACACACGCGTTAATGAAATAGGGTAAATCAGATGAACTTATTATAAATATATTATAAATAAATCGAATTAGCCTACAAAATAGCGTTTACAGTTTACTATACCTTCTTCTTTACGTACAATATTCATACAGTTGATGTCTTAAATCTGTCTTATAAATCCGATTTAAGCGATAGTTCGGTTAGATATAAAGAAACTGTGATTAACAAATAATACTGTTTATTTTGATTACACGTGGACGTATGAATATTTTATGAATTTCGCATTTACTAATATAGGTGTAGATATACTTGCATTTTCCGAATATCCTTGCACATGATAACGGTGTGAAACTTTACAGATTCTTATAGCTGTAGTTTACCAGTAATAAATATATCATTGTGATGCATATTACTACAGCCAACGGCCAGACGTTACCAGGTATCTATATATCCATTTTCCTAGCTGGCATTTCGTATAGCACGCAACTGTATAGTCATTAAACGCTTTCTACAAAGAAATATGTGCATTAATCTGTGCTATAGCTTCAGAAATCAACTATTAATGCATTACAAATACTGTTTCCGATGTTGCTGAAAATTGTGTATGTTGTATATTATTATCGTAATCGCCTTGGTGAGTTTATTTGAATACCAAGGTTTGACTAACATATTTATATCCTCTTTTTATAAGTGGAATATTCCTAAAATACATTTATTACAACGAACGATTTTCATAATATAAACTTATAAACAACAATATAAAAGATTATGGGAGCGTTTGATTATCGTAATCTATATTAGTTTTGTCGATAATAAAGTAGTATATGAGATGCTGAGAACAGATACGACACTTTGAATTATTTATTTATTTAAATTATGAACAAATTAGGTCAAGGCTATCAAAGATAAAATAGCATGCGGGAATTCGTTGTTTGCAATTTTCGTAAAATAGCTTCATAATTAAGAGAGCCGCATTTTTGTCGAACGTTGAACGTTTACCTTGTCCGTTACTTTGGTCTTGCCATTTGTCTTAATTTCACGATATTACCTAACTTCTGAGTTAAAGCATGAGCAATATTTTTACCAAGTTTGGTGACGATTAGTCAGGGGATGTTGACCCTAGCTCACACAAATATAATGGCAAACTCAACTTAAAACATAACCTTTTACCCTATGATTATATTTTCTTAATTTGATGTGTTATTTATTTTTATAAAAAGATGTATTACGTATTTTCTACATGAATTGATTGCAAGCATGACTTATTTATATTCATATAATTGTTTTGTTCTATTGTAAGGTTACATTTGAAGATATACAATTTTAATTTGAACAATGCCCATTTCATGTGAATTTTCTTGTATGAGGCATGCACATTGTTCGTTGGGATTTTTTTTTTCATTAAAAGAATTTCCGAGAATAAAATTTAACGAGTGTGTTTGTTATAAAAGGGAGTCCTCGCCGTACATCATTTTTATTTATGTTTTTTTTCTCATTCCATTTTGATATACACTTATTTAATCCCTTACCCAAAAATCGTTCAATACATTAGGAAAAACGTTCACAGAATGATGTTTAGTTTAAAAATAATATTTTCTTTGCTGTTTGTTTACATATAACTTAATGTCCACATTTTGAGAGAAAAGTCAATTTACAGTGGGAGAAAGATTTATCTGCAATTTATATTTATTTGTTTTATGTATGATATAAGGTTACCCCAAAAAGGGTGGCGTAAAGATTTTACTAATCACCTCGTAAATAAAATTACCAATCACTTTGGCATACCAATCATGCTTGATACAAATTATCTCATTCCATATCTGACTTGTGCACGATCACTAATGTCCAAAGCAGTTGTTTTATCTCCGTTCATAGATATCCTTGCGTTGTTTACACATCTGGATACGATATAAATAATTATAAATTATCATGACTATATTGCCCTCAGCGTAAAATTATATTTTATAAACCCAATTGAAGAAATTTTTTTTTTTTTGGGGGGGGGGTGCTGACGACAACGAATATTTCTCTTCTGGCGAACTAGCGAGTGTCTTTCTTGAACTGTGCAAAGCATTTTAAAACTATTAAAGTTACCCCCCTTAGAATGAGCATTTTTCATTAACCTTAAATATTAAAATAAATATCCAATAATTAGAGATTTTAGGGACGGTTTCATAGATGCCAGTTTACGGAAGTGACCTAGTAAAACGAAAAAAATAAGCATGTAGAACGCCAGAGAATATTTGCACGCTAATTTACCGTAAATAGGATACATGTGATCAACATCAGTTGCATTGCCTTGTTATAAATGTTAATATGTCGAGGAGAAGAGTGTTATATCTACAGGAATAACTTCATAAAAAGGCACGACTAAAATATCACCCCTCTTCTTTATATTCACAAACCACAAAACAGAAATATAAACTGTAAAATGTTGAAGACTAAAAAGTCTTCAAAATTTTACATGTGGATTGTGAATTTGTATAATTTATATTACTCGGGCTACTGTTCTCATCGTGGATTTTGTTCTAACGATATTTTAGCCGTTGTAACCCGGGCACGTAGATCCGTGGTGGAATGGACACCCTTTTAAATGATAATTAGTTGAGAGTGACAATTTTCTAGATGTTGAAGTTTAAATCGTTAGTACAGGCGCTACAAAAATATTATAATATAATGAAAATCACTTAAGACTTGTACCCAGCCACTGTAGCTTCAACGATACAAATCTATCCTCATGAATTAATTAGAGGGTTAAGTTTGAAATCCTTACAAATTCCCGATTCCCATATTAATATCCCCGAGATCGACAAGACGCACCTACAAAAGTGTCGGAATTTACATCGGTAGACACTTTCTGAGAATAGTATTCAAAACAATGACAGAATTCATAATAATAAATATAGATTGTCTAATCTTACTTTTTGGGTCAGAATTCTAGAACACTAAACATATAAAAACATATCAATGTTATATTGGTTTTAAAATAATATGAATATTCGTTTTATCGATAGACATGTAACAAAGATATAAAATATGCGAGTAATTCATGAAAAATACATTTGTAAAAAAGTGAATTCTATGTCTGTTTGCAAAATATAATATCTACCTAATAAATGTATGTTTAATATATAATCGAATATGTGCATATACTTTAATTGAAAAATATAGATATACATATATAATTCGTATTTCTATTTCTATTTAAGTCGTATAATTTTGTTTTAACTGATGGTTAATTTTCCGTAAGGGAAAACATACCCTGATAGAAGAAAATAAGTAAATAAAAATTTCGCCTGGAATTAAGATATTATGTCATGAAAATAATCAACTCATTATTTTAAAGGCAGCTTGTTAAGAGGATTGGGAATGGCAAGTAAATGTCAATTTTGCATCTTCGTTACGAGATATTCGGGGTTTCGGTTTAATTATCGTATAGAAATAAAGTAAGCATCCTTAGAATATAACAACAGTTAAATGTTAGAGTTGTAAGAAAGATCGCAAATCGAATTATTCATCTGACACCGTAATAAAAGAGATTACCTGTGTGTATATTCGGTAATAAGATTCATTCAATAAGAACTCATGTTTACTAAAGTAAATAATGCATCTTTTTTACTAAAAAGGACAGACAAATCTTTGAAAACTTCAGAGATCATTAATTATACACTGACTCAACATATACATGCTTCAAATATAACATATATATATATATATATATATATATATATATATATATATATAAGTGGTTGCTTTGTTACATTATGCCACGCGCTAACTTTACCCCTAAACCATACCCCGATTCCTAACCCTAACTTACACTTACCCTACCATATATAGCGGGGTCAAAGTTAGCCTGGGTCTTAACGCAACAAACCCCGCATATCTGTGTTAAAAAAGAAAATCTAGATATAAAATATATCTGTAAAATATAACTTATCATGAAGATTTTATTCTAAATATACGAGATAGAGTAAACATATTAATAGGTCAGTGATGAGAATTACAATTGTGCGGAATACAATGTATATTTCATCATCAATTCTTGAAAACAAGGGATTTATAAAGGAAATCATTTTAGTATTCCTTCCTTAAACCATAGTTTTTCAAAGATGTAATATTGTCGTAAGAACAGCTTGGACAAATAAGTTGATAAAATAAATTGACCATGAAGTCAACATTTTAAAAGGTATTAAGATATAAAAAATAAAAGAAAATGTAGAAGGGCAATTATGTTCCATTTACGATGGAGGAAAAGTTTGCAATATAATATTCTAATAACTTTGTGTATGGTAAATCTTAAATTCATGTGTATAGAATGAGTTTAAGAAGCCAGAGTTGTAGATAAATCCGATTCTTAGAGTTGTGAATTAAACAGACTATATAGGGAAACAATTCTGTTTGCACTACTTGAAGGAAGGCTCCAGAATAAAAAGGCACAACAATCCGTTCTGGATGAAATTGCAACAATTTTTAAAATTAAAAAAAACATGCGTATTGAAAACAATCTTCAAACAATTGATGGTTAAATAGACATTGTATTCAACACCATTTTTATCACGATCATATAATGCTCATGCCACAACATTTTATTGTATCATGGCTTAAACTATAACCTTCAGCAGACTATTACTCTGGCTTCGAGCAATGTTTCGGTGTTGGAGCATCATAACCACCCATCCAGACCACCCCAGCAGTATTTCACAATATAACCATAGCTCATTGGATTGTAATCACCCTGTGGGATTGCCATATCACTGCTGATGCAGATAGACCCTTGTAGTTTCTTTATGTTTTTACTATTAGCTTATGGGGAAAACACCAAGCTCATTCAAGAACACGGAGGTTGAGTTGGATAATAAATACAATGGTTTTCCAGCCATTTCTGATACATTGTTCTCATAGATCATCATATATTTTCAACTTGCACTGGTGTGCTCAGTCAGAATTATCCTAAAATGGAACTATAAATTCAATGACTTACACTTTTTTCAAATTAACGGATCCAATGACAATATCCGGACGATAGTCCGTTTACGTTATTTCAGTTGGAAATACTAGCCGACGTTCAAAGCCGAATACAACATGCCAATCCGTGCCGCCATTCGTAAATGAGAATCCCTACTTATTTTTACACAAATACGTTGTAACTATTTTCTCCTATACAAAATAAATATTTCTACTGGTATCGCTGTGAGATTCATTAGCAGTCTCAAAACATATATTCGAAACCTCCACAATAATGTCTACCCCTGTAGTGTTTCCTAACGCGTATCTTCTCAGGGCATGCATGCATCTAGTGAGAATATATTTTATGTTTTCTCACATTCTCTGCATAGATGGGGACCCTAGGCATGAAAGTTAACTGTTGTTGATTACGTATCGTTGATCCTATATATACATAATCACACTTTATTTTTTAGGATCCAAGCGCATTTAGATTCCATTGTCTTTTGCAGTCTCCACAGAGTCTCGCCGCCTTGTTTGCTTAAACCTGAAGCTGTAGCAATGCGCGTGGCCTCCTCATCATTTTAATTTCTTTCCGAAAACATTTTCTCTTGATTTACAGGGAATTTTCTGGACAACCAAATATGTGGCTGAACATCTAGACCTACTCTTTCTACATGCAAAGCGCCGATTATTTATTTTATACTACGGTCTAACTCTGCATATTATACAGCTTGTTTTGCCTTCTATTTAAGACAAGTTCATTTGTGGATCGCAAGAGTCAAAACGCATCTGTAAAAGTCGCCTTTTGCTTAATTTATATTCCTCAGGGTAAACTTAATTTGAATCCTAACGCACAGACCTCTTATTATTTGTTTATCATTTGAATTGGACGATGAAATATAAACTATTACGAATATTTTGTCCAATAATGGCTATCATGTTCATGTAATTAGGTCAGTCATAAAAGGAAAAGAAATATTTTTCCGAACTAAAAGCGAATATGGTTACTAAATTTCTCATTTACATTCGTTTACCTAGCTTAGAGATAGTGCGAAACTCGCCATGAAAATCAGGTCAACAGTTGAAAATGTTATTGTCCTTCGAATGTTGTTGTTGTGTTCTATACAAACCCTTTATTGATGCTCTCTCGAAAAGACATGTTACCCCCTCTAATTATAAGAAGACTGTAATATAGCAGTTTAAATGTGGTTGCAGTGCAGACAACGTAGTAAATAACGTTGGGATAAGATAATATATTTAACCACAACATAATTAGTAAAATTAGGAATCGAACCATTCGTTCAACGGACGTTCAACATAAACATAAAAGTCTTCAATTACAGACCATTTGCTTAAAATCCTGCAGTGCTATAAGAAATTTAGCATTCACTTATTAAACATCCTGAGTAATTTTCACTCACTATATTATCTAAATATATTGGACGCGATCCACGTTCGTCTAAAACGTCTCTCGATGTGTAAACAAAGAGAGTTTTTATTGGATTAGACGTGATTAGTCTCTAAGATTCATCCCTGATTGTACATATCCCATAATGCTGTTTCATTTTAAATATATATTGTTTTCTCTCGTACACCCTTTTTTAATTCCTCCATACCAGCACCGTAAAGAGAAGGCGAAACAATTCGGCTGGCTTTTATATTGGTTTACTTTTAATCATAAACGAAAAACATTGTTTGTAATTTATACTAGCCATAATAAAATCACCAACTACAGGTTTCATATATATATATATATATATATATATATATATATATATATACATATATAAATATATATATACATATACATATATATATATATATACATATATATATATATATATATTTATATAAGTGTATATATATACGTATATATATACATATTAATATATATATATATACATACATATGAATATATATATTCATATATATATACTTATACAAATATATATATATATATATATATATATATATATATATATATATATATGGATATATAAGTATATATATATACTTATATAAATATATATATATATCATTTTATATATACACATATCTATTTATTTTTAATTTTTCATCCTTTGCTCTCTCTGTTACTGTTTTAATCTATAACTTCTTGTTACATAATATATCTGCTTGTAGCTCAATGACCCTTAGGTTTCGAATAAGATGTTGCATTCATTATATTATTTTTTATTATTATCTTCAAGAGAAAGATACTGTGATAGGATCACGATTTGACAAATATTGTATGAATTAAAAGTGAGAAGGCACTTAATTGTGTGAGAAAGAGGTGTAATGATATTACACTTAGTTGCATGTGTGAAACCCGGTAGCGTCCGATTCGAATACTTTAAATGCACTTAAAACACACACATATGGCGCAAATTGAAAACTACATGTCTGAGAAAATGTTTTTATTAAAACATCTCTAGTTCTATAGTATATATATATATGACCAGTCCATGAAAATAATTAGATCTGCAAATGGAAGCAAATCAAAATAATTAGACTTGCAAATGGAAGCAAATCAAAGTTCGTCTAAGTTTTATTGAGAATTTGTCATTGCTTTTGCCTTTGAATCCGTTTCATCTAAAACAGGAAGAATTACGTTTTATCAAAATGGCCAATTTTATCTGATCCTCATTCCACAGCCTACAGAATTGGGTGGAACCGTCATCGTTGGATCTTTACACGGATTCTTCTGGATTTACCAATGTATACTACTTGGATTTCCGTTTTTGGTGACACTCCTTTACACTGGAAAATACCCGTTTGAACTTAAAAACCTTTTCAAATTTCGAATATTGACAGTCCGCATCTGTCAACTTATCTATCATTAACCTCCTCTGATGACAAGATGTTAATCTTTGAAAAGCCTGGCTTAAGGAATGAAAGAGAAGAAAATAAATATTGTTATTCACTAAGTGTCCTTGTTCTGAACAACCGAAGATTTTGATTTGCAGGTCTAATTATTTTCATTGACTTATCATATTTTTTATCTATCGAGTATATTGAGCTTTCCTTACATCACAATAGGTCTAACTCTCTAAAAGTGTACCTTTTAGTTATACATTTCCATATATATATATATATATATATATATATATATATATATATATATATATATATATATATATATATGTATATATATATATATATATATATGTATATATATATTAAACAATTTTAGGTTTAATTCTCGTATTTATTAATTTTCTTCTTATTGAAACTAAAAAAAATAGTGTAACTTGAAGACCGTTTATTTACGCAGCTCTTCAGTAAACTAAGAAAAAGACCTTGTACAAAGCGTTTCTACATACATATTATCTAGAACTTAGGTCTCCAAAATAAACGAAAATTATAGCGTATATATATATATATATATATGTATATATATATATATATATATATATATATTAATTTTAATGTAAGAAAATCAATTGCTAAAAACCCAAAGAAAAAATAAAATAATCATGCGAAACAGCAAAAGACGGGCAGAAGAAATATATGAACTAGTTCAAACATATTTAGGTAAATGTTTACGCTGATGATAAATGATAAGAAATACAAACAGCGAAAAGCATAACATACGTATATATATATATATCCACCATGAAATAATGAGATCATTGTTCCATGTGAAAATAATGGTATGATGTCGATAATTAGTACTGATTGTAATTGAGGCTCTGCTTGCCTAGTTTTTCATTTTGTTTCCTTTTTTGCTTTGATTTATGTGATCAGCACTGAAGATCGCCACAACAACAAATAAATGCACAGGAGCATTATACAAATATCTTCGTGTAAGCCGAAATGATTTGTTATGTTATTATATATATATATAAAGGTAAAACCATTTATCTGCTATAGATCTTTTAAGAATAGGAAAATAACAACATGCATCGTAGGCTAATAAGTTACAAATAAATTATGCCTATTCACACGAGCATGTTCTAGTAAATTTGTTATAAATGTTCTTCCAGCTAACACTATATTACTTTTTCTCCACTATCTTCGACTCTCCTCAAAACATACTCTATATAGGTGGTAGCACAAACTTTTCCCCTAACACTTTAAGACTGACAACCCCTTCGACACGATAACTAATGAACAACGTCTACTTTTCAAAAAAGTATCCGTTTATATTTACTATTTGTTTGCTATTAATTTATTACATACTACAAAACATTACGCACACATTTAACGGGCGCTCTCGCTAATACCGCAGATTTTCGAAAATATCGGATTGCATTATTTCCATTAATTACGTATACATTCATACTCATTTCTGTTTTTAGAGAATGCAATTAACAAACATATGTCCTTGTAGTGTTTCATTATTAAACATAGCGGCTACAGTTCAGAACCTCGACTCAGGAATCATACTCATTTTGTTCTTTTTTCTTTCTTCACATAAAAATGGAATTCATATACAAAGATATCAGAGAAAATGAATTTTATAGGGCTCTGTAGGCCTCTTTAATTATAAAAGTGACCATTATTATAGATAGAGCGAGTGTTTTGGAAATATCAGTAGCATAGGATGGCAGGACAACTCCTAAAACTGCCTCCATCCATTTATTCCTACTTTCATTTTTAAAACATTTCAAGACTGACTATTATTCTAAATATTGAAATTGTCCGATGTGCTCTATTTGCGTTTTGTCGGATGTTTACAAAGTCTAATCTATATTTTTATATTTCTATCGGGCAACGCTGGGAGACGGCCCAGTTAGTTTATAATATCTAAATGTTTTACTTTTTTGAATATGACAAGGTATATAATAATTTATTTTATTTGTGACAAGTAAGGATGACGGGGTGTGAATGTTTTTTTTTATGTGTGTTAGTAAGGGAACGTTGATTTCATAAGTATTATTCAATATGTTATGTGGAGGAAATGTTATATAGTATACAATAATTTATTTGATAATAATCAGAAAGGTTTGGGGTGGGGCGGGTGGTTATATTCCTTATATTTTATATATGATGTGGAATTTGTTAGACTTCTGTATGGAAAGGACTATTAGTGAGGTATGTGTTCTGATTTGTTTCCCTATTCGGTTAGTAGAAATATACTTCTGCGGGGACATTGTTTGAAGATATCAGTTTTGATTTCATACAGATTATGAAAGGGTTATTGATTGCCGGTAGGATCCTGCATTTTTCAGTGGTACATAGTTAGTAATTTCTGGAGGAAGTACTATAAGGCTTATTTTATCGATTATCCTCCGTTTATTTTCATAGGGGGTACTTGACATCTCTCGCGCTCATGTGGTGTTTCCTGAGGTGGTATGATGTTTTCTCCGGATATTTGAGTTGGTAGTGTCAGCATAGAGCCTTTCATTGAAAGTTCCTAAAGTCATTCCGATGTAAGTTTCTTCTTTCTTGGAGTTTATACTGGATATGAGTTTGGCTTCGTAAACTGATTTTGCAACCTTTTATGAGGGCCATAATTCCCCTCCTGTGCATGAGCAGCGGTGTTTGGTAGGAATCGATTATAGTCGTGGGTTTGAGGCTGGAAAGTATACTACGGAGGGTCAACATGAATTTCTCGTTTGGGCTGTATTTCTATTAAATAATTTATGAAGCTTGTAAGATAGTGGAAAGTGTTATATATTACTAAGATGAATTGTTTAGTCATGTGATAGTTGACAATAACGGAATACATATATGTATATACTAGTCTACACTCTTCGTCAAAAATGACAGAAGAAATTCTGCTTCATCATTGATAGAGATATATTAAATTATTTATATAACGTCATAGAATTACAATAGGAATGTAGTTTTTCATATATGAATTATTATTATTATTATTATTATTATTATTATTATTATTATTATTATTATTATTATTATTATTATCAGTTTTGATGAAATAAAATCACCAATTACTTATTTGCATAGTGTTTTGGTTTGCTTTCTGAATTAATATTAGGCGGGTTCAAATGTGTCTGAACTTCTATTTGCTATCAAGCTCCATCCTGCATCGGATTATACAAGCTATTGTTTCACTAGTCACATTTTTATTGACGGAACTTTTATGATGTTATGCTGATCTACCGTATTCTATGAATATATAGACTCTTTTTGACACAATGAGGGAAGCTACGATCGAACATTTAAGCTGTCACGGTATTTCTGTAACATACTATTATGCACTTCTGTAAATACACATCATTGTAAATAGACCAGCGGTGTGTATAATTTATTAGCTGCTACTTAAGTTTACAATACTGGCGACTAGGAGTCACACTTATTCAGACACATACCCCAGACTTATATTTTACACGACACTGGCAACGAGAACTTAGACTTATATCGAGTACAACATAACCATTAGTATTACTGCCAATGTTCTATTGTCGTAAGGATACTTAGGGTGTACGCTTTTAAAATAGTAAATTACGACAATAGAAGGTAAACGTAAAAATTCGTTCTGGATATTTAAATTACTTAATATTTAAGTGTTCCATGTATGCAAAAAACACTCTTATGTCAGAAAATAAGATTTAAAAAATGTTTTCGTTCTTGAGTATAACGAAAAAGATTTCAAGTCATTCTCACACATAAGGTTTTGAAATCTAAATCGTTCGAAAATGAACAAAATTCCTCCCGATTCTTCTTTTCTATTATTTTATCAGAAATACGTAAATAAGAACAGGGTTACTTATTTCTTGGCTAAAAAGTGAAGAATTATCTTCAAGTTTCAAAAGTTACGATCCTGTATACGAATAAGAAATAATAAAAGATACGTTACCGTTAGTATGGTATTTAAAGTGACGAAAACGAGAAGGCATTGAAAAGTGATATATTGTAAATTATTAAGCACCGACAAGAAAACACTTTCGAATAGAGGAGACATTAAAACATCCAAGAGAAACAATTTAAACAAATAAAAAGATTTGTAAGAAAAATGATTCTTTACACGCAATAGAAACACCATTTTGAACTATCTACTAAGGTGCAAACTGTTGAAGATGAAAGTGTATTTTAACAGATCGTTATTGGAAGTACTACGGATTATCTAAATTATGTCCTTAAAAACCAAATTAAACGATTTAAACAAATGATTGTGGTGTATTTAAAATGTTAGATACGGTTGTGAATAACATATTTGGAAATTATATATTGCCACAAAAACAGCAACCTTACATTTGTTTAACAGTACAATTTTTCAGTAATCTTTTTAGCACTAAAACGTTTTTTTCAATACACGATTCTCACAAGGACAAAATACTAAGTCTACACTACTTTTGCTTGCGTAGTCAACAAACACTGCGACAATTCTATATTGGGGGAGTTGAGTGCTAACAACTAACATTACAAATATTCGGGTAGGTGGTAGAATAAAAACCGATTGTGAAATCAGAAAAAGAGTCCTTACTTTAGAAAATGACCTGGAGTTTCCGTTACACCATATCGTAGAGGATTACACACGTTTTATTAATGTTTGGTAAGATTCAAAATACATTGAGGAAAGCGGAGTGTCACATATTAGTAAAATCTGTGACCAAAAATAAATTAATCCACTGACAAAATTTGATCAACAAAAAATAATAATTCTTTAACTGTTTTTTGGGGGAGAGCAATTTCTATTCACACAACAATTTTCCGTATAAAAAGAAAAAAAAACATTAAGTACAGACGAATTGAGACATAAAATGGTTCACTGCAGTGTAACACATATAGTTAATAAAGCTTTATCAAATATCTAAAAGTAACGAAGTTTTAAATATCAGGATGTTAGCGCAAATCAAAATGTTGTAACTTTATTCCGGCTCAAATATGTCAATGAAACATGTAAAAAAATGTAACCCAACTGTGATGAGAATGAGAACAAATAGCTCGTGAACAAATACAATTTGAAGGCGAACAAATCACTAACGTTAGATTTAAAAGAAAAGACTCAGAAATTTAAAACAATTGTAAGAAATAACTGAAACATCTTCTTAGACACGGATTGGATGGAGAAATTACTATCATGAATTATGCCTATAAACTCTGTTCATCAAAATATGTAAATGTTAAATAGCGATGCAGAGAAAATAACACAACCATTAAACATAATATTTTCCCAAGTGGTCTTTCTGGTGGACTGAGAAGATTTAACAATGATACACACGTTTGAATTAAACCGAAAATGAAAGAATTATCGGAAGAGTACCACAAGTAGGATTCTGCCTTCAGTGTACGTAAAAAAGTAAATACATCAGTGGCTGTGCAGATTTCTCCATGAGCAAAACCATGCAATAACATGTTTTCACTACTTTCTACCTGGTCTAGAAGACATTTTATTTTAGTTTTTGGAATTTTCGAGGTATCCTGATTCCTAAACATTCTCTTGGTGCTACCAAAGTTACGTTAGTGCTTTCATTTCTATGTAAACCCGGTCTTATATTAATGTATATCATTTAAACATTTCAAAGTCATAGCGGTAGTACTTGGCTAGTTCTGTTTGGGGAGCAAGGGCATTTTGTTACTTTTGTCTTAAAATCTCCGAAACAGTCGCTCTAGTAATTCACTGACGATCCTTCACTACTCTAATGTATACTACAAAGACTAAAAACATATTTTGTATACTTTCATATATTTTTCTTATTTATACCCCTTTTTAAACACTTTTGCAATCAATTTAGTTGTATGTTGTGTCTATGTCTACATTGTACTTTTTTTCTTGTCCTACAGGACAGATAGAACTATCTTCACTATATATATATATATATATATATATATATATATATATATATATATATATATATATACGGATACTAAAATCCAGATATAATTATACTATATATTAAGTTTTGTAAAAATTACTCTATTTTTAATCAAAATCAAATGCATAGTTTTTATTCTCGAGAATCTCTTACATTTTAGGCTTTAGCTTAGAGAGTCTCGTAAACTGTGTAACTGATTTGTATGACTTGTACAGCTGCATTGTGTAAAGTGTTAAATATCATCCATATTTAATTTATGTTTATTGCATGCAAACAGGGTAAAACGGGCAGAAGACTTTCGTAAACAGTCAAATACATTGGAATGGTTGGGACATTTTACAATAGGCATTCGACATTATTCAATAAGTTTTCCCCAAATATTTATATTTTTGAGTATTTAAAACAGCTTGAGTGGTTATTATATGGGAACAATCACTAATTTAAACATTGAACTACATATGATTTGCATTGTACGTTATCTATAACGATTAGTACCAAATTAAGTAAGTTTCCCTACATTTAAGTTACTTTTTCAAACCATTTAATCTTCAGCAATTTCCTAGAATAATATTTCTGTATTAGTTTATTATCAAAAATAAAGGTTAAGTATTATTATATACTTTGGAAAGGGGAAATTATATTGGGACGGGTATTCTTACACACATTCACACCCACACACACACACACACACACACATATATATATATATATATATATATATATATATATATATATATATATATATGTGTGTGTATATATATTTATTTATTTTTAGTACAGAAAAATCAGTGCAACCTTACTACCGTCGGTTTCAAGCTCAAAATGACTTAACCATCTAGCTATCTGTGGGGAAGGTGAAGGGGGTTTACCTGCGAAACGTCCTTGTATTTGTCTGTCATGTGCGCTGCGGATGAAAGAAAAGAATTCAACAGGACGTCCGTGAACCTTTATTACGTACGATTCACGCGGAGTCTCGCGAAGTCACATTGCACGCATGCAAATTAGGTGTGCCTCAGCCTAATAAAAGCGGGTCTCTTACCGTCTTCAACGAAACGGTGCGAAGTAAGTGCACGTGTGACGAACGTAGAGATCTGCTTTGGAAGCTGACAGAGGACTTTCTGATCTACGGACAGCGTGATTTGTGTTACTTTGGACCTTCGTTTTTTACTCCAGAGTGATTTGCGTTTTGTTGGACCTTCGTTATTACTTCACTATCTTCAGTTTATTTTGTCACTTGTCACAGAAATGTGAATTAATGTATCACTCTCGTGTGAGTACGTTATTAACGTTAGAGCGTTATGCATATTTGTTTAAAGGAAATGTTTTAGGTATATATTTGCCTATAAAGTTTAAGAAGGTTCGAAAAAAAGGGAGGGAGCGAAATGTAACAGTTGAGATTTAAAATTGGAAAACATAAACATATAAAAAACTTTAAATATATCCTCATACAAGTCCCGTGATACAATGTTTATTATGAGCGTATATTAAGCCGTTAATATTTTGAGCGTTAACTTCGTTTCATCCGAAAGTGCTACGGCGAGAATATGGATTTAATGATTACATTTTCGAAAGAATAAAACGGTTACAACACATCAAATTCAAATTCAAGACCTAAATTAAAACACCTTAAATCAATCCAAAAGACATTCAAATTCGCATTTAACCCAAGTCAGGTATTTGCAGCCGATAGTCGATCTAAGAAGAGAAACTCTAGAAAGTTCTTGATGATTATGTATGTATTCGAAATTTAAAATTTTTAACTGAGGTAACTGAGGTATAATGAAGACTTATAAGAGTTATAATATTGCTCTACTGATTAAGTCTTATCTAAGGGAAAGAACACGGATTATGTTTACAAGATTGAATTTGTTTAGGAGATTTAAGAGATTTAAGAGATTTTACATTTTTAACTAAGATATAGTGAAGCCTTATCTGAGTAATAATATTGATATACTGATTCAGTCTGGTCGTGAGGTAAGAACAAAGATTAGCTTGACAAGATTGAACCTGTTTAGGAGATGCGTTTGGCCTGCTAACTTATTTCACGAAAACAATATGTTATCCTTGTTTATATCTTCTCAATGCAACATTACTTTTAAGTCAAATAATGAAGCATATAATGTACTGATGTTTACTTTAATCAGAACAAACTGACGTTTATAAATAAGAATTTTTTTTAAATATTCACAAAATACATGCATTCACTGTTCATGTTCTAATTGTTCACAATTCCTCCATGAGAAGAAAACATGAATAGAAACAAATACCTTGGTTATTACTGCTAATTATTAAACTCAATTACACGTCAAAATGAATATTAAAAAGGAAAAGTTAAACACTTACGTATAAACGTTATATTGGCTGATATAAAGATTATATGACGGTTGTACATTGTGTTTTATCGTCGTTCCAGCTAATGTTACAATGTTTATAATCTTTCAAACATATGTGTTCCGTACAATTGAAGGAAAATGTTAACGAGCCGTCATAGTTTTCATACTTTTTGTTTTTGTTTGTTATACCAATTTTCAAATACCAATCTACACTAAACATAAGTTCAGCTAGTGATACTTCGACAAGTAATCTACATCTTAGAGAAGTATATGATGCACTCTGTAAAATTGTTGTAATAATTAATCATTGGGTAAACATTTTATGTTTTATCTTAATCATCGATCAAACCAAGGCGATTTGGTCTATACTTGAATGTGTCGGTTGTTATGTAATTAAATTACTAGATAAATATAATTTGCAAAAATCTCAAATATGATAAGCCATAAATTGACTTCTATTCTTTTCAACGATACATATATTTACGACGATGTCATGCAAACTTTTTAGTGTGCTTTTGCGCGTATGCTTCATGCATTTGACAACTGCTGGTTATTCCGTGTCATGATTTTCCGCAGTTAGGTAATACATTCCACTTATTGGTCTTTGCGGGTAAATGTGTAGTCTAAGCAAATTGTTTGCTCTGTTATTGACATGGCTTTATTTTGACTGATCAGGCTTGTGCTCACATCACAAGCATCTACAAGTTTCACAAATCCATGTCAGGCAAATAAACGTAAATCCTCATGAATGCCTTCATTCTCGCGATTCTGGGATGTCTCGGATGAGAATTTATCAATATATTTCTTCAGTGATTCCTTTTTTGCCCACACCCTCACAGTATAACAACATATTACAGACGAACACAAATCATTTAAATACATTTTATTAAAATAATACATTTAAATATTTGATGTTTTAAACAGCTGACGATAATTTTTCTTAAATAGATTTATCAAATTAGCCTTTGAATCTATTCTTCTCGGGATGTCTTAATAATTAATTTATTATATTGCAAAATACGTGTTTCCATCCATTTATATACCTACTGTATCTACCACTGTTTCCTTTTTATGTTCGCTTCGTTTCAATATCAGCCTTTACAATCCTGTTGTGTGCACTATTTTTTTGAATGAAGCTATTTATTGTAAATATAGTTTTAAGAGAATGCCCCTCCCCTTATTTGCTAACGATTCAGAATATAAGTTATTATGCTATCTTCAGATGCGGATATAGATGTTATTGAAAAATAAAAAATAGTTCATCTACTAATTTATTTAATCTTCAAATATTGTTCCTAGGTCCTCGATTTCTATTTTGCTGTAGATTCTGCAAGCACTCATGTTTTTGATGCATAGACTTCTGTTGTATGCTGTTCGTTATTTAACGATGTTAGTAAACTGGTCCTAATCGCAAGTTAATACCCGTTGGTGCAACGTATATATCTGTCTTAAAATCAAAATGCGCTAGAGATGTCAGATGTCAAAAATTCAATGATTTTTATAATCCCGCTTGAGATTATGAAGACTACTTTTTCTTTTGTAAAATATATATATATAGTGCAGATCTTGTTACGTGTATTTCATAGATATACTTACGGTGACTATTTGCAAGTCCCTACAAAGCTTATATATTTGACACACTTGTGTAGACCGGCATAATTATTATTGATGTATATCTGACTGTGTCAGACTTTTGATTACTTTTATACATTATTTTCCATATGTATTTTATTTCTGTAAACATACATTTCGCATGTATCAATGTTTAACGACACATTCTTTAATTTTAAATACCGTTTTCAAGTGATCAGCATGCTTGTTTCGATTCCAGCTTTTTATGAAAATATCGTGAAAGTCTGCCACTGCAAAATGCAGACCACACAATACGGCGTCCAATATTTGCTACAATATTCCCGTCGGTTGTTTGTTATTAATTTTGTGCACTTATATTTAATTGGTATGTCAATATGAAAAATAAAGGTTTGAGCATATTTTTTCTATTTCATTTTTATAATATATCGACAGGTCTAGACAAGGATAGCTGCACGTTTTTAAACAATGTTTGCATTCAATAAACTTATAAGCGCAAGTGCGTATTTTTATCATTTTCATGTAAACTGTGGGCCAAAAGGAGAAATGTCAGGAGAATTAGTTAAACGTATTTTGGTAACCTTTCCGAAATAATTTAAGCTGTCTTTGGGTTCGAGACTGATCCATGGCAGATTATTTCTGTTTTTAATTTTTGTTAAAAAATCGTACATTACAATAGCATCCACCTGGAAATGTTAAGTGTTATCGATTATTCCATAAGCTGGATCAGAGTAAACAACATCACCATCAGACAGATGGCAAACCATAACTGAGCAAATAACCGTTCGAGAATTACAGAAAGCAGGTGGACATGTTGAGCAACAGAATTGATCTCGAAGCAATGCAGGCATAATACTCAGTGGCGAAGCAACCTCGAGAGTGAACTTTGTCCTACGTTGCCATGCTTAGAAAGAGATAAAAAAAACAATAAAAACAGCGAGATGTTCACCCTCAAAGCGTAATAATGAACACATGATGACGATGATGATGATGATGATGATGATGATATTGATGATGATATTGAGATAACGCCTGTCGCAACAATTATAGCAATTTCTATTTTGAAATAGGCACATGGTATATAAACACATCTATCATTTCCATACTGGTTTTTATTAAGATAAATTAATTTATTATTATAATAATAGACTCTGCGTGTATTTAACAGTTTCACATTTACAAAATATATTTTTATCGTAGTAAACAGGTGTTTTCCTTTTGTATGTTTGACCGCATTTTTAACCTTCCGATATTTTTATTAATTTATTTTCTACAATGTCAGTACATATGTGTGTATCGCTACAATTATGACGCTCCATATTGTCAAATGGAAACGTTGTGTATAAGTGCATCTGTCAGATTATATTTAAAATTAAACATTTTGCTATATTAGATATTTCCGACTCACCATATGTGTGACATATCTCTTTCCTTAATGGTTGCAGTATCATTGTGTGCATCGGTTAATCGTAGATATTCCACAGCGATAATTATTAATGTCAGTTCTTTATATTGTTCCATTATTGATAGTTGAATTGTCTTAACCTGTACTCGCTCTAGGGTAAATGTATTTGTGGCGGCCCTCTTCTTAACGTTAGTATAATGTACGAACATTGCAATGTGTCACGCGATCTCTACTTCGAACCATTACAGCAAAGAGTGATTTGTGGAAATTAAGAAGAGCTGTACCTGAAACCATTTTAGCTGAAACGTCATAAGTGATTTTTTTTTACGTTTTAAGACGCTGCGCTGTGAAACAAGCTGCCAGAAAACATTATAAGCCTGCAGAGTTAAGGAGTTCGAACCGGTGCTTGATACATCATGGCCGCTTATAATTGGGTGATTACACATCACATGAGCAGTGGAAGATTCTGGAGTGCGACATCACCATCCAAAATTCAAATCTTCTTTTCGATTAGTTTTTCAACTCAGTTGAAGCTGTGATTTCAACGAGACTCAGGATATGATGAACCCCCACCGCTTTCCTGTACATTGCAAGGCAGCATTCTCTGTCTAGTATTATGCTCTGTTAGATAGCGTACCAAAGGAGGTTGTGAAAATGCTTGTCAGATCTACGATATAAATACGCTTTAAATTCAGACTGTATGTAGATTTGCATATATTTTATCTTGACATACTTTGTTGCACTTTGATGTAATTGATGTCTGTGTTATCCTGTTTTCTTGTTGGTTATATAATAGAAATCTACACATACAAAAGTATTTCCCTTTCCCTTAAAATTAGTGAAATTCGTCTTGCTTTTCATAATCATGTTAATAAAACATAGAATAATACAGCATTCATCGTTGCCAATATGTCGTGTTGTAATGCGATAGTTAAATATAAATAAATACACTCAGAATTCAAAGTAAGAAATCAACCATATCGATAACTACCAGGGTAACTGCCAAGGATACTACAAGGGCTACCCGGCGTTGCCCGGGTTAGCGTGTACGATAACATCATATGCAACATCATATTTAAGAGAGTTTTCTTCAACAACAATCTTAATGCTATCAGGTAAATAGCTTACCCACAGAGCTATTCAGCTATATGTTAATACTCTGAAGCTAACGCGGATAACTACTTATGCATATATTAATTTCATTATGCAATATGTTAAAGAAGGGTCACTACCTTCGTAAATGGGCAGCTAGACACGCAGAACTAGGCCCATATGTTTACATGAAAATTATACTTGTGAATAAACGTCTATTGTTAGTACGGCCCCTAGTAGAGTCATGTATAGATTCAGGACAGCTTACATTGTCTTTCCACATTGATCATTTTACATATGATATAAATGTTATCAGAATATATATTTGAATTTTAAACGTGGGTCGGCCTTTAGATTACGATGGCACTTAACGAGTTGGAACAGTGTTCATTCTCTTCTGAAAAACATTTTACATACAGTTAAAACGTCATAAAAATCGAATATATTGGAAGTATTTAATGAGTTAAGCCCGATAGCATACTTATGTGTAAGATTAGAGATTCTGGAAAACTTCATTGTCTCTCCGGTAAATATTACATGAGAATACACTTTTATATTTTATGTTGATTCTCTGACCTTTACTTCCATAGGGAACGCATACATATCAAACACACATATGCAAACAGATATTGAGTTATATATATATATATATATATATATATATATATATATATATATATATATATATATATATACAGATAGATAGATAGATAGATTGATGACACACACATATAAATATATGTAGATATATGGAGAGTGATGAAGAAATATAGAAAATACATCATGTGAGACAGACATTTGAACTATATGTTTTTTCAAATCAGAGTTGAGGTTAAAAAAGAAACAACACAATCGATGTTTTACGATAATACTAAACAGAAAAATCGGAGATAAGTATTTGAAATTTGCAGGAGGTACTGTCCGCATGGGTTACTTAGACGTGTGAACACGTAAATATCCTACACATAGAAGATGCGTAGAGATTATGGGGCTCTCGCATTGTTTTCCCCGGAGTTTCTTTTACATATGAATAACTTTTAGGATATATTTGAGGTTTGCTATTGGAAAGTAGGTTAGGCCTCTATAGACCTCTTACGTAAGGAAATCACTCAATGATGTCCACCCCTTAATTGGACATGGATATAACATTTCATGAAAGTAGAATATATTTGCAGTTTAATTAAGGGTTACCTCTCTATAGCCTTTCTCAGATATGTACTTAGGTATTCGGGAATACTCTCATTGTCTTCCACGGTAATGTTTTACATAATAATACACATTCGATTTAATATAGATTATTGAACCTTTTTTTCTATACCTACGACAACCACATCTTACACACCAACATGCACACGAACATTGAGTTGTATATAGAAAGATGTGTGAAAAAAACTAGAAAATGTAGGGCATAACTAAAAAAAGTGGACGTGAAACAAAATACTGTATCTATCATGACTAAATTATCTAATAACATTGATTTACCATGAATAAAAAGAAAACATTTCTTAATCAAATTAATTCTTTATCCTTCATTCACAAAAGGAAACTCGCTCACAAATATACAGTGAGATATTGTTAAATTCAAATGTTACATACAGCAAAAGGGTTATATATATATATATATATATATATATATATATATATATATATATATATATATATATATTTTCTTTTTTGATTTTATTCCATTAGTTGCGACAAAACAAGTTTTGTTTCATTGGTGCAAATAGCGACCAACTCATCGGGCTAGCGATGGAATTCAAATGGCAGACGTTTTAACTTCACCTTATCGGGAGATTGAAAATTGAAAATACATTGGAGGTGGAAGCGGGCAGAGTTGGGATTTCAATTTTCAATCTCCCGTTAATGTGAAGTTAAAACGTATGCCATTTGAATTCCATCGCTAGCCCGATGAGTTGGTCGCTATTTGCACCAATGAAACAAAACTTGTTTTGTCGCAACTAATGGAATAAAATCAAAAAATATATATTTTGCTCTGAATTTTCATTGAGCACTCTCATAAACCCGGTTTCAACTTCCTTCGGATTCATACCCCCTGGATATTTGTAACAAGTTAATTATATATATATATATATATATATATATATATATATATATATACATATATATTTATATATATATATATATATATATATGTGTATATGTGTGTGTTTATATATATTTATATTAATATATATATATATACTTGACGAGAATAAAAATTGGGTAAAATAAAGCAATATTTATTAAATCATCTATTGTTCAAAAAAGAGTCATTTATTAGAAAAAATATTTTCTCTTAATATATTTCTTGTTTTTAACTATTACTTATTTAAGAAATACAGTATTTTACCCACTTTTTTGATAGCTGTAGTTCGTACATTCAAGAAAGCATATAATTTAAAAATATATTGTTTATCTTTATTTTTCTCATTTACACATATACACACACACACACACACACACATATATATATATATATATACATTTGAGGGAGGTAATTATACTTCAGTCGAAGTTCTCAGAAATCAAGAGACCCCTGCCTGAGGCTAACACTTGCTCTCTATATTAGATAAAAAGTACTTGCCAGTTCAATAAAGCACAGTTAGAAAAAAGTTGAGAACATTAATTTATTTTCTCCAATTGACCAGTTGATCATGTTAAGTTTTGGTCTCTTGGTTTTACAAGATTCTATGGCATTAATTCATCTGGTTTGATGGAGTATTCAGCTAAGTGTGGTATTTGAGGTAACATCAGTAGAAAAAGGTCTACAATTCCTTGTATAAGCTGGGATATCTTATTTTGGCTTCGAATACTGTGTAATCTTTAATATTTGGCCAGGGTGTACTTGTAGGGTAAAGTATTCTCATGCCAGGGTTTCCTGACAAACTCTTTAACAGAGATACCGAAAACAATCAAGGATGCTGTCTAGAAGGCAATTCAAATTCTCATGTAGATAATTCATAGTCCCCAGTATGTAATTAAAATTCCCCAGTAGGTAATTCAAACTCCCAAATAGTAAACTAAAACTTCAATATATTCTCTTTCTTGTTTTATTTTACTTCAGTCAAAATTCCTCGAAATCAAGGAGTCCCTTTAGTAAGGCTGGCACATACTCTCTTTATAGGGTACATATATATTCGAATAGTCAATTAAAGTGCTCTTATATTTCTCAAACGTTGAGTTAGTAAAGAAGTAAACAATATTAATTTACTTCTCGCCAATTGACCAGTAATATATATATATATATATATATATATATATATATATATACATATATATTTGCCACACACAGAAATATATATATATATATACATATATATATATATATATTTATATATATATATAATACAATAAATGTTTTTCATTAATCTTAACTATATATATATATATATATATATATTTATATGTTTTTTATAGTTACAACCTCTACAATTACCAATAAAAACAATTATATAAAATTCATTAAAACATTTAAGTGATAAAGATAACACATATTTCTAGGCAAGTTGTCGTTGTCCAGAGGTTAAACGCTAGACTATAGATATAAATATTGAAGGTTCAATCTTTGTCCATGTTAGCCATGATTATGACGGATCGACCAGAAACACGTGTCCATTGATTACATTAATATATGTATACAATTATGAAAAAATGTATATATTAACGGGGAAATACGTCCTATGATGTTAAGTGCGACTAAAATGCAATCTTGTGAATTTATCTGCATGACTTAGGAAGGGAACATCTAACAGTAGTAAGAAAAGTAACCAACGCTAGCACACCAATAAAATTAGTTACATTAAATACATTAAATATATATATATATATATATATATATATATATATATATATATATATATATGTACAAATTGGGACAGGTTGTTGAGAGGGAGTCTAGCGGCGAGCGCATCAGCAAAATGTATAAACTGGCATTCTTGGTGAAAATTTAAATCAGCAATTCCTGGAAATTTAGTGAAACTAGCAGTTATCCACTTAGCCTGTGCGGCGCACTCACGTGCTTTCTCTGCCGCGGTGTCAGAGTCTGCGTGATTAAATTATTCACAAGTGTTGTCTACTCGACTTGCGAAGTTCGCTAACGTAAAATTAAACTTTACTTAACCGAATTAATACAACCTACAGAAAAATTAAAATAACTTTAACTTCCCAAAAGTATAAACCCGTGGCTTTTCACGCCCAAGGACGAAATCATTTGCAAGTATCAAAATGAATTTAGAAAGCGAATTAAAGTGTGACAATCTACCTCAGACTTACTCGCCGCCTCAAATTAAGAAAGAAATAAGGGAATAATTGCCTATGATTATTTATTTCAGTTTTCAAATTTCCATTAAAAACTAAGCTTTATTAAATCTAATTACATATATTAGTTATACAGGGTGTTTCAAAAGTCTTGGGAACATAACGATTTTTAATAACTCAAAAACTATTAGGAGTTGAAAAATGAAATTGGTACTGTTGGAAAGGTTAAAGTTTCAAGTTTTGTGGGGAATCTTCAAAGTTGCCTAATATGAGCACCATTCGTCACACGGCAGACATCTAGTCGATAGTCCATTTCCTGCCAAACGCGTTCCAGCATCTTGACGTCAATGGTTCCCACAACTGCCGTTACTCGAGCCTTTAGTTCGTCAATATCTCTTGGAAGGGGCGGCACATAGACTTGTTGCTTGACAAAGCCCCAAAGGAAAAAGTCACACGGAGTAAGATCTGGAGACCTAGGAGGCCAGGGCATGAGAACGTCATCACCTCGCCCAGATCTCCCAATCCATCTACCAGGCAGCCTTGTGTTAAGAAACTGCCTTACTCTAAGACTCCAGTGTGGTGGTGCACCATCTTGTTGAAAAATGAAGTCATCAGATTCTGCTTGTGCCAACTGAGCCATTAACCAGTCTTCCAGCATGTTGAGATAGGATTCACCAGTGATAGTTGCCTCTTCAAAGAAGAACGGTCCATAGACACCTTTCTTGGAAATTGCACAAAACACGTTCACTTTTGGTGAATCTCGCTCGTGCTCAAGAAGTTCATGAGGATGCTCAGTACCCCATATGCGAGTGTTATGCTTGTTAACTTTGCCATTCAGATGGAAGGTCGCTTCATCGCTAAAAACAAGCCGGTCATCAAAGCCGTTATCTTCCAACTTCTCTTGCATTGCAATGCAAAAGTCACGGCGAAGTGGCTTATCAGTGTCCTTCAACTTTTGGACCAACTTGAGCTTGTAAGGTACCATTTGCAGTCGTTTCCTTAAGACACGCCAGACAGTTGCTGGAGCAAGCTGAAGTTCCCTGCTGGCTCTTCTCACTGATTTACGGGGGCTCCGCTGAAAGGCTGTCCGAACTTGCTCAACTGCATCTTCTGAAGTTGAAGGGCGACCTGTTCGCTTACTTGGGCACAAACACCCATCTTTCACAAATTTAGCATGCCATCTGACAATGGATTTCCTTTCAGGGGCTTCTTTTTTAAATTTCCTGCGAAATGCACGCTGAACACATGTCCACGATTCAGTCTTTGCAAATTGGAGGACGCAAAATGCCTTGTCTTGTTTAGAGAACGCCATTACTGTACCTGGAAAGATAACACGAAAATCATTAGTATGACCAAAAACTTGATTAAGCAAGCTTTAAAATGGCACCAGTTGCATTTTTCTACCTGGAATAGTTCATGAGATATACGCATTTGTAATGTTCCCAAGACTTTTGAAACACCCTGTACATTACCATGGGCGTGTTTATAAGTCGATACTGATGGCTAAATACTGGTCTGTATTACGAATGCAACTTAGAAGTCTAAAAACATTTATTAAAAAAGGTACATATCTCGATTAATTTTCATTAAGTTGCATTAAAAGAAGATCCCTGTATTAAAGTGCGTGTTTATTAATATTTTCATCTAGTTATATTTTAAAGGTAATTTTTTCTACGGACGGAAAACATAAAAGTAGCATTGTATTCTTTTAATTCATGAGAAATTATTACATATTCTATTCATATACGTTTTCTTTTAATTATTTAATAAAATAAATTCAAATGTGTAAGGTGTGCGCTGAATTTGATCTATAGGCATTACAAACAAATTAAGAAAGATTTCTTAATTTCAATTTATTCTAAGACTACTTCGTTTTAATTTTAAATGTTATACATGTTCTAAAATAAAACTACGAGGATAGATTTTGATCAAAATCAGAAGATACATACGGTCTAACATCATTATATCTTGATTTCAATCTACGTAAGAAGGAAAAAAGTTGAGAAACTGTTCTGTTCAGAGAGTAATTTTACTCTTCCCGGGACAGGTATTACTTTAGTTTGTATCTCTATATATTTATATGTACTCATTAACATATTCATGTGTACGTTCATATTTATGAAATAGCTTTCTCCTAGTATTATTTCTTCTTTGGAACGGAAATAATATGTACTCGATGATATAGATTGGTATTCTCGTTTTTTATTAGGTTAACACCGATTGTAAAATTATGTAATCTACTGAGTATCGGTCTGAAAGTGTCTGAAAATGTCCATTAGTTTTTGCAAATATTTGGATATCGGTGAATTATACACCTGTACATGCTGTCATAAATAAATCATATGATCCATGCAATTTAAGTACTGTCCATAACATCCCACAAGTAAGTCAACAACTTCAGTCTTGCAGCAAACCTGTCATTCATATAAATTAAGCAGACATTTCTATTTGCCGACCAAACTGTTTTTCATTTAAAAACTTTTAGAAAACCATTTCCCTTTCGATTAAATATCATCATATGAGATTTATTGATTACTGGGAAACACATTTTTCGATCAGTGTGTCAGGGAACGCTTCAATATGTTATGCAAATAGATAACCTCGATAAACTAGCTAGTAATATATAGCACGGTGTCTATGGTAATATACCAATTGTTGTAATAGCAGACGAATACGGAGAGACAAGTGAAGAGGTAGTTTTATTAATACCTCACGTAGTAGTTTGCCAGTGTTAGTTTTGTTTTCAATAGAAATATTAGTAATAATTATTGATTTATGAAACAATTATTGATTGTATGTAAATGATTATAAGTGTGGGTGTTAAAACTAATTCAACCAAAGACATAACATATACAAATCGACAGCGATAAGAAATGTTCTAATATAATAATTGTGTGTTCTTGCATTCACATATTCTACATATCTGCTGTAGCTATTTATCTGAATATATTTATATTTGATAATTGTGTTGTTACATAAACGCAACATTGTAAATAACACACGCTAACCTCTCCATATGAACATATGACACACTCTTCAGCACTTTACAATGTTTATATTAAGAAATGGCATTACGCCTACTCACGGCTCGTTACTGACAGTCGAATTATTAGAAACGCAAATTCTTATTCATGGGAAGTGGCAATTTTCGATCTTAGCTCGAGAGAATTGCTTCTCTTGTTCAAATCAATAGCTGTTATAGAGCGAAAGATTCTGTGAATGGTTACATCTTAGGTGGAACACTGTCGTAAGTAAGAACGTTTAGGGTGTAAAAATATTAAACGAAAAAGGTAAATTCAAAGTTGAAAGTATGAGTAAAATAGATATAATTTGAACATAAATAAGTATCACTGCCTTTACTGCCGCTTTAGACACAGACAGGTCGATTCTACGCACAAAATATCATGTTCGCCTGATTCCAAGATGTCCACTATGTCGATCAATATCGTTCAGCTGTGTTGGGTTCAGTTTTCCGGTGGCAAAAAAAACACACACTGGTTGTGTTGGTTCAATCTCTCGCTTTACATCACTGAGCCACCGCTGTGGAACTCTCGTCAGGAAGTCTGCTCGGTTCTGGCCAGATAGTACTAGTGCTATATCAACAGAAATGTCGTACTGTTTCACAAGTGAGATTATCGTGCCCAGTTTCCGCCTTATAAGCATCTCACTTGCGGCCTTTGTGCTCAATCGAGACTTTAACGTGAGCGCATTGGTCACCCAGTTGAACATTCTCGCATGTTCTCTGCGCAAACATCTGCATCGCCAGTGAATGCATCAACATAGGTGTTTAATTCACGATAGTCCATCACAGGACGCACGTTATTTTCATTGGCCTGTAACACAGCCATCACTGGTATTAGTCCCTTGGGGGGGGGCTAACTCCTCCTGGTTATATGGCAACTACCATGTTTATCCAGGTCTGCAACTCGCATTCATGATCTTCCCTTAATTCATTAGACATTGCATATTCAGAAGTCAGAGTTTCCAGTTTCTCTGGTGCATAAACTGCTGACCATTTCCATGCTGCAACCCACACTTTCTTCCGTTCGTGAAATTTGGCAACAAAATCAGTTTCGTTAATACAAAGTGCTGCGAAGATGGGTTGTGCCTCCCCAAACTCTACACTTCCAGATTGTGTGATGCGTGCGCCACCGAGTGCCTTAATGGTGTCAATACCAAGTACCATATCAATATCAAGGGGTTTACCTCTCATAATCAGCACCTTGATTGTGGCAAATTTACCAGTCTCTGTATGAATCCTAATAGTTCCATTTCCGCAGCAGGCCTGCGTAGCGCCGGTTAATGTAGTTACAACTATCTTCTGCTTTGACCAAGACCGACATAGCTTTGCACTCAAGAACGTGAGCACCCAGAGAACCAATCATGGTGCATCATCAACATATATGGTAATCACAGGTAGCGGCGAGTACACATTCTGACTGGGGAATAGAATGGCGCTGATATCTTGTCCCCAACTAAGTTTCCCGGACAATCTCTTACCAGATGACCAGTCTTATTGCACCGATAACATCGTTGACGGGTAGTCCGCCTCCTTTGCATACAGTCTCTCGCAAAATGACTAGGGCCGTTGCATGTGTAACATGTATAATAAGATTGCCCCATACCCACAGGTAGTTGAGTGATTCACGTAGGCTGTGTCGCAGCCACAACTGGTTCCTCCACTTCAGCATTTTCTTTCATCAATGCTCGAGCTTGGGCCAACAGCTCTTCTAAAGTCATATCGTCCACCCTAGAGGAGGACCGCAACAGCCTTTTCACAGGGGTGGGAAGCCCCCGTACAAACACACACACCATCACATTATCTGGTATTCCTCCAAATAGCATTGACAGTTTCCGCAGAGCTGCCAAATATACGTCTACAGTCTCACCCGGACGCGATACACGTGCCTCGCTCTTCTGATACGCTGTAAATCTGTCATCGGCAAAGGCAGTAAATAGAGCTCCCTTAATTCGTGCTGCATCGGATTTTTCTTCTTGAGTTAGTTGCTGGTAAACTGCTGATGCCAGATAGCCGAAGTGGGATGACATTTTAAATCTGCTTCACTCCAGATAAGTCACACACAAATTCCACCTTCTCAATCCATTCAACGACTGATCCAGTCCCATCAAACTCAGGAATTTTGTTTAGGTCAAAACGGGTTTCCATTATAAGCCGAGATAGCTTGTTAACAATTACATTTTTATAAAAAGGTATGATTGTAATTCAATCGAACCGAATTTCGTCCAACCAACTTTCTGCATTTTTCTCCAAAAGTTTTGACTGTCATTCAATTTCCAACAAAATTTCGTGCTACCCACTTTCTCTCTGCCTTTCTTTCTCCAATCCAAAATCGGTTCTCCTCCTTCCCAGCTGCCCTCTTCATTTATATCACCTGATATCCACATATGTGAATCAAACCACCGTAAACACCTTCCCCTATGAAAAGAAGCCATTTTTAAATCAAAGTTCCTCATTCTTTTTTCTGATGGTGAGTGTTCCTGTTTATTGTAACAGAAACCCTCCTCAAAAACAAATGTGAAAAAAGAGAACAAAAAATTAAAGAGTGCACTGCAAGAAAATCTGGTCAGCATTATGAAATAAAAATATCGAAACTTTGAAGGATGGGGTTTTTATAATGTTCAGTACAATCTTTTAATATAAATATTCAGTTTTAATATTGTTGATTATGGTGATCACTCTTGTATAAGGATGGCATTTAAATTGTTTTGATATATAAAATATATATATACCTAATGTAACTCAAAATAATATTAAATGTTATTTCATAATTAAATGACGTAAGTGGAAAATAAACGACGTTATAGCCAAGAGGGGAACACATCTGAATGTATTCCAGACTGATCGACCGAATTTTTTTGCAACGCACTTTCTTGATCTGTGTTCCCTTCTTTTCACCTTTAGTTTTCTGGGTGGATTTTAAAACCAATCTTTACTTGTCTAAATTCTTTATAAGACGCATATCACACAGTCAATTTTCTTAGCTTAAAATAGCTAAATTGAACACGCTATGCAAACAACTGCAAATATCTACCGTATGACTGCCTGTTCACAGTGGATTTACACCTGGTTATGCTAGCCATTTTTACGAATTATCTGGTAGGCCGTTTCATGGAACAGTAACATAAACAGGTTATGCTGACTTAGTTTCTATTGTGACGCAAACGACGATGATACAACTTCGGTTGGTGTCCTCGGAGACCTTGACTGGAGGTTGAGGTGATAAGCTTGACTAAAGCTGGATTTAAATTCCCGTCGATGATGCTGTAACCAGAAATGTAGCAGGTCCAGAAAGAAAAAGAGTGAGGGTTGCACCGTGCATTGTCGTCTTTGGTCTTTTCACTACCAACAGTCCAAACACGCACGATAACGACGCGACGTGTACAATCACACTTTTCGTCCAGAATTTGATTCCTTTTTTCTTTTCTTTTTTTCTTTCTTTTTCTCTTTGCATCCGTAAGCATAGGAGCGACACCGATAGAACAGCTACTTGAGCGCGCCCGTGCTATCATCAGTAATGAAAGGGAACTTGATGAGCATGTCGTAATGGGCACGCAGTTGGCCCAGAGAGTGCTTAAAAATTCGTAGAGGACGGACTCGCATGCCAATGTAAATTGTTTCCCTAGTGGGCGAAGTGGTCACATTGCAATGAATTGCATGGATAGAAGACTGAGGTGCATACGGTGCTACCAGTGTGGCGGGATCGGACACATGGCCTCCAGCTGTTCGGGAAACGAGTCAGAGGGCAAGATGTCAGCACCGCTCTGCTCCCCAGACAAGATGTAAACGAGGTGCAATGAATCATCAGAGTACATGTCAACCAAACGCCTTGCTCAGTGCTTCTTTATTCAGGCTGCTCCGTACTATAGTGAGTGCAAGGTATACCGCAAGTGTAGCAAGTGGAGCATTAAAATAACTACGATAAATGGCGAGACAGGCATGTTGTGGAGTAGCCTTGGTAAAGATTTGCACATACTCTGGTGTATCCGTTGAAGTAAATATCCTCGTTACACGGAAAGACATACTGGGCTTATACCTACTGCTCGGATATGACACTATCAAGGCACTGGGTGGTGTTCTCATTACACTCGCTGGGACTGTGAAATTCCCTAAAGCACCGATGTGAGCTGCACTTTGTATTGATCGACCAGACTTACAGGTGGAGTTTGATTAACGCCAAAAGATCTGGACTGCGTCGTGGAAACGGACGGCCGATAAAGTACTAATAAAGCTACGGAATGGCGTCACAGAATACACCGTGGCCGCGAACGTTAGAGCCGCATATGAACAAGAGCTTGACGCCTGGATCAAAGATGGCTGGTTGATCCCGTAACTCAACCAAGAGTTTGGACCTCCAAAAGGTATTATTCTTTTAATCGCAGTGGTACAACATAACACATCAACGGTGCGACCAGTCATGAACTACCGTGAGCTCAATCAATATATTGCGGCTTACACGGCTGATGCCGATGTATGTGCAAGCAAGTTACAGGAACGGCGCCAGAAAGGATCGAATGTATCATTGCTCGATCTGAGGGAGGCGTATCTGCAGGTAGGGGCCGACAAAACTTGATGGCCATTCCAGACTGTTGTATTTCGCGGCAAAAGATACTGCCTAAGCAGTCTTGGTTTTGGGTTGAATGTGGCACCGCAGATCATGAAGACCATCGTTAGTGCTGTGTTATCCCAGGAAGAAACCGTCGAAAAGGCAACATCCGCGTACCATGACGACATTTACATCAATGAAGATGTCAAGTCGGCAATGCACATCCGCGCAAAATTGTCAGAGTTTGGTCTAACGCGCAAATACCCAAAGCGGCTTAGAGACGGAGCACGCGTACTTGGCATGGAAGTCAGAGTAGAAGATCGCCCCCTGTGATGCAAACAAGGAAATGTGATTTCCGGCATACCTGAAGTTCTCACAAGAAGGACTATTTTGTCCTTGTACGGAAAACTTGTGAGACACCTGCCAGGTGGTGGTTGGCTGCGTGTTGCAGTGGATGTAATAAGACGCAGGGCGAATGCGGTAACCAAAGGATGGGATGATCAAACAAGTGATGCCCTCCTCACCCGAATGATTGCAGAAAGTGTTGAGAGAGCGACGCACGGGGACCCGGCTCGAGGAGAGTGGTGTGTCAATGGAGAAGAAATGAATGTATGGGTTGACGCTAGTTCACTAGCATTGGGAGTCCTGTTGGAGAAGGATGCAGCCATGTTGGAGGATACCTGTTGGTGACGGTCTGCAAACACCGGCCAGCACATCAATATTGCTGAGTTAGATGTTGTGATGAAGGGCGTTAACCTACCACTACAGTGGCAAGCGAAGAGGTTGCACTTGCATACTGACTCCCTCAGCGTCTATCACTGGGTGTCCGACACGTATACTGGGAAAGCAAGAATACGCACTAAGGCAGCAAGTGAGATGTTGATAAGACGAAGGTTAGACACTTTAAAGAATCTGGTCTTCGAGTATGGCTTGGTAGTTAGCGAAACATTGATCCCGTCATACTGCTACCTTGCTGACCAACTGACACGAGTGCTTCGCAAATGGTACGATGCAATAAAGGTGGGTGCCGAGCCCGTTCAGAAAATATGCGCTGCTACATTGAGTAGCAAGCAGCAGATAGAAAACATCCCCAGAAAGAGCGGACATCCTACCGTCACGAGAAATCTATATTTCGTGAGGCGCGTAAATCCAGCAGTGGCAAAATCAGAGGTGAAACAAGTCATCAAGCACTGTGAGATGTGTCAGTCAATTGACCCAGCACCAGTGCGGTGGCGAAAAGGAAGACTGGAAGCAAGTGACGCATGGCAAATAGTGTGAATGGATATCACCCATTAATATGGCAACCACTTTCTACTCTCATCGAGTGTGGACCAACCCGTTTTGCCATTTGGCAACCAATTGTCCGCCAAGATTCGGCAAGCGTTATTCGACAACATGAAATGTTGGCAGATAACGACCCAGCATTTTGCAGCCAGCGAGTGAGACAGTTTTGGTATTTGAATGGAGAGTTCAATTGCGGTTGCGATACGCTTACGCGCCATCAGGCAATGGCATCGCGGAAAGAAGCCACCGCCGCATAAAGAGGATTGCTGCTAGGAATAAGTGTTCTGTTGTGGAAGCAACATACTGGTAAAATGTTACGTCAAAAGATGGCATGTCCCCGGCCACTGCACCCGCGAATGCTATCTACACGTATCGGACTCGGGTTGAAGGTATCGTCATTGTGCAGTCACTTGACAATGAGGGAAAGTACGGGCCATATGATGTGGGAGATCATGTCTGGGTGAAATCGCCAGGCTGTCGATGTACCACCACATTCAAACGTGGATCAATTTGTCCTGGTTGATGGAATTCCACGTCACATACGCGATCTCCGTCCTGCTTTGGGGGTGGACCATTCAACTACTGGGGAGAGTAATAGGTCGTCTGGCGATGAAATATTAATGGGCAGCGCCAGTGATCCTCACGAGAATGCAGCCGCAAGTTCAGAAGTAGAAACTTTGTCAGTAGATTTAGAAGCGGAAACTTCATCGGACGATTCAGAAGCAGAAACTGGGATACATGCTCCACTTCGCGAAACTCACGAATCAAAACGCCATCGCCACCCTGCATCATGTGTGATCAAGAGATCAGGGGGGAGTGTAGCAGCCACCATGCAGGTCCAGAAGGAAAAAAGAGTGAGGGTTACACCGTGCATTGTCCATCTGGGATTGAACCCAGAGTGTCCCAGTCACCAAATAGAAATGTACGAGACTTCACATACGCGACGAGACTTGACATATGCAAATGAGCCTTGTGTTGCATGGGCTAATTCTCGTCGTGATAACAAGCTTAGACACTTTGCTCTGGGGAGAGAGCGAGAAAGGTTTACGTTGTGTCTACGTCGAGGGCAAAGAGAAAAAGAAAGAAGAAAAAGAAAAGAAAAAAAGAATCACATTCTGGGCGAAAAGTTTGATTGTAAACGTCGCGTCGTTCTCGTGCGTGTTTAAACTGTTGGTAGTGAAAAGACCAAAAAGACAATTCGGTGTCCCGTTTGAACTCAGTCTTTATTTTGTTAACTCTCCGTTACAAGAATCATATCAGCTCGCACCATCTGCTGATCAACTGAAGACAGATTAAGTCTTAGAAGCTGTTATTTGTAAGTAAGGCTTGGAAATTCCGTTACTATATGAGTTGGCAATCATTTGCCATCAACTGTGTGTACGGTTTATTTATGAAGATAGGGATTTGTTTCTTGAAATACATACTCAGGAATAGGTCGTAGGAGAGTTAAATATCAATGATTAAAAACGTTTGCTGTTAGGCTTAGAACACATCTCTGAATCAGGTAACACACGTCTCTTTATGCTACTGACTCTATACAATGATTTGTTTCTTGTGCAACTAAATCCTTTTAATAAGCGACGTTGTCCGATGGTTGCGGTGCACTATCAATGCTCAGCGAGGAACAAGGATAGAACTGATATAATTATGGCTGTAATTTGAAGAGTTCAGAGGAAAACCCCAGCTTGTAGACCAGAAGCAGATTCTGTTGTGATTGTTTGAAATTGATCATACTTGCTTTTAAATTATCTTAAATAGGAGATAACAAGCCAGACGATAACATCAGACTGAGACGCTGCCTGCAATTAATCCGAAAATAAATTTCTACGCTTTTTGATGAATAATCAGATAATTTGAGTGTGCATGTAATTCCATGTAATTGTTGACAAATGTACGAAAATAAATCATGTCACCTATTAAATGTTAGGCTATAATAACATACGAAATCACTAAAAAGTAATATATTGAAAAGGCAGGTATATGTGGCAGATTATCGAGTCAAACTATAACCATTTACTCATATAGGACGAAGTAAAAAGTATACACAAAGAAGAACGGTGGAGACGTAGAGGACACGAAGAAGCAGAAGGTATGTTGCACGACAATGCGAAGTACATATTGTATAGAATAAAACACAATATGGGAATCATAAATTATATTTAATAGATTAGAATAACATATTAAACATTTTTTTGTAATATGTACAATATATTGTGATAAGTACTAATATATTGTAATAAGTACTAACATATACTGATAAGTATAAGAAACCACAGCAAAAAATAGCCTTACGTCCCTTAAAAACATATAAGACATGTCGGCAAAAATCTATGGAGTGACGGATTTAAGTGCTTAGTTATAATTAGTTCTACGTCTTCTTAACATTGAATGTTAAATACTAAAATACAATTAATAATTACTTTAGACTACAAACCAGTCATAGCTGACGGAACATGAGGAACTACCCCGTGAATTGAATCAGTTGATAAGATTTCTGAGTGGCTGGTTGCATATTTTGTTGCCAATATAACACTTTTGATAGATCTTTATTTGTTTTCTTCACATAGTATTTCTTGTAAACATAAAAGTAAGAAATAGTACATGAGATAACAAAAATGTCGAGTTATTATCCAATCATTGTTAAAGTATATGAACGTATGTATATACATGCACACATATACATATATGCCCTCTATGTTACTATAAAAGCTGATGTATATATATATATATATATATATATATATATATATATATATATATTTCTGAATTTTATGTTACTTCAGTTGAAGTTCTAAGAAATCAAGAGGACCCTTCTTGGAGCTAACGCTTTATCTCTATATATCCCATTACAGTTCTTATTTACCTAGAAAAATGTTGTTAGAAAGGATCTTAAGAACATTAATTGTCAATCGATCAATAAAATATGTCATAGAATATATTTTTTGTGATGTGTTGGTCCAATAAAAAGCACGTTCCTATACTCTCCAACTCACGTTTTACTGAGCCTTGTTGCATCCACGAACGTGCTTTTTATTAGATGTTTTACCCTCTGGATTGTATCTTTCCTCCCCGTTCCTGAAGATGTTGTTTTTAGAATGTAACTCTGAATCCTCGCATGTTATTTTCCGTGCCTTTTAACGACCTACCTATCGACATTTCACTTTCTCCGCTGGACATTTTGACTTCGGACTGTTTTGGAATCGGACATTTGATGCATTCGGGCAGAGTTTTGCCTTGTATATTTTCCCTACAATTTTTATTTTACTTTTTCAAATTTTAAATCTTGACCTTTGCCAACTTATCTATCCCAGCGATTTCCTCTGATGATAAGTTTTGATCTTTAAAAAGCTTGGCTTAAGGAAAAATTTAACTTGGATGAATTGCCTTTTGCGGAATATACCTTACTAAGAGCAACTGAATTGAAAAAAGACTTGACTTTTGCTTTTCTAATTCCTTTTCATCCTTCTACATATATAAGTGTATATAAATATATATATATATATATATATTTATATATATATTAATATATATATATATATATATATATACATACATTGATATATATATATAGATATACATATTTAAAATTATATATATTAATATATATATATGTATCTATATATTATTATATATATAAATATATAAATATATATATACATATATTACTATATATATATATATATATATATATGTGTGTGTGTGTGTGGGGGGGTATATATATATTAATATATAAATATATATATATAGAGAGGTACATATATATGTATATATATACAGTTGCATATATACATATATATATATATATATATATATATATATATATATATACATACAAAACACAAAATAAAGAGAGAGAGAGGTCGAAAAAGACATCTACATATACCCATATAGTATAGGTAAGACGGACACATTTTCTTGGAGAGCAGAGGAGAAATATATAACATTATTTAAATAAATTGGGCTTTTCCGGTATATTCAGTTCGGACTATGTCGATACTTTGTTTTACTGAATTTTCCCGGGCAACGCCGAAACGCTAGACTCGCCTTTATTACATATATCGATGTATATTTAATTAAATTTGATTTTTGCAGGTGTTTCGTTCTGTGTACCGCTTGCAAACGAAAGCTGTGAGTAATCTTCGTAGAGCAGGCGTTTGACAAGACAAATTCCCGGTTGGATTGTATTTCGAAATGTATTTATTAAGGTACTTCCGTATCCGAGGTCGGTGAGGATATGCGTTTAGGATGAAGTGACATATTCGCTTCACTGTCTTCTAATCCCATGCTTGATACTTAATCTACTATCTACGAACAAATTAGTCTCTAGATATTTTAGTATTTTCCAAAGGTATCAGTACAAATCACTGTTAAAGCTAGATGAAATATCTGCACACCCACCTAAATGCACACGATAGTATTGCATTAAAGTACACGCCCAGCCGAAACAATGACGGTGAAATGTGTTTCATTTTGAACAAATAAAGCAAGCATTGAAAACACAAGCTGACGGTTTATATCACAATGTAATGTATTTCCCTTTACACAATAACATATTTACAGCATACTGATAGTCCATTATATGATCTTAAGGTTAATCTGATAATGCGGTTATAATTTACGGTTTTGAACATTGTGAGATCCGCTGAATTAACATTACCACCGGGCTCACTCTAACACGGAGTGGTTGTACTTGTTAAGGTATTTATTTTAGGTTGAATAAAATGTCTCATTGTGGAACAATACTACACATCATCAGACACTCTTGGGCAAGTTGTTCGAATCGACAGCATCCTACTAAATGGAAGTCTATTTGGAAAAGGACTTACTACCTTTTACCAGACTATCCTATTTCTATATATACAAATAAATTCAATTCATGAACCAATTGTTTTGAAAATTACAGTCTCGGCCAAAAATGATTCAACAATAGCTAACATCCCATATAACCAAACAAACACCCACCATTGTAATAATGAACATTATCTTTTTACAAGTCGTTTATAGTACATTTAAATAAAGTCACCACAAAACGTATTCTTCGTTATAATACCAAAGCTGCTCCTGATGTGATGTATTAAATTGTCACACAAAAGAAAACTATTTTTAATGTAATGTTTAATAGTTTATCATTGCAATGCGGAATTAAATATGATTAAAACTAATAGTTATTACTATATTTAATACGCAGAATGTACTAATATATTTAATAACGAAAGATTATTCAAAAGAAAATTATTAAAAATGTGATCAAAAAGTTGTGTTTTAGATTTAGTTTACCGTATTCATTGTTTTCGAATATGTTATTGCATATCTAATGAAGTGGTACAATAAAGACGCCGTATGCACTATTTTGTTATTAAGTTCATTGTAAGAATAAGTTATAAATGTGAAACTGATTAATTAAATGTTTTCAGATTTGCGTATAAATGGTTGATTACGAGAATTGTTGTTAAACATTATATTTAGGTTTTTGTGCGTCAATTACATATACATATGTGATAAGAGTATTTTATTTGTATGTATATAATTTCTTCATGAAATATTCTTAATTAAATTGGTATTTTTAATATTTAGGTATGATGTATGTACGTGTAATTGTAAACTATGAAACTGCGTTTTTTAGATTAAGTATACTCTGTACAGAATGTTATCAATTTATCATTAATAGCTTTCAATAAATTTTCCCCTTTTTATTAGGAAATTGGCTCTACCTTCAATATAAAGGACTATATCTGTATATGTTTTGAAATTAGTATGTTTGTGTGGTAAAGGGTTTCTTTTAATTCTAAATAGGAGTCATTCTAATAGTGCACACCCTTTATAACAGTGTTATACATATCTAATATGTATATATATATATATATATATGTGTGTATTTTTCTTTCATTTTACTTCAGTGAATATTCTCAGAAGTTAAGGGGGCCTTACCCGGGCCTTACACTTTATCTCTATATGAGATTCTTTGATATCCGAGTGTTCAATGAAGTTACTCCTTTACTTCTCAGAATTTGTCATAGTAATAAAGTACAGAACATTCATTTTCCTCTACCAAATTGACTAGTGAACCATGTTATACTATATCTGTTTTGTGGATTTTTGGTCTTGTCTGATTCCAAGACAATAATTATCTTGCTTGGTCGCGTATCTATAATAGTGTGTTTACGTGAGGTAACGTAACGTACTGTAAGTGCACACTTCCCCGTTTAAGCCAGTGTGTGTCCGTACCGTGAGGAACTTATTTGCGCTGCGAACACTAGTTCATTTTAAATATTTGGCCAGTACTTTCTTGTAAGGAGAAGTATCATAATGCCAGGTGTTTCCTAACAATCTTCTGTACAAATGGACCTTAGCCACTAGCATAGTCTCTAGTAGGCATTCATATTCTCTCCAGTTTGCATTCAAACTTTCTCCCGATATGTCTATATATGCATCATAATGTGTATTAAGAAGTAATTACAGATTGCTCAATTACGTTAGGAAGAGCATACTATATTCATGGTGCTAATATCTATACAGTATTTTATGATTAGCAATTTGTTCAGGCTGATGTTAGACCAGTAGGCATTGGTAAACTTATACCTCAGGTACTAACATTATGAATGACAACAGAATATGTCTATATTTTTAAGGTGTTCTCTTTGTAAAGGTGGTCTCCGTTTTCTGTTTTTCTCTGTGACACGAAGTTCAATGGTGACAAATTGAACAAATACATTATTTCTTTATTTTGAAACCCTATAAGTAAATACTAGTGGCCGAGATACATATACTAAATTAGAAGGATATAATCTAAGAGGAGTAGTTCGATATATTTTAATAGGTACAGAGGAATCTAAATAACTGTACGTTAAAATCTAAATTCAAGACAATATACGTGATTATAATTACACGGTAAACTATGCTTGTATCACAAATATATCGGAAGAATATTAAAATTTACGCTCTATGTGAAATAACAAAAATGTATTTCTAGATGTAATGAATTCAGAATTAATTTCTATTTAAAAAAAATTTCAAACTGCAATGCACCAAAAAACCCCAAAGCCTACTGGCTTGGAATATATATGTAGATCCAATAAAGGTAAACATAGGCGTAATGAAAAACATCACCCACCATATAAAAATTAGAAATAATATTGACTAAATTCTGCTTAAGGTTTTTCATGTTTTATAGCACGATTTTTAGCTGAAGATATTGAAAATTACTCGTTCTCGCCAGACTGTTTATCGTTGCGATTCCGTTAATTCGTGAGTTTAACGCTTTGGTTATATTTCACAATATTTTACGTGTAATTTTCATATTTATTTTGCAACTACGGGTGGTTTGAAAACAATCTCTAAATATCACCCGGCATAAAAAGTCGTGATTTTATTTAACAATAGATCTGAAACAAAAACAAAATATTTAAAAAACTTTCAGCGTATTCTAAATTACATTTTATCACACACTAAAAAGTATTGACATAAAACAATTGTTTTGAAAAATTACAATCTCGGCCAAAAATGATCAAACAACAGCTTATGTGCCGTGACTATTTCTGATCAGAGTGTATTTATAAACGAAAAACGGTGCAGATATCATGTAAACACATTCCTGGTGTATGACATGAGTACAAATAAAGCTAACAAATAAGTGTATTGTCCGAAAAACAGAGAGTTTAGCATATGTCAGTTGCCGATCTTACGACTGAGATCGAATGACGTAAGAACAATTATATAACTTGGGCGCGGTGGACGCCGAGACAAAAGACAAACATGACGAGTTGTTGACTGGTATGAATTTGTGTGTATTTCACTGTGGAATTAGAAATACATTTCTCGCTTATTTATATTCTGTCAGATCAGGGGCGGGCGGCAACAACTTATTAGAAATTTAATTTTAATGGTATGGAATATTTTTGCTAGAATGTTCAATAAATTAACAATACCTAGTATAGAATAATATATTACGCCGTAAACACCATTAGATAAACATAGGAATACAAAATGATTCTACTATTAGATTCCCCACATAATTTAAATCGAGAAAAACTGTGGTAGATTCAGGTAAATGACTTTGTATTTGATTGCAAGTTATGCGATAATTATAGTGGAGAATTTAACCACATTTACTCCAGATATATTGGAGGTACATTCTAATTGTATCATACAATGTAATTGAAAAATAAACCTTTATTGAAATTAATTTTAATGTTCTAAGTATTCTCCGTTCAATTTGTATGTGTGTATTAACCAAAGATACACGGAAACACATATTTAGAGCCGCAGAAGATGAACATAAAACACAAGCATTGGACACGAAATCTAGTTAGAATCTTGTATGAGTTCATTTTTTCTTGATGATTTCATTTGCTTATTCCAGTCTTTACGCACAAAACTAACCGTTATTGAATTATAACGCAACATAGTGTTTACACGAAGTGCCCAGCTATTTATATAGTCGGAAATAAATTCAAATATTTAGTAAATTACATGTACAACGTATTTGTTGGTTTACGCAAATTCGAGGGCATTATCGTTTACAACAATACCAACAACATAAGGAAAGTGTAACCCTAAACCTTGAGGTATAACATCTTACATTATGAAGATAACATGATGGATTAGAGGAGGGAGTTGAACTAATTAAATATTAGAATGGCACAAGCTTTGGGAAATACATATATTCCTTGTGTCCGAATAATACATAGATGACCTGAGGTTCAAATCACAAAGTATGAAGTCAAATTTGGTTATACAAAATAAGTTGCGTGTGGTGATTACCAGTGACGTAACCTTTTGTCGTAGGGAGGAACATACCTCTTTTTTGATCATTTCTCTGTTGAAGTTAACTTTTGCGGACGTCCAAATAATATGGTGAATTATTTTGAAAGGTTGAACAAGCCACGAGGCAATATGAGCCATCCCTAGATGTCTGTTCGTAGTGTTTATCAATTTAGCAATGATAAGTATATGCCAACAGTTTTGCAAGTGTATACATTTGCGAACTAGTTAACAGAAATCTAGTGTCTCTCATAAAAGTGTATGTGTGTTTCCAGAAAAAATATAACTCCTGAACTTATTAACGAAAGAGTATCGTTTCTGGACGAAGAAATCGTATTTCAGATCGACACACTCAAAGCCCTATACAAATCACATCGGTAATGCAGGAAAGGAGAAGACGAAGAAATGAATGCACCGACGAACACTCAAAGTGATGGCGACAGGGGAAAAAACGATCAAGCGAATCAAGAAGGCGCCAGTGAGCAACAATGAAGAAAAAGAAGGAGAGAAACAAAAGCGAAAAAAAGGTAACTCACACACTAATATTAAAACGGAGCTTTAAGACATTTGGGCTTGTCGCTTGTTGATTGAAAAAATAAGAATTAAAGAGACTAATGAATGAGCACATACACACATACACTAGTACATCTGTTTAATGTGCTCCTGTAAAATAATTAAATAAAATCAGGAATATGCGAATCTGGCGTAGAATAAAATAATGAATACACACACAAACACGTTTAAGAAATTTAGAAAAACGTAAAAGGCGTGAAAACATTTCATAAACAGAATTTTGAGAACAAGTACATGATTTGGTAACGTTTCAGATGTTGGTATCTCCTACATTAACATTTTCTGGATAATTAAAAAAAGTAAATACAAATTGGAATGTGTTATTGGTGGTGCGAATTACACATTTTAAAAGTTGTTTTTTTGTCATTTTTTTAGAATATTAAAGTTTTTGTTAGTTGGATGAAATTATTGAAAGTTCTATTTATTCATTGCATTTATTTTATAGAGAGAAGGAAACTATACTTTTTTACTTTTATTTTCTGGGCTTAACAAGATAAAGTTACTTTCTTCTTTGTGTTGAAATTTGTTTAACAAATAAAACAGACAGTAACTATGGTTAGTTGGATATTCAAATTAATGGTCGGTGCTGTAGGAATTCAATTCGAGATGTTTAATATATATTGAGATATATATATATATATATATATATATATATATATATATATATATATATATATATATATATATATATTCTGTCCCAATTGGTCCAACATTTCCTGGCCAAACATGGAATTCCATACATGGCTCCTTGTGACTTCTGTTTTCTTTCGAAAAATAAAGACGCTACTGAAAAGTTCCCGTTTTGAGAATAGTGAACAGATAATGCGGAACGCGACGGTAGAAATGAACACCATTAAAAAAATAAGATTTACAGATGTGTTTTCGGCAGTGAATGGATGCGTGGGCTAATGTGTTCGATAACACTTGGATCAGGGTTCCAACTCCGTCATGTATTTGAAAAATGTTTCCGCCTAAGGTCGAATACTTTTTAGACGGGCCTTCTGTGGGAACAAACTCTAAAATGAGTACAATAGTCTGAATAATGCAAATAATACAGTAAATCAATCTATATCTGAAAAAATCCTAAACATCGTGTTTGTTCCGAAACATCATGTGTGTTCAAATAAAAGGGTCGTTAAACTATAAACAAATAGAAGTCATCTGAATTCTATATAATAATAATAATAATAATAATAATAATAATAATAATAATAATAATAATAATAATAATAATAATAATAATAATAATAATAAAGCGAATAAAACATCTATGGGGCACTGCTACTGTCTACTATACAACGGAACAAACGATAGCACACCAAGCAAAACAGATCCTCAAGAGAGGATGGTTCTCAGAGATGGAACTGACGGAAATCAAACAAAAGACCAGAACAAAGCAAGTAACACCACCCGACGAGACCCCCACGAAGAAAACAGATAAAGCATACACCCAGTAAGGGAAGACGTCGAAGGCTACGAAATAACAAAACTCACCGAAGTAGAACTCACAGAGAAAGAAGCAAGAGAAGTGGAAAACATGAAATGATACATGTCTGAGAACAAAACAAATCTCCCAGCTCTAAAGAAACGAATATTGGAAGAAGTTACAAATTTAAACAGAGAAAGTAAAAAAAGCTACTCGCGTACACCTCAACAGACACTATAAAAGAGCTAAATCAGTAAGTATGAGATTGTGAAAAGAAAAAAAAGCCTGGCCAAAAGAATGGACCGACAAAACCTGGATGGGAAATCAGACTGGAACCCCAGATAACCAAACTCCGTGAAGAAGCTAACACCGTAAACAGGATGAAAGAGAATAGGAAAGGATGGAAGAGCAGAAATCCGGTTCACAAGAAAAGACTGAATAAGAAACATAAAACATTAAAACAAAATATAACAGCAATAGAGGAAAAGCTGACACGATATGGATACAAATCAGAACACCAAAAACAGAACAGGACCCTTGAAAATGATGAAATCCAATTTTACAAAAACATAAACAGAGAACAAATAACATCAGATTAACCTGACCCGACAGAGACAATACACCTCTAGAGCAAGATATGGGGAAAGCCTAAAACACACGACAAAAATGCCAAGTGGTTGAAAAACATGAAAAATAAACTACAGGAAATAGAAGAAGGAACAGAAACAGAGAATACTAAAAAAACATTGAGGACACCGTAAAAATGGCAAACTGGAAAGCACCAGGCCATTATGGAATACATGCATAATGGTTTTAAAAATTCACGACCCTACATAAAAGACTAGCGCAAAAACTGAGAAGATGTATCCACAAAACAACAATGCCAGTGTAGATTGATAAAGGAACGACGACATCTATACAAAAAGATGTCAAAAAAGAACGGCCCGAAGCAACTACAGCCCAATAGCCTGTTTACCAACAATGTGGAAAATCCTGACGGTACAACTATGAGAGCAAATCTACTAGTCCCTAAACAAAAGATTGAATGTTTTAATATATACAAAATATTCGAAAGAATGAGGGGAACATGGAGATTAGAACTGACAGCCCGAGGACAACACCTGCCTGAGATATAGATACAGAAAGGCATTTTTCAAGGACACTCCCTGTCACCACTACTGTTTATAATAGATATAATACCACTTAACAACATACTCAGAAAATGTGATGCCGGGCAAAGGTTTACAGGCACAGCACTAAAAGTAAACCACCTGTTTTAAATGGATGATCTGCAAATATTTGCAAAAGGCAAAAAGGAACTCGAAAAGCTGATAAATACGACCAGAATCTTCAGTTAGGACATCCAAATGGAATTCGGAATGGAAAATTGTGCACTACTAGAAATAAAAAGAAAAACACTGGAGACAACAGAGGGCATGGAACTCCCCAACCAAGAGGAAATTAGGGTGCTAGACGAACAGGATAGCTACACATACCTTTGAGTTCTGGAAGCAGACCCCATCAACTCTACAGAAATGAAAGAGAAGATTGGAAAAATATTTACGAAGAGCCAGAAAACTCCGAGAAGCGAACTTATATAGCAGAAATCTAGTAACAGCAATAAACCCCTAGCATTAATAAGATACTCTGCACCATTCATAGGCTAAACCAAAGAGGAACTCAGGCACCTTGACCAAAGGATTAGAAAAGTATTGACCATCCACAACGCACTACATCCAAAAAACGATAGGAAAGAATCTACATGACAAGAAACAAAGGGGATTAGAAGACTTGTCAGTATAGAATATAGTGTTGAAGACTCAAAAAAGAGCTGAAGAGATACATAACTCAACACACGGAAATCCTTATCACTGCCACAAGAGACACCGTTCCAACATGCAACTCGGGAAGAACCAATACCAGAAACAAAACGACAAGAAAAAAAAAGTGGGAAGAAAAACAACTACATGGACGCTTCAGAAGACTGACAAAATAAGACACCAACGAACATAGCTGGACATGGCTAAGAAAAAAGACACTTGAACAGAAAAACGGAATCTCTAATGATGGCTACAGAGAACGATGCGATTAGGACAAACTGCATTAAAACTAAAATAGATAAACTCCAGGAAAACAGTAAATGCAGACTGTGTGGACAAAAAGACGAAACAGTGAATCATATAATAAGTGAATGTAGCAAACTAGCACCCCCCCCCAAAAAAAAAAATAAAAGAACAGATATGACTGTGAAGGGAAAGCAGTACACAAGGAACTGTGCACACAATTTAATTTCGAATACGCAGACAAATAGTAAAATCATAAGCCAGAAACACTACTGGAAAACGAAAAACACAAACTTATCTAGGATATGGATATACAAACAGACGAATAGTGCTTGTCTTTTTTTAAAATAGGTAATAATATTTGCACTATTGTCTCAGCTTCACAAGAGGATTAAGTAAGTCATAAGTATTGGAAGAGTTTTCTAAAGATACTAAGAAATGATATGCCGGTACGAACTAACTAAGTCGGATGACTGATACGTGAATATACGTGACATAATTCCAACGTACCTGTTGGAGATTGGCATATAACGCAAGACAGAACGTCAGTTTGATGCATTCCGCTTTCCCGTTCAACAAGAATAAGGACTGTTTTAAATAGTGCATTCACAGACTTAATCTGACTTCTATAGAAAACAGCCGGATATATAACCTTGCTTCTGGGTGTCGCTTCGTCAAATCACCATATACACTGAGAATCTGTAAAATACAGACATTGGAGGTATACTGTTTCTTACCCTTTTCGCAGAGAATATTGATTATGGTCTTGTTACATATTATGCTTGCATTGGTCAAATAGCCGCTTTTGGAAATACTTTCCGAATACTATCAATGAAAATTGTTGTCAGCAAAGAGTCTAATTTTTACTAAATATATTTTTGCTCAGAAAGACCTGATCCGTTACTCTTATTTCCTTTTCTTCAGATACGGAGTAATTTTTTGATGGCTATACTATAATATATATATATATATATATATATATATATATATATATATATATATATATAGTTAGTATGTATTTGTCGGATTTGCGGAAGATGTCGGTCTTATGTTGATTGATAAAAGACAATCTGATCGTGTGTATGTTTGTACGGTAGCTTCTTGACTCTGTGATACAAATTATGCCGTCCTTCTACAGGGGGGGGATATAACCTTAGAAAGTATGTTGGTTTGAGCTTGTGCGTCAATGGAATACAATGTAGTAGTGGGTGGGTCAGTTCTGACTGCGGCACAGTCTGCCCGAGTTGCTCAACATCCTGTGAGCAAATACCAGTCTGATTATAAGTCTTATGAATTAAATTACTTTAATCGTCTCGCGGTAAACTGTCTAGGTAATAACCACCCGTTAACACTGTTATTGGTGCAACAAGGAAGTCCATCCTGTGAGAGATGATCCGGAAAATAAGTTGATGATGTGTCATGCCGTAGTATACATCTGTACGGTTATCAGTTTGACTCGTAACTACAGCTTTGTATACAACTGAGTCAACTTTACAATTTCCCTCGAGGGGGCAAGCATTTTTATTTTGGCATGAGCATCCGGTGTCGACTGCCGTGCTTTGTTCTCTGGTGATGTAACTCCTTATAGGCCGCATGATTGAGTAGCTGACCTTGATGGTGTTTTTATTGAAAAACTTATGTAAACTGTTTGTTGGAGGGAAATGTTTGTTTAATAATAGGGTTTGTGAGTATTATTTTCGAGGTTAATAGTAGAATCGAGGAAATCTATTTGATTTAAATTAGTAGTGATAGTGATTTTAAAGCCTAAACTTTTGAAGGTTTTAATGAGGTCTTTCCTAAATTTATCTAGTATCTGTCCGTTTTTATTGTGAAATATTGAAAGGCAGACCCCGTCATCTCGGTATAATCCGATGAAGTGGTCGGGACACTTAATTTTGAGTGTGTGTAAGATATAAAGTCCTACCAGGTCGCATATATCCGCACTATCGTAGGCGCCCATTGCAACGTCAAAGGGGTCCTCAGGATCTGATTTCTTTACCCAGGCCCTTCCTTCGAAGAAAAGGAGGGTTTGTCTGGCATTTAGAATGGTATCTCGTTCTAACTGACTTATATCTGTGTAATCTAGTGCGTAGTTAAGAGCTTTATCGAGGATATCTTTTGTAATTTAGGGGTAATAGTCTACTATGTCAAATTTTGTGAATTTACATGAATTTTTATCTTTAATATTCCTAAACCATTTTAATACAGAATTAGTGTTTTCCCACAGACTGAGTGTTGAATTAAGTTTAATTTTGCTAACTATGCTTTTAACAATACTTTTACTAACTAGACTAATATCACTTTTTGCTGGGTTTATGAATCTGCAAGACGGCCTAATATTAAAACTATCTTTATGGTCCTTAAGAGTAATGAAAGCCTTATTTTTAGTTAAAATATTTGCTCTATATTCAATTCTTAATTTAGTTGTTAAATCTGATGCTTTTTTGTTAATATTTGTGTATGTGCGTGTTTTTGCTAATTGGGAATTTGTAGTAATGGCGCTTTTAGTGAGGGATGTCTTTTTTTCATTTTTCATTTTATATATGTTTTTAGTTTTGTCCGAAATAACGAATGAGTAATTGTCTTTTCTCAGCTTATTGAGTTTTTTTATGTCGGAGGTGAGTTTCAGCTGTAATGGGTTTGTGTAATTTGTAAAACGAAGGTTATGTGTAATGTTAAGCAGGTCTCTTTCGAAATTCTCCAACATTTCAACTTTTGGTGGTGTATATATATATATATATATATATATATATATATATATATATATATATATATATATATATATATGTGTGTGTATGTATATGTGTATATGTACGTGTGTATGTGTATATTTATTTTTTATTTTGTATTTTTTTAATTTTTTATTTATATATTGATTTTTTATTCATATATTGCTTTTTTATTTATATATATATATATATATTTTTATTTATATATGAATTTTTATTTTTTTTATTTATATATTTATATATGAATTTGGATTTTTTATTTATATATTGATTTTTTATTTATATATTGATTTATTTATATTTTGATTTTTGATTTTGATTTTGATTTTGATTTTTATTTATATATTTATATTTTTATTTATATTTTTATTTACATTTTTATTTTTTATTTTTGATTCTTTATTTACATATTATTATTTTTTTATTTATATATTGATTTTATTTATATATCGAATTTTTTATTTATATATTGATTTTTTTATTTTATTTTATTTATATATAGATTTTTATTTTTTATTTATATATTGATTTTTTATTTATATATTGATTTTTTATTTATATATTGATTTTTCATTTATATATTGATATTTTAATTATATATTGATTTATTTTCTAATTTATATATTGATTTTTTATTTATTCCTTGTTTATTTATATATTTAGCTATATTTATATTTTTACTTTAAATTGATATTTATTAATTGAAACAATCGGAAATTTATATATACATAAATATATTTTATATAATAATAAATAGTTAGCTCCCCTTTTTAGATAATTTAATTAATTAGAGGTGCGTACCCTTAATTATGTTCTACATATAAAAATAATATATATAAATATAAAATAATATTTTATTATTATAAATTTAATTTAATTTAATTTTATTTTATTTTTCCCCTCCTTTCTTTCTTTCTTTCTTTCTCTCTTTTCTTTCTTTCTTTCTTCCTTCCTTCTCGTTCTTCACTTCTAAATATAGCATCTCTTACTTAACGGCTTTTTCTGATCTAAGCGTCCCGTCGGCCCTCCATTTCAAAATTCCGTGTACATAGCGTTTAATAACTGTTATAAGTCTTTTAATATTTCAGACTATGCTGAAGAAGACGGAATCGGGAATTGTCAGAAACCACTGGTCCATGTCTGATTAAAATCTGTATTTAAAAATAAAAATATTACGCTCTTAATTTAATTTAATTGAGCACTCTACTGGTATTTCCCTTTTATTCTTTTTTGAGTATACCTGTATACTTTACATATATATATATATATATATATATATATATATATATATATATGTATATATATATATATATATATATAGCTATATCTATATATATACATATATATATATATATACATATAGCTATATATATATATATATATATATATATATATATATATATATATATATATATATATATATATAATAGAGCTGAACGTACGCTTGCCTAGCGCGTGTCTCGGTATAATGAAATTAAAGTGAGTTTGAGGGAGAACGAATAAAAAGGTGAAAAGTACCAAGTGTAAAATAGAAATGAGTAGATGAGAAAACGAAGCAGTAGCAGTAGCAGTATTAGTAGCAGCAGCCAACGACGATGGGTCGCTGAAAATAGGTTCACGATTCTAAACTAAATGATACAAAAAAGGTTGAACGCACAAATCCACGGCACACTTCGTAATATGAAAGAAAGAACATTAGGTAAAACAGAAGGAAATCAGTTAGCAGAAGAGAGAGAGATAAAACGCTATAACACGCGAGTAAATATTGCATTTATCAATAAAAAAATATTTCTCCTTCTTTCGTTTAAAGGAAGCACACGTAAACTAAAACTTCAACTAGTATATGTGAGAGGAAGAGAGCGATGTAGAGATATACCGAGAGTGTGTTACCGAGTGGATAAATGTTTGAATGTGCGGTGAGATTCGTGGTATGAATAAAGTGCGTAGAATGGGATGCAACGAATAAGAAGATGTAAAGATTATAGAGTAAATCAGAACGAATACAATAGGGAGGGTCGAGGAGAAGAAGCATTTTAAACGCAGATTTAAAAGGTCAATAAATACTACAAGAATATTTCCCTCCATCTGTTAACATTTTAAATAGTGACCACTAATTCAACTTACAGTTGTGTATGTTTTCGAATAGAGATTGGCACAGAGAGAAAGAAAATGAGACTATATTAGTTATAAAATGAATCATTATTTTATTTACTTTCAATAGGTAGAAACATGTTTAAATCCAGCTTCGAAATAGCAAAAGATACGTGCTAATTAGCTGACAATGCATTTTGAAATAAAAACTGGACGCCGAATATAACATAAGGATAAGATTTATTTCACCATTTATTGCTTACTGAGTGTATTCAACTCCTACTCACAATAGGAATATGTGACACAAGGTCGGAAAATGGGATTTGAAAGCCAGCGCCCGAGAAGGTGAGCGCTCTGGCCATTAAAAATTGCCTGGGCAGCCCTGTAGGCATTCCCCGGTAGGGGCGCCTCAGGATGTAAGCTATAAACTTACTCCTCCCCAAAGAGGGGGGGGAAGCCTGGGAGGGTGGACCCCCTAGAACTGCACAGGACAACCTCATAGACCGGCGTACATCAAGCCCCGAAGGCCAAGACAATACCAGTCCAGGGGTGCAGCAACCATCGGAACAGACACTACACCCTGACCCGGCCAAAAGACCGCGACAGAGCGAGCATCCGTCTCGTTGCTTACTGAGGATATTTATTTATAAAAAATTTCAAAATGTGGCACGAGGCCTGAAAGGGGGATGGGGAAAATGTTGACCTAACAAACATTCTTAACTTAACTAGTCACAATCACCAACACAAATTTACTCCATGATCTACCTAATTAAAACCCAAAAATGACAATATATACATGAAATGGAAGTGGGGGAATAAATATGATATATATATATATACAATGACAAAATAAATAAAATTAAATGTTAGTATAAGAACCTCTCACTAAAGAAATGTGGCCGATAAGTAGTTTTGCCAGTCGGAAAAAAAAGCGATGCAGGTCACGAAAGCTTTATTCTTACACCCCTTTCGAAATTACGAAAGCAGATCAGTCACCTAATTAGGGTCGGGAATGGGAATTATAAAATAAAAATCGGAGTAAAAAAAATAAAAAAGGGGGGAGAGGACAGAAAAAAGTAGGACCTATGACAACTTACATACCTCTAGCTAAGTTAAAAATGGGGAAGAAAACAAAACATAACTAATCTTGCCTAACCGGGTCAAATAAAAAGGTCAGTGTTCGGTTCGACTACCAAATATTCTGTCTAAGGCACGTCCAAGTACCACTCAAAATTAGCTTCATTCACTCGACACAAACGCGCAACTTTCACCCACCTTTCGTTGAAATCTGCCGGAGGGAGTTTCCCCTTCTCCAGCCTGATACGCATTTTCAGGCGAGACTGGAAAATGAGGACAAGCTGGGGAGCAGTGAAGGTCTCTTCCCCGTAGACTTCCTTCTGTCGTGTCGACCAAATCACTCCTCTCATAACAGCTAGTAAGCAAATAAACACATAACGCTCCTCCCACTTCATGGTTGATGCCCAATTGCAGCATGTCGAAAAAGACTCCAGCATGAAGAACTGTCCGTTCAACATGCGAACCGTGTAGCCTTCATCTAACTCACACAGCGGGCGAACGATGGGGCAATGAAAGAAAACATGACGGGTCGTTTCCTCCCAAAGACCGCATCGGACACAACTCGCTGTCTCTCTTAATCCTGAGTGCATTTCTTATTATCAGCCAGGTGAGTGATGCCTCGTAATTATCGAAGCATTTCAACCCAAGCGCCCAAGGCCAGATCAAGCGAAGTTCTCCCTTCGTAAGACCGAGCTCCTCAGTAACACTGTCACGAACAGATCACCTCATCATAACCCGATATAGTGCTTTACGAGACAACACTCGGGTGTCAGAGAGGCTTTCTGACACCCTTAGAAGGTACTTCAAGGACTGTCGACACTCGCGATAAAAGGAGCACTCCCGTCGAGGTAAACGAAATGCCTATCCCCCATGCAAGTGCACACTTATCAAAGCCGGAAAGGCTTTTTTGGTGTCTTCCTTCCAGAATTCACCGTTTCCCTCACAAGGTGTACACATTCGGTCTAGGTAGTGTAAGCGAAGCGTATATTAACGAATCTCAACGCTTGGCATACCCAGACCGCCTTCAGACGGATGCAAGTAGCAGATCTCCCGGCGAACCATGGGCTGCTTTCCGCGCCACAAAAACACGAAAAGAGCCTTTACTAAGTCAATTAGTGTGTTCGCCGGCAGAGGGAGTACTGAAAGACGGTAGAGGATAAGAGGATAAATGTGAGAATTACACACCTCCGCTCTTCCTTTTAAAGTTCGATTTCTCAATGACCACAGACGGGCTGCAGCCATAACCGCTTTCAACACTTTCGGCCAATTTTTCTCCAACTGGAGATCAGGACCAAACCAGACGCCGAGTATCTTGCAAGGCCATCCGTCCAGATAAAGGGCCCCTGAAAGGGCACGCCCCTCCAGGCACCAATGCGTAAGCCAACATACTTGTCGCAGTTGATTTTGGCCCCTGTCACTTGTTCATACCGTCTTATTTCCATGTCGACGACCTTAATCTCAGCACTGCTCGTTACAAGCACAGTGACGTCATGGGGCAAGCACCAGACAATCATGGGGCAAGCACCAGACAAAGTAATCCCACGAATGGTTCGGATTCACCCTAAGCCTACGAAGGAAAGGCTCCAACGTAAGCACATGAAGCATTGGTGAAAGCAGAAATCCCTGACGAATAGATCTGGACAAATCGAAAGACTTCGACCTCATTCCATTCACTTCAACCAACGCACCGGGTTTGCATAAAACAGGCGAATCCAGGAGCGGAAATGGGGACCAAACCAGCCGAAGACAAGACAGCATCCAAGTAACGATGATCGACCCTATCAAATGCTTTGGACTGATCTAAATTGATCAGCGCGGCTTCCGTGTCGACTTTCTCTATGATCAAGCGTACCATGTGCACATTGTCTTGAATAGTCCGGCCCTTAACAGCACACGTCTGTTCGGAACTTATTAGACGAAACAAGACAACCTGTAGACGGTTAGCTAAGATCTTGGCCAAAACTTTGACTCTGTATTTAACATTGTTAAGGGCCGGAAATTACCTATACCCTCCCCACCACCTTTGTCCTTGCGAAGCAGTTTGATGATGCCCCCCGGTAAAGTACTGGGGGATAGACCTGTTCCTAAACCAGGAGTTAAACAACACAGCCAGCAGGGGGACAAAAATGGGCGACAACCTCAAATATAGTTCGTAAGGCAGACCATCGATACCCGGAGACTTATCAAGCCCAACCTGCCTCAGTGCCTCTAGGAATTCATCCTCAATTATATACCCTTCGCACCTAGCTGCTTCGGTCGCCTCGAAACGAGAAAAGTCGGCTAAATAGGCGTCGAACTGAGCCATTGTCAGACCGGGCTCCTTGGTAAAAAAGTTCCTGAAAATGAGACTATCTAAGTTTACTCGAACCCGGACAAGGCTATGATCCGAGTAAACTATGTTATGAAAACTTGGACAATCTAAAAGCCCTAAATCGACTCTCCTAATTAAGAACCGATCAAGGTAACTCGAAAGTTGGCCCAAAACAGAGCCGCGACTACCAGTCCAAGTCCATACTACTTCACGGGGTTTCTCATTTCGAAATTTATCGACAAGATCGAAGTTATCGATCAAGTCACGAAATGCCTTAACAGCCCCGCTCTTGTTAGTTCCAATAGAATTTCCCAAGCGATCTAAATCGGGATCCAAGACCGCGTTCCAGTCTCCCGCTAGAATAATCCGACGCGACGTATCCAGAAAGGGCTCGATCCGCCGAAGAAAAGGAACCCGCTCAGAACTGGCGTTGGCCGCACAAACCCAATATGCCGAAATACCACATCCTTTACGGTAACGTCAAGAACGCACAGCCTTCCCTCCGGATCCGCATAGATTGGGTCACACGTCGCATTCAGTGTGCGCTTAACTAGCCTGGAAACCCCTCTTGAGCAAGTATCAAAGTACGCTGAATAGAACTGAAAGTCTCTAGTCAGCGCACCCTGATAATCACTGGGAATAAAGTGGGTCTCCTGCAAACAACATACATCCACGCCGAGTCGCTGAAGGTCACGTACTACTCGAAGTTTACGAGCGGTGTCCCTCAACCCTCGGCCATTTAGGCTGCTAATCGGAGTGCCATTCTAGTGCTCTTAGAGTTGGGAACCCGAAACGAACATAGACGATTTTAAGACACCGCCAGATGACCTCAGAGACCCTTGTCCCATTTCAGTAGTAATGAGACCGTCCGGGGACAAACCGCCAATGTCCAAGGGGAAAGTCAATTTTATCGCCCTATAGAGAGTTGGATGGATACGTACAGGGACCCTCCCAACACAAGACTTTTGAAGTAGTTTTAATTCGTCGTCATTAAAGAAAGCGAAGGGAGGCGAAATCTTAAATGAGTTATTCGCCTCCTCCATCATGCTCCATACCCCCTTCGCCTTGTTTCTCGATCTTACTACAGATAAAAGTCCTCTAACAAGTTTTCTGGGTTAGAAATATCTTTTTTATGAACCGTCTTCAGCGTAGCTAGGTGTCGATAATCCTTTTTGTGGTGGTTCATCATGAGGTTTTCAGTCTCTGAAGTTACCTTACAGACATCTTTGCCGGTGAAGAAAGAGGGCTTCTTTTTTTTTGGAGCTTCTATAGAGGGGCTTCGCTGACGTGCCTGGGTTGTGGCAGGAGGGGGCATATCAATCTTCATTGGAGAGGGGGGGTGAATTTTAAGGGGTGTTGCAGGGGGAGCAAAAAGGAGATGGTTTGGAGGTAACGGGCTTCTCTTTTGATAAAGGGGTCAAGTTAGATTCCCTTACTGGTGGGGACGACTTTAATGGTGGGGGTGCACCTTTGACTGGAGAGCGACGTTCTTTGGCCGGGGAAGTTTTTTTAACCGCATTAATTGTTGTTTCGGAAACCATTTTTTTTTCTTCGTTTTTTTTTTCCTTTTTTTTCTTCAGTTTTACGCTCCTCGTCGAGAGTCTTTTTGAGATTTAAAATTTCTTTATATTTTTCAGCACCTGGATCATTGCTGGTTTCTATTTCCAGCTGTTCTTCTTCGGTCATCACTTATGCGTATGATTTCGGCGATTGTTTTCCATTCACAATATTCCAAACGACTTTTTTGGGGGGGAGATTCGTTTACAGTGTTGCACAAGTCTTTGAATTCATCTGGGGTAATAATTGTAGTTGATGGATTTGGAGAGGGAGTTGTCTTCTCTGAAGAAACTTTAGGGGTCAAATGTTCCAGCACTCTGTTCTTGGGGTTAGGCTGGGCCGGTTTCATCCTCGTGGGGCAAGTAAACGTTAAGTGCCCCACCTCATTACAGATCCAACAAGCTGGACGTCTTCCTGCCACCACCACGGGCAATTTCTCCCCGTTCGCCTCAATGTAATACGGTACTTTTTTAAATGCCGATTCATTTAGTCAGACGTCAAATGACTACGTTCCATTAAATTTATCTACTGTAATTGCCGTTATTTCGCCAAACTTCAGTAAAAAGGCGCCTTAATATTCGCTTGGAACCACCGCCAGTACTTCGAAAACGGAGATGGTTGTTCTCCCTCGACCCATATATTCCATGCGCAGAATGTAGTCTTTCGTGATGATTTCTTTTTTGGAGAGTTCGATACAAACCTCCTCGGTCTTAAAAAGACTATTCCATGTGTTATATCCCTTACACTTAACGATTCGCTCAGCACGTACTCCGGTCGTTGCAATTAGTTTTGCGACTGTTTCTTTGGACGATCTTATCAGTTTTTTGGATTTTCTGTCCACCACAAACATTAATATCGTTTTTTTTTTAACTCTTCCAATCTTGGTAACTGGATACTTACACCAGTGTCTGTAACACATTCTGCGCAGTCTTTTGCTTTAGCGATAAATTCGCCAACGTCTATTTGTAGGGATGGTGACTTAATCCAATCCGTCTTTTCAGAAGGCTGAGATGGCTTCTCAACCATTGTAGAGGTCTCCGAAGGCACACAGCTCGCAGTCGCCATGGCCGGAGAACGGTGAAAAAAGAAATTAACAAAACTCCAAATAAAAAAATATAAGGAGTAACAAAAAATAAGCAACAAATTTAACAAATAACGATAATAACAATAAATAACGATAATAACGGGCTTACAGGCAGAGAATAATAACGTAATAATCAGTCGTGCTCTGTTGCTTAATAAGACAAATAGTGTTTTAACATTCACTCTAAATATACACGAATGTAGAACATTCAATTATTTATTAAAGGGGTGATATGGGCATCAATTATCTTTGTTACTACACATGTAAAAAAAAGAAAATATATTGTCTTTATTATGAATGTCTTAGATGTTAAAATATTTTTTAAAATCCATAGTTAGAAAGAGAATAATATAACAATAACATCTCGCTTGCCTGTACTCACATTGAAGGGCAAATAATCTTTCACATTGTGTTATGTAATAAACTTGGTGATTTAGACTTTTAATTTGATTTGATTTGAATTTGTTTAACAAAGTTAACTGTCTGTTTTATTTGAATCAAACATTTTGAAGTTGCAGGTAGCGAATGCTACTGCTTCCTTGTCGGTTTATTTTACTTTTTCTTTTAAAAATATTCAATATCCCTTATTAATTGTTTGTAATACTTCATTTTTTGTCCGAAAAAATAAAACATGTTCTCTGTATTTGTTTACGGCATTTCTGGTGTCAGTACAAAAGAGAGAAATAAAGTGATACACTGAAACAAAGCACACATTTCGATCAAAAGATATAATCAAATATGAAATTCTGATTATTTTCGCATTTTTACTTCATAATATTATTAAGAGTTGGATATATTAGATAGTAAAAAAGGGCGCTTGAATTTAAAAAAAACACACAGTGCAGTGGTATGCATCTTCACATACTTATATTAACAGTAAGTGCCTTTATTATGCTTATGTTCAATTACGTAAGAAAATGATCGATCACCTTTGGTAAAATGCTAAAAAATTTCACAAATTCCTCGGCATTAGATTCTGCCGCATTCAATCTTTTGTCCGAGTAACATTATTATATCCATTAATTTTGCTGATTTAAAACAAAACTGATCGATAAAAAGAGACAATTTTAAAAAGGTCACCGACACACCTAAACCTTTTATCATCAGTTGTTTCTGTCTTCTGTTTCTGATCTATTATGTGTGTGTTGTTATTGATTTTTCTAGTCGTCTTTTCCTTACTTTGTTTCAATGACGTTTCAATGATTGTAAGTAGTGAATATAAATTAAATTTGGAAGCAAGTTGCTTAATATAATGTGTGCATTTAGACTCGAAATAAATTCAACTTCAGAATCTCTTGAAGGTATTCTGAAAGAAATGCTTACATGGCCTCGCCTTCCTGGTTTTCACAGTGGAATGTGGAAGTGAAAGAACAGCAAAATATATAAAGGTGTATAGGTTGTCTCTTTAATAGCTTGTATTTTAATCATGTTTTCTTCTTACATTTTTTCAATGATATTTAAAGTGCAATAATCCAAATGATTGCAAACTGAAATAAACATCGAGATATTATTCTATTTTAAGAAAGTATACTCAATCATGATAAAACGATATTTCATGTGTCTTTAAAATGGATATTTAAATCATTAGCATACTACTATATTTGCTACAGTAAAGCTCACGTGTTTGCCTGGAAAATGGTTTTGCTTTAAATCCAGTAACTTTCTTTTTTGCTTTATTACACTTGAGTGGCAAGTACACAGAGTTTCAGATGCGTCTAAGAACCCGTATGAGACATTACTAAAGCTCGGATGAAATGGATGTTCTTTTTAAGATTCAATAGCTTTTGACGTCTGTGCTTTGTTATACCCCGTTCTTTTCTGGTTTCACTACACTAAAAGTCCTGCAGCGAAAAGTGAAGAATCGAAACCCGAAATGGTTTTATTGCTTACATTGTGTTGTAGTAGAAATCTGACATTCTTTTAGCACCCCCCAACTATAAATATACAGTTACAAATATAGTCCTCTTGAGAGGCGGCAAGAAAGGAAACGTCCGGTTACTTCAATCTGTAGTCTCGGTCTAATGTTTGTTCCGATTCTCTTTCGATCAGTGACATAACTCTGAAAATAAGTTTAGTACATTTTTCATATCGGCATTCCTCAAACTACAAATAATAAAATGTTGTATTTTTATTTTTGTCTCAACGTTAAAATCATTACAATAATTACAGTCGCATTCTAAACCCGACGTCTACTACACGCCTGACCTACATTCTGTTCCCATCTAAGTTATGATTCTTATTTATTATCGTGCTTTTTCGATCACTCCAGGGTAATCTCGTAACCTGGGTAAGAAGACACGTCTGCTATCAGACGGTCCGTCACATTTTACGTATCTCTATTACTCTTAGGTGTGAAATAGCATTTTAGTCGCGCTTAATTTTAAAACAAATACATTTTCATCACAAACAAATCAAATTGGTCCTGTACATTTTCTGAAATAAAAATATAATCAATCATGACAAAATAATTATTCTAGCGTCTTTGAATTTTATATTTAACTTCATGAAACATGATTACGAACAATCCACTTTGCATTTATTGTCTCTTTATCTCATCTTCAGTGTCAGGTATTCAGGTCTTTTTAACATATCTTCTATTCATATTCGAGTTTAATGTCATATCTAGTGTGGTGAAGTAATGTGGTTGCCTTCTGCCTGGGTGTCAACTTGAATAATACTTTATTAACAAGATATAAATTGCAAGAGAGTATTGCCACTTATGTGTAAGTGTTTGATATTCCGCCACTTTCATCTAGCTGAGTCCATCTTTTCCAGTCGCGAGTGTACCATTTTGAAACCCCATCTTGATTTTCCCGTTAAGAGAATTTTAGCTATACATTATTTCACCACCTATTATAAATATTTTATTATGTTTATAATAAAATGTTTATATTATGTACATTATACTAAGATTACCACGAAAAGAAGCATCAGTTTAATAATAGATAATGATAAATGTAATAATTAGCATTTCCATCAATCCAATAAGCGTGGCAGAAGTTTTTTTTGTCTTAGTATACAAGTTTTTATTTGTTTCACTATGTTCTCATATAATTGATATGCCGTTATTTATAAATCATTTACTCTCTGCCTCGCTCTACATTTCAGCATATCTGTTTTTATAGCTCTCCTCATCTCACCATCCCCTTTATAATATACTTCAACTAGTTTATGAAATATAAATATATGATTAGAAAAAATGAGCATACTGTACAGTTGTTTATCTACCAAAACGTGTCTGGGTCATAATTTCTACTGCGATACTTTATATTTTAATCGCGGTGCATGAACTTTATTTCGACGCATTTACTCTGATTAGTGTTGACGAAAGCTGGCTTAGTAAATTAATGTACTTAAGTCTTTCCTTTCGTTTTTACAACTTTTCTATCCCCGCACCAAAATACATATCACACATGTCCATATTCGATGGCGTAATAAAGTTGATTTTTATTTAAAACATTGTACAATGTACCCCTCAATATTTACTTGTGTACTGACCTGGTATAGAATGGCAGAAATTTCACAGTAAGCTAAAAAAAGCCAGACTGATGCGTCCTTTGGTCATCTCCATATTTCTGTATGCATGTGAGTCGTGAGCTCTAACTGGCAACCTCGAAAATATGATTCAGCACACAGAGATAAGATGCGTACGAACAACCCCCAACATTCATGGACACACTTACTTATTAGGAAATGAATACATAACACATATATTAAGTACGGTTATATGAAGATTTACTGACAACTTTGAAAACAAAGAAAATGCAGTGGCACGGTCGTGTCAAACGTTCACCGGCTCTCGCAAATACAATCCTCCATTGAAAAATACATAAGGAGAGAGGGAGGGTCATACCAACTAAAATGGGAGGATACTATCCGAGAGTGGCCAAAATTGGTGATGAGTAGCACGTGTAGAAAAGCAAAAGATCGAGATGGTTGGAGGAAGCTGGTTACGAAATAAGCTTTTGCATGCTTATGGTTATGCATGCCATAGGAAAGATTAAGATTACATGACCTGATATAAAGAAAGGAAACACATTTTTATATAAGTTACATTTAAACAAAGGGCCGTAATAATTTGTTGGTACTTATATCAAAAACGAACAAGTTTCCGTGAACTTCACGTCAACAGCGTTCGGGCATGTTAGGTAAACACCAAAAAAATTCCGAGCGATTAGCCAGCCGGCTGTAAGCTACCAGACGACAATTGTATGATCAGTATAAAAATTGATTAAAGTCAGAAGCAATTTATCCAAGCCAGTGCATGTTTATTTCCTGTTAAACGCTCCAACATTCATGACTAATCTGTGTAGTAGTGTCGAATCTCCCGAAATAGTAATTTATTTCTGCCTGGAAAGAAAGCTGTTAGCAAAAGAAACACATGGCAGAAATGTTATTACATGTTCCAGTCAAGAGAGAAAATGAATAACGGATAAGTATTCATGAATGTGTACACACACTAAATGTAGAGTTTGAAATTTCGTAAGAATTGGAACGTGTTTTTGTTATTTGCTATCTTTTTTTAAAATAAAATTTATAAAACAACAACGCAGCAACCTATCGAACGTATCGGCTTCCATTATTCGCCCTGACATCTCTCGAGTGTTTACGTAACATGCCAAACGTTGCTGACACGATGTTTACGGAAACTGGTTCATATTCAATATAAGTACGATTTTTCCTCCTTACAATCTAAGAAATAATATGTTATATACATATATAAACATATATATATAGGCTAAAGAAGCTTTGAGTCATTAAAAGAAATTTTTTTTTTTAAATGTAAAATGCAGTTTAAATTCCCAGACAAACTAACTAAATCCAAGATATTGCAGACAAAAAATTCGTTGGAAAATTTATAAATGAAAAAATATAAGTAAAAAAAAAAAAGGTGAAGGGGGTTAATTATCTAAGAGTGAAACAAAAACAGGAGCCCTTAAGCGTCTAATATTAACACGGGGATCATCAGCTGTTTACCATGTAACTGTATATGTATATATATATATATATATATATATATATATATATATATATATATATATACTAGACCGAAATATGTTGACGTATGTGTATTACTATTATTAAATACAAACCTGGAAAAGTGCAGAACAGGTTAAATTAACTCTTAAAATATTGAAGCTGGAATTAAGATTTGAAGTATTAAATGCACACTTAATCACACTTAATCCCAAGGTTGCTATAATGGTAGACATATGCAATGTTTTTTCTTAGCTCTTTCTTGAATATTTCTATTTTGATTAACACAATAATCACATAAAACACCCTGTCTAACTGTAATTATTAATTATGAATAATGCTAATTTTGAAGTTAAGAAGCTCCTCAAAATCAGTATCCTTCAGCACTTCTCGGATATGAGTTCCGACAAAGATGCCCTCTTTTAGCTTAGCAGCACTGAGACCTGGGCACACAATACACAAGTGTTAAGAGGTAGCCCCATGTTTGTCCAGCTTTATGTGAAGAGGAGGAAGAAGTGCATTATTCATGTCCACCAGAGGATTCTGCTTGACGTTGTGTTGACCAGGAACAAAAGTGTTTCTAGATCCCCATTATTTCTGCTTGTAATGCTGGGATACAACTCTACTACAATATAGACAGAGAAAACAAGAGTACTTTGTGAAGCCCGCTTAAAATAAAGAGCAATGACCTTGAGGTCTCCATCCGAACTCCACTGGTACTCCTTGTACTTAATAGCTTCTAAAAAACGCTTCATATTGTCATAAGATTCCTGTAAGTGGGCAGTGTGCAATAGGAATGCTGAGATATTTATTCCCGTTGTGCAGAAGCACATCCTTGAGACTTCGCTTGGAAGAGTCTATGAAAAGACGCCAGTCTGACAGATTATGTGGCAAACCAAGGGACGTGACCAAGCCAGGTATGTTTGTGCAGTAGCATAACTTGTGTTCCATGTTTAAAAAAGTAACACGGTGTTTGTTCCGATTCCTGAAACCGGTGATCCTCATATCTACCTGGACTAGGTTCCACTGTTTTGGCGGATACAAATCACGAGCAAGATCATTCAGGTCTTCTGGCGTGATCCAGTGTGAGCCGTTGCCACTTGTTCCTGCATATGTAGACTCAATATCTTCCAAATATATTTATACTGCAGAATTCTTTCTTTATTTGATGAGGAAACAAATCCTTATTTACTTGAGTAGTGGGTACACGAAGATCATCTGAATGGGGAACGGTTCTCATAGCAGATGGAAGGTTGGGATATTTGATATTTTTCCTAGAATATTCATTGAAATCAGTGATATTAGTAAGACAAAAATAACAATCATCTATGTGACTTCGTGCCTATCTCCAAAACATCGGGACTGCAAAGTTGAAAGCCGCTTTCCTGCCATTAAACCATGCATGTAGTCCACTGTAGCAGGGTTTACAACAGATGTGTGGAGACCAAGACTTGTCCTGATATATTTAACTGTCAAAATAGTGAAAGAAGGCGGTTCTGAGGAAGAAAGTGATGGGTAAACGCTGTGCAACTGTGTTAAGTTCCCACTCACGATTGAGACCTGCTGCCTTTACTGCCAAACTCTGTCTTTATATATATATATATATATATATATATATATATATATATATATATATATATATATATATATATATATATATATATATATGTATATATATATAACTATATATATATAATGTAATATTATCACTTACATTTTGTGCATAATAACTAAAATATAAGCCATAAGTCTCACAATATTAGAATCAACCCTTAATGCATATACGCCTTTATGCAGCGTATATGCACAAAATGCACACTATGCATATCTAAAAATATCGAGGTTATGAGTAAAAACGGATTTAAAATTTGAATTCACCTTCTAACAATTAGGTAAAAAGGGGATTTTTTTGCTTGCCCCAATCTCTTTGTAAACTAGCGTTATTAGAAATTAAATTATTAATAAGTATCAAAAATAATAATATTACTTTTATTTAAACTTTAAAAAATACAAATTTACTTATTAGTAATATTCAATAATTTCAGGTGTTTTTTTTTAAATACTAATTCCATATTCCAATAACATTTCAATGATTTGCAAAGAGTTTTAAAAAATTTCAGAATTTCAATTATTAGATGAAGTAAAAAAATAAAAATATGTTGAATATTTTAAATTCAAATATTAATAAATTCAGAAAAAATCATTTTCAGAATAAGTTTCAGAAATATCATTCCATTTCTGATTCTCAAATAAGTTCAAATACTCTATAATTATTTGACAATGAATTAAAATAGCATAATTCAATACATCTTCATTATATCTATTCACTTGTTTACATTGAATTTGATGATGTTCGAAAGGTAAACTCCTAAAGTTATTCTAAAAACAAAATATGTCTACGTGTCAACAAACTTTTACAATCAATCATGGCTAAAATACACTGAAATTGAACAAAGATAGACATTTTTCAAAATAGCCAAGAGTTAATATATTCTATATAGCCAATCTTTCTTCATTTTCTTCATTAATGAAGATAATTTTTTATTTGGCATTTTTATTACTGTCCTTCATCAAAAAGTGTGCTTCAGTTTCAATTGGACCTTTTTTTGGTCTTCTTTCCTGCAAAATTAAGCTTCAAAAGTCAATTATAACTTTTTAAATATCTTCTACTAAAAGTCTTACAACTCTGTTTATAAGGTACTACACTTTTTAATACTACCATATTCAGAATAAACCTATCGTCTGCTATCTTTCTATTTGTGCTTTCTTAAAATATATTAGTAAGTTAAAAAGTTATGTTGAATTAAAGGATAGCGTTACTCGATTGGTATTTTGGTTAATTTAACTTGCTCAACCCTTCCCTTTAATACATTATTTTCGAGATATCTATATTTTTGGATTCATTGTGCTGTTTGCTACATTTCGGGTATGAAAATAAATATTTGTTTTAAATTAAAAAAATGGTATGGTTATTTCCTGAACCTAAAACGAATTACATCAAGTTTTTCTTTCATTATTTCGTCCTGTAGATAGTTTTAATAATAATTTATGAAATATATGTACACATAATTTTTTTATGGCGTGTAGCTTTTGCAAGAGAAATATATAAATGTTAATGTTATCTGTAAGTTATTGATGTTGTTCTATGTTTTATTTTTTTATGACTATGTTATTGTTTTATGTTTTATTCTAGAAACAAAATTGTAAATAAATATAGTATGCATTGTTTCATTTTTATGTGTTTGTTTGAATTAATTGCTTTCTTATTAGTTTTATTAAGATATTAAGTGGAATTTTAAATTATTTATTCATGGATTCGTATTTTTGTTTTTTAATCCATAGTGTTTTTTGGTAAAAGCATGAAGTGAAAGTAAATCTGTAATTTATTCATATATTTGTACATATATTAAATTTTCTTAATCGTGGAAAAGGTTCAATGTGTAAGTATCGGTGTTGAAGGGACTATGTTATAGTCACGTTGCTTCTTTTTACCGTATAATGCTTTTAGGATCTTTAAAATGTTAAATGTTTACTTGCTTAATATTTTATTCTTTTAAAATTTGGATTTTTCTTATTGTTTTGTTTTCGTGTTAATATATATATATATATATATATATATATATATATATATATATATATATATATATATATATAAATGTATTAAGAAGGATGCGTGCAATGCCGAGGGCCGGCTTTATGAGAGGCTGGAAGGAACAAAAGTAATCGAAGGGGAAGACTTAATATTTATCTTTCTTTACAATCTTACATACACATGAAGTGCGGTGTGGATAATGATTAATAACCATTTAATATTTCGACACAATTTTCCCTTTGTCAACAATGGACACAAAAGAAAAGTACGACCGTGTGGAATTCGTCAAAATGGATACCAGAAAGTATAGCTGGAACAAACCAGTCCCGCAGAAAATAATAAATCAATACATTTTAAATGTTCTTTAATAATGTTCTGTATAAAGAACTATACACATCATTAATCTGGCCCTCTGCATTGCCTCCAGCCTTCTTAACACATTCATTACAATTCCCTGTAATGCTTCAAACAAACTACCATTTTTGATTATGTACATATATATATATGTATATATATATATATATATATATATATATATATATATATATATATATATATATATGTAAATGCATGAGTTTTTTTTTCATGTATCACTCCTATTTAATAATTAAAACGGGTTACTGTAGTTCAATCAAGAATACAACATGAAGACTTGATATTATATATATATATATATATATATATATATATATATCTATATATATATATATATATATATATATATATATATCTATATACATATATGGGAAAATGAAAAAGGAAAACCAAAAAGGGATGTTTTTATGTGTACATCAACGTTTGGTCTTTATTTATAAGACTTCATCATGATGATAATATAAAGAAAAATGTCATGCAAGTACGTGCACATATAGGGTTGACATTATGGGAAGAAGGGAGGAAAGTAGTAGCCACTACTGGAGAGAACAGTAGGGCTGATGTCCGGACTTAGTGGAGTCAGTAGTGAGGAATGAAAGTAAATGTCTATGAAACTGAATGGAGAAGAGTGGAAAGGTGGTGGTTAGCAGGGATACTGTGGCTGGTTGTAAGAGAAAAAGGTGGGGTGGGATGAACGGGAATTATGTTGATGGCAGTGAGTGAGGGAGTGGAGGGGTGGGGAAGAAGGAGGCTGGAATATTTGAACAGGTGGCTGCGGCAAAGTATGAAGGAAAAATAGGTTGGAAGGTTTGGGTTCATGGTGAATCGGGATTATGTGTGTGAGGGTGTATGCAGAGAAATGGAGGGTGGGTAGAGAAGGAGGAGGCTGTCATTTTGGTGGATGGGTGAACGTCACGGTCTTAGAGAGGATTTGAGAAAATTAGGAGTTTTGAGAGTATACTCAACACAGTAGAACCCTCCATAAAATTCACCAAGTAGACTGAAATATACGGCTCGATACTCTTCATAGATACTCTTATAATCAATTCAACAGAAAACTAGAATTTAAGGTACACCGAAAAACACTCACAAAAATGACTACATACACTTCTACTCTCACCACCATAGCAAGATCAAAACAGGTATCATTATAGGCTTATTCCTTCGCGCCCTTAGAATATGTAGCCCCCAGTACATAGATAAAGAAATCAAGTACATTTTTAATTCCCTGAAAACACTGCAATAACCTACACATTTTATATTAAATGCCAAGAAGAAAGCCTTCAAATATTCTCTAGAATCAACACACAAAAAATCAGACTCCAAACACCTCTCTCATAGACAGACCACTTCTCTTACCCACGCATTCCAATAACACATCCATACGCAACACGCTTAAAAAACTAGGCATTCCAACAGTACAAACCACATCACAATCTATAAAACAAACATTAAACACATCAAGACATTTCCAAAAAAAACACATCCCATGTCGGCTTATACACTGTCCCATGCAATGACTGCCATCAATTGTACGTGGGAGAAACACAACGTGAATTAAAGAAAAGACTGAATGAACACAAAAGGGACATAAAAAACAACAACCCTCTCAGTGCACTTTTCACCCATGCACTAGAGCACGGCCATGCCTTCAAATTTGAACAAGCTGAAATAACAAAATAGATCCACAACAAAGCTCGGCGAAGACTGCTGGAAACTGCACTCATCACCGCCTCCAACACCATCAAGCAACGAAATGGCTTCTTTAACCCATCACCCTTAATAAGGAAAATAATCCTTACTGAACAAAGACTGATGCCAGATGATAGATAACATCTATTTTTATCTCTGACCTTAATGTCACTTTCCTACTTATCTCCGAACGTAACTATAGTGTATAATGTATGTTATTATTTATAAAGAGAAACGCGCAAGTACCTTCAAACAAATCGATTTATCCATTTTTGTTTTATAGTACAATTTGGGGAGAAACAAAACAATGAAGTTTATTTTTTAAAGAATGAATAAAAAAATATTTTTCATAAGTTGCCCCAAAAATATCAATAAATTGTCAATAAACAATGCAGAGATCCATTTAATGTCTTTAATGTTCATACAAAATATCTGGCCTAGACCTTAGAAGTTGAAAAAATATCGGGTCAAATTTTCCTCCCTGAAAAATTAACTGGAGCAAGTTAAAATTTGAATAAAAAGGTGAAACGCCTATATTTGAAATCTCTAACAAAAGCAAACTGTTTACAATTTTAATATTCGATAATAGATTTTTTTTAAGATAAAGAAATATATCTAATCTACTTTCGGTTCTAAAAAAACAACACATTAGTCACAAGCTCTTATTATTTGCTTTTTAAAATTAAAATTTAAGATATTTTTTTTAATTTAATTACATTTAAACATTGGTTTAATTGTGGAATAGGGACCGCTGTTTTCTTTCGCTCATTTCGCTTGGTATTCGCCCAAATTTAAGATGAAACTGATTGCTGGTCGTAATTGTATTTTTTTTCCTGAAATAAAATTCTCATTTTCTTTTTAAAGTGTTGAGAATCTAACTTAAATTCCAGGTTTTAATCGCTGGCGGCCATGTTGGTTTTTATTGTTTTTTTCCTTGGATTAAATATATTTTTTAGTTGGACTAAATATATTTTTACTGATTTAACATTTTATTACACACAAAAAAAACTTTGAACATTCTATTTACAAAAGCATATTTTAACGGAATTTAACGAATTTAAAAGCAAACATGCAAAGGTTAACACATACTAGTCGTGACTTAAAGAATAACAAAAAAATGTCGCCGAAAAGACGACGGATAATAATGTGGCATAAAAGTCCAAGCTGATATATGTTAAAAAATAAATTAGAATTTTTTTTATCAGGACAATATGTACCATTTAACCCAAAAATCGATTTTATCGAACATTTGGGTGAATACCGATCGAAATGGGCGAGAAAATCCAACGGCCCCTATAGGATAATTGAACTTAAAATTCTTTATTTAAAAACACGAATTTAAAGGAAAATTGGATTATTTATTAAATCACAAGAAACATTCTATCATAAATACAAAAAAAAGTTCAAATCTATAAAAAATAACTTCAAATTCATCTATAGACTCACTGGCTCATTTAAAGACATTTTGTGCCAAATTGGCTGTCGTCTCCCTAAAGAAAACTGCCCCAGAAAACATTTAACACATAGATGTAAAAATCTGAGAACTTTAAATGTTCTCTTTCTTTGACCCTGTCTCTCCCTCACTATCCCTCTCTCTCCCCCTATTACATATACATTTATCAGATATATATTTTTTTAAATAACTCAGAGTAAAGTCTGAGACTCTCTTTTCTTTTCCTATTTATTGCTGAATAAAAAAACTAATGTTTAACAGAAAAAATCAAATAATTTTGGAGCGAGGAGCGCGAATCGATAAACCCACCGCTCTTTTGTCCCAAATGGAGTTGCCTCCGCTCCACTTCCGCTGAATATAAAATGAGCCCCCCTCTCCTTCGGCTCCAGCAAAAAGGAGCGTGCTCCTGGAGCGCGGTTCTTTTTTGGAGGGCTTCGTAACGCCCTCCAACATATATATATATATATATATATATATATATATATATATATAAATATATATATTTTATATATATATATGAATATATATATATATATATATATATATATATATATATATATATATATATATATATATACTACTCTGGATTTAGAGTTTCAAATAAAGTGTAGAATAACGTATCAAGTAATATCAAACTGGTTAATAAAAACATAAAAAATCTAAATATTCTTTAAAATTAATTTAACTGATTTTGGGAAGTTTCATGAATGTTATTTTTAACTACTTTTTAATATTTTTCTAATTAATACTATTTGTATGAAACCAGGTTTTTATTAGTGTAGAACCATATTAAAGATGAATTGATACGAGGATCTTACCATTGAATGTGTTTTGGAAGTTCATGTAATTTCACTTGTATTGCATCTGATTATTATTTAGAAATTTACTGTACACTAATATAAGGTTTGCATTGTTTTTGAACAGATTGCAATTATATTCTAGAAAACTATCTAATATTAAATAGATAAAGTTGATATGTTGATGAGGAAATTCATAAAAATATATTAACTTTTGCTCTGATATAGGCAAACATTGTGAAGTTTACATTTTCGAAGCTCGTCTGTAAAATATTAAATATGTCACAAATTTTGTAATCAGATGAATTATGGTTTGAAAGCTTTGCTATATATGACAAGTTAATAAGTTAGCTTCATTTTATCTTCAGTATTTGCTATATCATTAGGATCGATTTCATTTTATTAGTTAATTAATACATGTTGTCTAATGTACTTTCTTCTTTATATCGCAATAGCGTAAGTTTTGGAATAAATCCACAGGTAGTATGGGACTATATAGGTATAAAGAAAAGTGTCCTAAAGTCAGATTGTCGGTTTTCGGATGATTTTCTAGATATATATATTATTTGAATTTTTAAACGGGAATATTATGACTCTTACAAAACACCTTTACATCCTTCAAAGTAACTTTACTTTGGGGAATATTTATAAATGTATGCATTATGCTTATTGTTAAAATATCCGAAATATCGGAGGTATTTAATTTTTACAAATACCTTCTGCCCTTCTTTCATAAGACTAAATAATACAAAACATGAAATGTCCGCGAAGTGTTTTCATTACTCTGAATCAGAATGAATTTGAACTCTATTACATATTGCAGCTGTGTTCTAAATTACAAAAACATCGGTTAATTATTTCAGAAGGGAATCTAGTACACACACACTCATATACATACAAATATACTTAACTTTACACAAAAAACAGACACACACAGATATATGTATATATAGAGAGAGATGGGGATATAGGGAACGATAGATATATAGAGAGAAGGAAAGAGAACTATCAAAATTAAAAATTGAAAAAAATATCAAAAGTTAAAGCTCCAACAAGCATAACTCTTTACACATGTTTCAGAAGAAACTTGATTTAAATGGGTCGGCAAAGACCGAACACACACATACACTCAAGGAACTGCGGATACGAAATAACTTTTTACCTCCTATCGGAACACAACATTGTAAATTACATTCAAACTAACGATAAAATTGAAGCCATTGAATACATACATTCAGCTGAAAAAAAGCGAAATAAATTACATCAGATTCACCAATATATATCAATATTGTAATGTAGTTAATAAAATACTTATTTATTTTTAAGTATCATGTAGAGAGTTATTAATACAGAGAAAGAGGATATCACAAGTATCGTATTAAAATACACTTCTTTGAATATTTGGAAAACTAAAGAGTGTTCTTCCTTTGAAGCCTCCGTAATTTCAAAGAAAGTATAGTTAATAGAGTAAGATGAATTTACATTAGGGAATTTAGGAATACACGTATATAGATCGTAAAATATATTTATGTATATTTAAATAATAAAAACAACTTTTTTAATCAAGACTTTCGTTTGTCATTATTTCATTATTTGAGACTTTGTGTAGAAGAAATTTGAGAAAAAACATTAGTATCTTCTAATTGCTAATTAGTCCAGTTAAAATGTGTCTGAAGCTAATATAAATTGGTAACAAAGCTTTTTAACTTGGCTATTGGACATGAATTACCTCCCTTTCAGATAAATAAAAGTTTAATAAAATTACCATTGCAAAAAGGGGTCGGTGGGCGTCATCTGTAAAATCCAACTTAACAATATTAAAATTTCGAGACATAAAATTCCTGACATTTATGGACAAGTATGTCTATTATTCCTGAGACAATTACTTACAAAAATAAATATTTTCATGACAAAAAACCTGTATTAAATTAGAAATAAAATGTTTTCTTGCATGAAAATGCAGACACGGCCCACCTGAAACTAGCTTACCATTTTTGTGGTGTTTTAATTTGTAATAATAGGTAGCTATATGCTAAATAATAAACTAAACCAAAGAAAATACAAGCCCCTGTCATTGTTTTTATGTTTTTTTTATTTCGTATACAAATATGAATATAAAAGGTACTAAAACAAACTAAGTAGCATTTATCAAGGCAACAATTATCACATTAATAAAAGATAGGTATAAAATAAGTACAATTTACAATAAAGGAATAGTCAGTTCGTCGAATGTTGGGACAAGGCTCTTTTATAACCACCACAGAACAAGTTCATGAACTGACCAAAAAAAACCTCTTGTTAAGAACTAGTCAAAGGTAACTGCATCATCATCATCAAGATCTGGCTGCTATCATTTTTTCGGACTTTCTTACACCCCTTTCACACTATTTTCTTAAAATAAATAGTTTTACATGAGAAACATAAACACCTCTATGCTTTCTATCAGAACTTGCTCCAGAACAACATAACAGACAATGTTTTTTAAAGTTAAACACAAACAAAGAGCAGCTTGAAGGGGATAGCATTTCATCACAGGTGGACCTGTTTTTTACGGTCTATTTCTATATATTTGGTGTTGATCTAACGCTGTCTGCATTTCTTGTGAAGACGTTGACCAATCTGAATTATGATCTTGTCATCACATTGTTCAGAAACTCTGTTAATTGGATCGATGCCGTTCTGGCTGACGATGGATGTTTCTTCATTAATAGGCAGTCTATTTTTGCACATAGCCTACTTGTCAGCATCCATAATAATCGGTACTTCACTTTGGCCAACTTGAAATTTGAAAATAACAGAATATTAAACTCCTGCAGTAATAGATCAAAAGGGACAAACATAAGACATAAGAAGTTATAATAATTTTCAACTTTATGAAAACTGTAGGTTTTATCCAATTTCACATTGCTACATTTGGTATTTTTGAAGATGAATTTACAGAAATTGAGTTGAGGGACGGGAGGCTAGAATCGGCGGCAATCTCCAAATATGGCGCCCATTTACCCCTTTCCGCAAGACTAATTTTGGTAAACTTTATTATGTAAAATGGAGGTTATTCCTGCCCGATATCCAAGTTAAACACTTTTGTTAGCAATTTGTTTGAGGTTTAGCCAGAAAATCAGCTAGATTGACTGAACTAAATAGCGCCGAGGTAATTGTGACCACTGATGAAAAAGAAATTATTGGTATCATTTAATTTACATTTTTATTTTATTCGCATATGGTAACTCAATCTAAGTATGCACATCTAATAAAAGCCTTGTACAAGCAGGATTTACCGAAAATACAGTATATATTGTGTGCTACTTTTAGTCAACCCCTTATTCGGGAGGGGGCGTAGTCCCCTGGCCTCATCGCTCGATGAGACTGTGTCTTTTTTATTCACCTACTGCATTTTTCTCCAAGAACTTTAGCTACATTTTACGGCCTCATTTTTCACCATTTTAACAACGAGATCAGCAGTATGCCCATTAAATTACTGCCGGATTTAACAGGACTTTTACCACGATGACAGATGCACTCAGCAGCAATTACAATCTATATTTCCACAGCACGTCAATGACTTTCATGATGCTAAATATCATTACAAATCTACGGTAACAATAAATGAAACCATTTATAATAAGCATCTACTGCTTATTCTCTGGGATCACCTTTTGTAATCTTCCAGCATTTTCTGTCATCCAGTTTACCGAGAGGTCATCTTGTGACGTTTTCTCATATTTTCAGTATTTTATGTAATATTCATACCAGCTTACTGCAATAAATGACGTCTCAATCAAACAGCGATCAACCGTCTGTAAAAAAGACTCACAAGGTAACAGCCGTCTAAGATTGTAGAACGTCCAGACGTGGCCTATCATTATTTTGATAATCTCTAAAACTAAACCAAACGAGCAATAACACTACCGAGCAATTTATTTGATAGTATTTGTTAAAATATCGAGGTCAGCACAATATCAACATCAATTTTCAAGGTTTACCAACACTCTTCAGAAACAATGCTACAATCTAACTTTCCCGGGCATCAATCAAGTATGAAAACTGCCCGGATATTCGACCAACACTCTACCAGTTTAACACAGGTACAGTTGCACACACACACATCTCAATTACTCAACAACTGTATGCTCGTTTATAACCTCGCAATTCGAATACTATCCAACTAGAAAAAACACAAACACCCACCCATTTGTGCATGTCTCTTTGAAATCTGAGACTAATTTGCAAACTTTACGGTCTAATTACCAGAACGTCGGAGTTCGACTATAGTGCTCTACCGATCCCGCGAATTGAACGTTCGTTGATTAACTCTGTACCGAGAGGACCCCTCAACGAGAATGATATTACATCTTCAATCGTGCAGACTTCCTTTTCTTCATCACCTTTAACTATGCAGACTCACTTGCACTCGTCACCTTAAACTATGCAGACTCGCTTAAACTCTTCTCTTCGAATTTGCAGACGCACTTACCGGCGACGTGCACAAACAAGAGCACCCACCCACTAAAACTCATCACTTGTAATAGTAAATATTCACTTGAATGTCTTACTTCAACCAGAACGAATACACACTTACACCAGAGATTTTGTCAACAGGTTCACTACTGACTTCAAGCACACATAAGTCTAACATGCATCAATGATTTCATAAAGTACAGAAGCACTTTTACTACACACTTCGACTGTCTTTAAGGAACAACTCTCAATACATCTGCACATCTGTTTTGCTAATAATCCCACTAATGTTACTAATAAATACGATATATTTTCAAAAATATTGCCTTTTGTAGTGACTCACCCTCCTAACAGAACCGAATGTTTAATATTTGAGCACCTCAACCCGTGTGACAAAAGCCAAAAGCATTTTTGTTTCTGCGTATATCATCTCTAAATCCACCCAATCAGATATCTTAACGTGTTGTACAGCAGCAGCTTGCAATACAGTGATGGCTATTGCATGTGTTGATTTCGGGGAGTCTTGCTGGACGATATGCCGTCTATTTCCTCTCCGCCGATTGAACATTCTCCACGAGCCTTTGATAGCCATTACTGGGCCATTTTCACTATTGTAACAAACACAGCATACAGAAGAGGCATTATTTTCCCCCTTGAATCTTTGCCAGACGAAACAGCATTTTAAATATCATAATAAATGCATTCAGCAGGAGCAGCTTCGCTTCCTCGCACAGCATATCAATGGCTGCCACTATCATCATCACTATCATCAGAACCAACACAGAACCAATTAATCGACCCTAGTATGATAAACATCTGCAGTTTGTTTCTCCGCATATACTGTTACTGCTCTTACAGCATTTCTTGCTATGAAGTTCACAGAGATGTCACCTCAGTTTCCCCGGTTATCCACATTCCGGTGACATCTTCCAAACTTTTCATCCTTTTCTGTTATTTAAGTAATATCTTTGTGCAATAAATCACGTGCCGATCAAACAACGACCATCAACATGAGTTTTTACTTGTCTTCCTCTACTTTTTTCATTCGTTAAATTCCGCAGAAATCTGTTTTTTCGGCGAAAGTTTATTTCGTCAAAAATGTTGTTTTTATGTATAATAAAATATTAAACCGTTACATATTTTTGATTGAAGAAAAAGCAACGAGCTTAAAAGAAAATTAAAATAGTATCACAGGAAAAATGTATTGTTTGAAACAAAATATCACATTTTATAAAACATTTGGTGAGAATATCAATCGAAAATGATAAAAACATTCTTATTTATGACGCTTAGTTTTAGTACTGGCCACAACTCGTTACTATATATATATATATATATATATATATATATATATATATATATATATATAATTAGGTAACATTATAGATTTACCTTTTAAAAAAAAACTTTTGGTGTAAGACTAAAAACAGTAAAACTAGTACTTCAAAAAATGGCCTTAAAATATTTATAAAGTTATTTTAAAATAGGAAATAAAACACTAATACAAACAATAGGTATTCCTATGGGTTTGAACCCTGCCCCCTTTTGGGCAAATCTCTATTTACATAGATATGAATACATATATATGTCATCATTAATAACAAAAATGATATATCTAGAACGTATAGTTACCACGGTTGCAGGAGGTTTATTGATGACCTGGTCTGTATAAATGATAGAGAGGAGTTTGAAAATACAAACCATTTAATATATCCTATGAATTAAAATTAAATTGTGAACATACAGGAATACATGCTACTTTTCACGATTTAGATATAAAAATTGAGGATGGTAGATTTATTTATAAAATGTTTGATAAAATAAATTATTTTCCCTTTCATATCGTTCGTATGCCGCATAAAAGTAGTACTTGTCCTATGTATATATTTTATGGGAGTATAATGTCCGAATTTCTAAGAATAGCCCGCGTTACTTTAAGGTTAATGGATGTTATACCTCCAGTCACTTCATTAGTAATAAGAATGCTTAAACAAGCTGGAGATAAAAATAAAATATTTAGACAATTACATAAGGCAATAACACGGTATCCTGACGCTTTTAAATTATATGAAATAAATCAAAAGAAATTAATAAAAGAAATCCAAAACTCTACTATAAAAATGTATAACATATGTAAATAGTCCATGATGAAATAAATAAATAAATAAATAAATGTGTATATATATATATATATATATATATATATATATATATATATATATATATGAAATATTTTTATAAATATATATTTTTAATTTTAAAACATTTGTAGACAAAGAAAATAACCGAGGGAAAAAAAGGGGGGTTATTATAATGGAATCATCAAACTCTATAAAATAGATGTTCTGTAAAATAGCAAATACTCACTTTGAAGGGAACAACACAGGTAAGGAGAAACTATATTTTAAAACTTTAGAAAAACAAACCTGGAGGCAAAACTAAATCAAATATTTGTAAACTTTTTAAATTAAAAAATAATTATTAAATAGGGAGGTGGTGTCTGATCAACACTGCTGGGATGCCATGATAAAGAAATACTGTTTTGTTTTTTAAATCCCGAAACAGTTTTCATGGTAAACAACTGACGATCCCTTATATAAAAAAAACATATATAAAATATATTTATATTAGAGTAAATTCTTAAAAGTTAACTAAAATAGTGATTGCAGTAGATTGATTGACTTACTAGACTAAAATCTTTCAACGAAACATTTTTTTTTCAGTTTTGAAGGTTAAAAGAACTTCCGAGACTATATATATATATATATATATATATATATATATATATATATATATATATATATATATGATAGTGTTTGAAGCAAATATTGATAATTAATATTTACTTGTATACTAGTTATACTGAGAGGTCATGGTCGCCATTATGTGTTGCTTCTTCGATGCGTCATACTCTCCACCATTATTCTAGGGTTTTAATTTTACTTCCTGCCATGAGAATAGACTTTTTCCATTTACTCATTGCTATGTAGTTAGCTATACTCAGCTTTAAAATATCTCCACACATTGCGGAGTTCCGATATTCTTCTAGGTTCACTTTGAGTGGTGGGCATATTTCACCTGTGTATATTTTACTACACTTACATGGAATGATCTACACACAGTGGTACGTCATGATTGTTTCGTCTGGAAGAAGGTTGACTCGCACGGAATACTGTTTTTATTTCATATAGCTTACATATTATCTTGAATTATTTAAGACAAGCAACATATATGGTAGATATACAGTGGTTTCCTTTGTATTTTAGTACAGGATTTCCTGAAGCTGATTAAATTCTCTCTTGGTAATTGTTCTCATTTGTGATATATATTATTGTTACGACCGACCGTTGCTCAATGGTGTAGGCAACGGAGGATTCCGTTGTGTATATAATATACGATAGTCGACGTTGAAATTTAGATATTTTCCGAGAAATGTTTTCTTTCGATATACGGATTCGCTTTATTGATGATAAGTACGAATTATTAAAATACGTATTAAAGAGTAAATGGTGTTATGTTTATTTTCTATAATCAAGTAAATAGACAGACGGATTGCGTTAACATTGGTCAGCAATGATGAAGCCAGACTATGAACGTGTCATATAAATATCACATTAACTTTGATGGGGGTACTGATGCCTATACTAATGCAGTGTTCTTAATGTATATTATGGTGAAATTAGCCAGTACTGAGCAAAATGTGGAGCTATTGTCAGACCTTCTTTCTGACGAGATATGTCAGATAACAAAGGGTGTAGTTACTACACAAAGAGTTAACATTCTTATCAGATGTTCTATTAAGATAAGTGTTGGCTTTTGCAGCGAAATGTAAGCTTCTAGTCAATGGATACAGGTGTGAACAATCATACGAAGTCTGGACTCACATTGTGATCTACATTGATAGGTAAATTATTGATTGTTCCACGAATTCAGTGTAAACCATTACATACGATGCACATTTTCTTATATGTGGGGGTGATTATATACATGAATATATTGTTATCACTTACATGTGTTTAAACCTATGTTATTTGTTTTGTTGTATGCCTTTCGTATGAAATAAGAAAAACAGAAACACAAATGCAATTCATAAAACAGCTAGAATACTAATGAAAATGTAATTTATTAATAATGTTATTTATCAGTACAAGTTATTGTCAGAATTCATACTTAGTTAATCTATTGAATTATTTTACAACTGTTATTTAGAATATGCTACAAAAGTTTTAATATGGAATAATTTTACTATAGTGCCACTTGATTTTCCCACATATTTGGCATAGTATTTTCTAGAATTTTTCAGGAAATTTAATGTTTTCTTTGAATTGTATTTCGTCTCATGAAATAAAATTCAAATTTACGTTGTAAAGTGTTGGGCATCGAATTTTATTCAATGTCTGAATCGCTGGTGGCCATTGCATTATCTGGCTAATCATTCATAAAAAACTATTTTGAGAAATGTTATTGCACTACTAAAACAACCTTTGGATACAATAAATAATTTGAAACATTCTTTACCACGAATGGACATTTGTTTTAACAAAAGTTTACTATGTCAAAACTTAAAAATTAAACACGTGCATTTTAAGACAAAAAACTAAGTTTTATTTTTAGCAAGTAAAATTAAAGCGATACATACTGATAATACTCATTTTCGTGTTTCTTGTAAATTGAGATAAACAATTATGAATTATTTTTAATACAGCTTTTCTTCGCAGTGTTTAAATTAAATAAACATACATTTATTTGGCGAAATGTATGACTAAATAGAGCCATACTCAATACTAACAGACTCGAAATAACATTCAAATTATTACTTATAACATAAGATATTTGAACTACAGTTTTACATTCCTTTTGTAATTTTATTTTCTAAATAATGATGCGTTTAATTGTCCTTAAATCAGACTTAACTAACGGAATATAACACAAATACACCCCTTTATCAAATCGTATACAAGAGTTACCGTTACATCAAAACAATAAAGTGTCTCATCGTCGCAATGTTACAAGTACTTGAATGGAATGTGATCCGATGAACTTGCTGCTCTGCTGTCGTTTCGACGTAAATACACTCGACCAACCCGACAATCAGCTAAACCCCGTCCATCCACTGTTGAGGGGCCCGGATGTCGGATAGCCTTCTACTGCAATATGTTTTTCCTCGTCCTGTTGGCCTTTGAAACTCCCTACTTGATCGCTGTTTCCCTGAGAGTACCGACATGCAGCAATTTAAAAATAACGTGAACAAGTATCTCGCTGCGTAGCTTCTACCTTAGGATGACCTCTAAAACTTTCACTCTAATTCTCAGTAGATCCTTACGTCTATAGTGGCAGCATGACTTATTTTGGGTGACTCTTGTTAAAAAAAAACACTGACAGATTTTCCATTGAAAATAAATTAATATTTTATTGAATGACAAACATACAAGTTCATACTAGAACAAGAATCGCTTTGATTCATTATTTGGGCAAATACCGAGAGAAATGGGCGAGGAAATTCAAAGGCGTCTTTAGTATAATTCGACCATCAAAAGTTTCAGCTTATTAATTCACTTGCATTTAACTTGAGTGATTAACTCGTACCCTATAACAAAATAAAATAATTATAATAAACACATTTGAGAGATGTTAACAATATCTATACTGCAGGAGCATTGCAGACACCGACCAGAAGACTGTTCAATTGGCATCACATTCAATAGGTAAGGGAAAGGGTGATTGTGACAGTTTCGAAAACTCTTTAATTATGACGACTTGCTCCATCGGTACGACTTGTAAGATATATATTACAATCATAGGAGATGTAAATAGACAAATATCTCAATCGTATTACACAAGACTGGAATTCCAATAAAAATGCCATAAATGACTTCTGAACATTTTATTAATGTGTAATCTAGATGACCTAAAAGTGTTCTAACCTTTGTTGTGTATGGAATTTACATTGCCTCTTATTTCCGAATAAAATATACATATATATTTTACTGACATTAAGGAATGTTGACGACGCTAGCACCTAAAAGATGAAAAATTCGAATATACATACAATTACAAACTTTTTTTTTATTTATAACTCTTTAGTTCAAACCTTTTAGACCGAAGAATTGAAGGTCTATACTATTTTTAGAATCATCATGTACACATACACACATACATTCGCAAAACATAATTAAAAAATGACAGATAATTAAATAAATAAAAATAATAATTATATATATAACCTTATGAATAGTAATGAAATTGTAATAATAATTATGAGTTTTTGGAGGTTATTTCGTAAATTATACCTCAGTAAAAATGTAATTGAATATTTTAAATCCTAATTTTCACGGTGTTAATGTTGTGTACAGAATGCTAATAGAATAAAAAACGATTTGTCTTTGGCATGAGAATACACATCAGTGCCTAATATCATTTTATTAGAAGAAATCACTTTTCTCTTTGATAATTATTTTGAGGTCTACAAACATACAGTAGTCGCTTAGTACCAGACAAATAAATTAGGGTGAGCGCAAAAACAGATTGAACTGCAATTTATGTCGTTTTACCATCGACTAGTGAAAGCGTTAGAAGACGATACATTCATAATTCATGTGTGGTCGTTTTTGACGATTTATTCTATCAACCACATAAACAATGGTATTCGCTACTTATTGTTCTTTTTTTAATAATGTAATCGATAGAATAAAATACTTCGGTCAAAATGTTATCCGCTGATGGTTGTATTTTTGGTCGCTTTTTGACGGTTTAACCTTCTGCTGTCTACTCAGCTGACTGACGGTTCGTTTCGGAGCATTTGGTTGATCAACGTTCTAAATCGTAGCCGTGGTGTTGCTTTTTATCGATTGTTAGCAAATTCGACCCTCAGTTTATACATAACTAACTCATTGACAAATGTTCAGACAAAATGGTAAATGCAATGCTTTGTATTCTCTGCTATCTCACGGAACGCCAATTTACGATCTGCCAAAACGAGTTTGTGGACTATTTAATATTATCTTGTTTGGGGCGAAATAAGCGTTCAGCAGAATTTACGTCCGTACGACCGCATTTAAATTTCACCTTTTAACCAGGTTTTTGACTTAGAATTTATTGAACAGTAGTTGTGCTTATCATAAAGCAATATCATATCGAAACAAGAAATTCAGATTTTTCTATCATTATCTTTACTTTAATAACTTTACATAGTAAACTAATAATTTTATTCTGTTTTAATCTTCAATTGTACCTTATAAAGGTGATTACTTAACACCATTTATATGGGTTTTATTCATGAGAACAATGCATATGTCAGGCTCATGACTTTTTAAGTGATTATATATATATATATGTGAGGAGTTAAAATGTAAAACGGGAGTAACGCCTTTTTCAAAATTGTTTAATTTTCAACTATGAAACGTGTGGTATTTCATTATCCTAACACACAGCAAATAATTATGTAAAACTAATGTAATATTTATCTATAATTCTTTCTGTTAATTGAAATACGCTTTTACGGTCGAAGTTTAGATTTTAAATATTCATATTTATAAAGTGTTATTTCTTTATTTAAACAATCAAATTCATCGCCTTTCGCTTACAGACACTTTGTAATATATATATATATATATATATATATATATACATATATATATGTGTATATATATATATATATATATATATATATATATATATATATATATATAGAGAGAGAGAGAGAGAGAGAGAGAGAGATTGAAAGGAAGGAACATACCAACTCTGTTAGGAATTACATTCCAGTTTTCTTTTTGTGAATTACATTTCGATTTTGCATCTGTTCACCATGCTTCCCAAATACGGACTGACTTAATAGCTTTTTTTCTTTTCTAGTTCCGACAGTCGTGACGTATTTGCTTGTCACCACGCACCTGTTAAATCAGAGATAAGGAAATCGTCAGAATTCAAGTATGTGTATATGTTTAGTCCGAGTTCGAACATTTCCCCCTGATTTTCGTGTCAATATTTTTAAATGGTCAACCTCAATACAAAATCTATACTAGCTGATGTAATCGTTCTTCACATGGATATATTCCTTATTTAACACCTTCTCCCTGTTTCGCCGACTGTACCGACATGCAGACATTTAAAATGAATGTGATCAAACATCTTGCTGCACAGCTCCCAATTTAGGATGACTACCTAAACGTTGACCTTAATTCTCAGTAGTCCCTTACGTCTACAGTGGTAGCTTGCCTTGTTTAGGGTGAACTACGTTTTTAAAAATGTAAACTATTCAAAACTTTTCTCATATAGAATAGTAAAATGAAACTGCCCTATTTTTATCTCTATCTTTATATAAGATGTCATTGAATTAAAGAAAATATTCATTTCTTTTCCTGCTAAATGCGTGATGTAATTTAAAATTACATTAATTTTTACACATGCTTCCAATCCAAAACAAATGTAAATATATTAAATTTAAATATGACATTCATCATGATTAATCAGGAAACATGAATCAGGAAATGTCAAAAATATAACATATATATAGTTTTATTTACTGAATTAAAGTATCAAAATATAACACATACATTTGTTTCGGAAAATTTGAGATGAAGATTGATTATTTTTATTATCTGGATTATTCGGACTACTGTTCTAATCGTGTAGGCTATTCTCACAAAGCTTCGGACGATGTAACCTCCCACTGTTTTCAGGTTCATTTTGTAAAACTGTGGAATCGTTATGTAAACCTCTAAAGATATCTACTAAAAATCTTACTGAACCCGTTATTTTATCAATAGGGGTAGATATGTTTCGTTCCGTCAGCCATGAAGTCATGAAATTATAATGTAATGTTTATTTTATTCTTAGTATGTAAAACCTACGGTAAAATATGGATTCGTGTCTGATATTAAGATGCTTGAGTTCAACAAGTAAATAATTTCGGAGGTTACATCGACTGAAAGGTTGTGATAATAACATTCAGGATAGGAACAGATGCCCAAATAATACAAATAATACATATTAAGTTCTATCAATTTTTTGTTGAATGTATTTTCTATACATAATGAGTATATAGATTTAAAATTCCCCCAAGTGTTAATCTTTGAAAGACGTATGAGCGTACAGTTATAATTTAACCTTACTGGCTAAATATTTCAGTTGATTTCAAGATAACATGTTCAGTTATTAACTCCCCGTATTACACTTGGATATGTTATTAACATATCGTTAACGGAGTAAATTTTGACTTTTAAAATAAAAATACATTTTAAAAAAAGAAATTTACATACATTAATCTAACACGCTAAATACCTCAAAAGTAAGTAAATAAATGAGAGAATTATAGATACATGTTACGACCATCATTTAATCATATATGAATTCGTTGCAAGTCACGTTGACATTTATTGCAGTATAGCAAAACAAGCAATATTCACAGCCCACACGAGTTTCAGGAGATTTGTAACATCCACCATTTTGTAAATAGGTTTTACCTCGAAATGTATTACATCACAGTGTAAAAGTTGTTTTGAAACATGTAAGATTAAAAATAAAAATCACTTCTTGTTTGTCCTTCTTCTCAACATGGCATAGGCCATTTCCTGCATCATGATGGCATTCTTAAACACTTCCCTCTGTCTCTCTGCCCTTCCCCTCTCTCTCTCATATATATGTATATATATATATATACATATATATATATATATATATATATATATATATATATATATATACATTGAGCTATAAAATTTATAAGTTAATTAATGCAATACAATTTAACAAATTAATATAAATAAATATATTATAAATACTATTATAAGAATATTTACTAATTAAAAATACAACATGTAATAAACAAGAGTAGTTTACTCTTTATGAATTTAAAAGAACAAATATCAATAAATATAATGCCAAATGAATATACGATAATATATTTACCCTACAAGGCAATAATATAAATAATAAACAAATAAAATATGGAAATATGTAAATTTATTAAGATATAACATATGTTACTTCCATTACTCCGTTGGATCTATATTTTCTGCGAACTTAGACTCCTGTAAGGAGAAGCAATCTTAGGGCATTGCTTTTCTGCTAACTAAAGGAACGTTTATTGATGAAAGTTGAAAGTATTTCCCGAAATAATTTGTTCAAACCATTTATGATTCTATTAATAGTCAGTGAAATATCTACGTAGAAAAGCATGTGAATTGTTTAGGGAAAAATATATATAGATAACTTTTCAATAAAGTAATATTAATAAGTAGGTGATGCAATGCATCCATATGTTAATAGTTACATAATTGTATACTGTGCACACACACATACACACGCACACATACATGCCTACTGATACATAAAACCAGTTGAACCCTTGTTAATTGCGTTAAACAAATGTTGAGGAAGGCACGGCCGACCACGCCATTTTTCAATTGCAGCAGGCTGCATGGGTTTTGGAAGTGTGTTGAAGGTGGTGACGGCGGTCATCGTCCCCGACAAGTTGATACCCCAAGATGTAACATATGCAGTGTACAATGTAATGTGTTCCTGTCACAGTGGAAAACGAATAGTGTTTCTCACGATCCTAGTTGAAGCTTAACTTGTAATGTGGACTTCACGCGTATACATAACGTACGGCGGTTAGTAAACCTTCTGATTACGATATGAATTCTTACTCGACATCAGCTTAAAGACAAGATAAGATGTGATAGGAGGAGAATATCTACTTCGCTGTTTAAAAGAAACGTGATACACACCGCAAGTTTACATATGTTTGGACAAACCAGGTTTTAGTACGTGTTTCCTGCCTAAGCATGGTGCGCACAGACCTTAGATCTTATTAGACCCGCATATCAGTTAGCTAAATCCTTCAGGTAGTAGTAAAACTGCCCCTGCCCTCTTTGTTTTCCACTTACAAACTGTCTTGTTTGTTTTCGGCTTTTAAAACAACTCGACAAATTGTTAGCAGCTAAGATTTAGATAGATTTGTGAGGGTGATTCAAACAAGCACGCTTGGTATCTAATTTTTTTTAGTCAACTCTGTTGTTTTTTGGAACCTCAACCTTCAAGTCGATAGATTTGTACATATATGTTTAGTAAATAAAAAAAAATCCACCTATTCGATATACTGTTAAGTAGTTTTTACCCATAGAGTGAAATTGGTATTTTGGCGACTAAATCTAATTTAGAATATAGAACAAACTGACGACATTCGACTCCTATTCCACCTGACCCAATTGTGACCTTGCGCTACATCTTATTTTATAAAGAAAATTGTCTATACTCACGACATTTTTGTAGTATTTTAAAGAGTACTAATATATATATATATATATATATATATATATATATATATATATAGTACACCTGAATTTATTATTAGATGCTCAGAACTATTAACTTAATAACATCTTTAGATTTTACGCATACAATATTTTCATTGTTTTGAATATTATTTGTTTATTTAAACTGTTTTTTTCTGTTTTATATTTTTCTCTGCGTTTAAGAATTTATACCTGATGATTTAAACTCTTTGGCAGCCGATGTGCGATTGTCATCGTATCTTTTCCGCCTTACATTGCCATGGCTCACTTACTCGGTTTTCTTACGATCATTCACATCTGTCTGGTTAACGAGTGTTGATTACCTATGTTTACCTTCAATACCTCTAAAAGCATATGTATTAAAATGTTTCGTTCGAAAGTTTTATTAAATTATAGAATTATATATATTTGAATTTAATACATTATTAATTTAAAGCTCTAATGAATATGCTAAATATTAAGCTTCATATGTTTATCGATCTGAACTGTATATTTTTCTATTTATATATTACCTCCTATATATATATATATATGCACACATACATACATGTTAATATATATATATATATGTACATCTATTAATATATATGTATATATATATACATATATATATATACATATGTAAATATAGATGTATTCATATGAAAATATATATATACATATGCAAATATATATGTATATACACATGCAAATATATATATATATATATATATATATATATATATATATACATATATATATATACATATCTAAATATATATATATATATACATATGTAAATATATACATATATACACAGATGTAAATTTATATATATATATATATATGATATTTAAATTAACGATAATTGAATTATCGTTAAATAATAATCTATCGTGATAATATAAAGCTAAACATATTGAATAGAGTAATTAATTCAAGAGATGAAAAATGAGAATGAAAAATTGTAAAGATACAACATTTATTAGAACATCAAAAGTTCAGAGCAAGGAGATGCATATGCTTATTCCATGAATTTTGAAATATAAACTATTTTTATCAGAGGATAGGGAAACACCGACAACGTACTTTTAAATGTTATCGGGAAATAATACATTGATCCTCACTCTGATAGCGAATTAAAAAAAAATGTAAAAAAATATATTAACACGGTAGTATATACGAGTATATGTTGTGTACGTGTGCGTATATATCTATGTGTATGTGGGTGTGTGCATGTATGTATGCATATATAAATCTATATATGCATATATATATATGTAGATATATATGTGTGAATGTAGATATGTGTGATTACTATCTAACCTTTCCTGACCCCCTATACTCCAGCCGCAACCGTTGCCGCCCCCCCCCTCCACCACCACCAACAGCTAATATTCCTACCCATCCCAGCAGGCTTACAAGCAACACATCTATTCAGCTCCGGCTTGAAAACTATCAGGTTTAATAACCTATCGACAGATTTCAAAGTATGAACATTCTTGCTCTGAACTGTTGATGTTCTAATAAATATTGTATCTTTACATTTATTTATTCTCATATTTCATTTCTAAAATATATATATATATATATATATATATATATATATATATATATATATATATATATATGTTAACATATATATATATATAAATATGTAAATATATATATATATATATATATACATATACATAGGAGAATATATATATATATATATGTATATATATATATATATACATATACACATATGTAAATATACACATATGTAAATACATATACACATATGTAAATATATATGTATATACATATGTAAATATATATATACATATGTAATACAGGTATACATATATAAATATATATATATATATATATATATAAATATATATATGTCAATATGTCAATATATATATATATATGTATATACATATGTAAATATATGTATACATATGTAAATATCTATACATATGATACTATATATATACATATATGCATATGCCAATATGTATATGTCTATACATATGAAACTATAAATATATATATACATATATATATATATATATATATATATATATATACGGGCATATATATTTATATCCCTATGTAAATATATGTACGTATATACATATATATATATATATATATATATATATACATATATATATATATATATATATATATACATATACATATACATATAAAAAGGTATATATATATAAATATATATATACATATACATATGTAAATACATATGTATATACATATGTAAATATATATATATGCATATGTAAATATTTATATATATATATACATAAATATGTATGAATATACGTATGCATATATATTCATATTTAAATATATATACATATGAAAATAAAATATATACATATGTTAATATATATACACAAATATGCACACAATATACACACAAATGCTATTATTTATTTGTATATACATGTGTAAATATATAAATATATATATATATATATACGTACGTAAATATATATATATACATATATGTATTTATATATATATATATATATACCCACATACGTCAATATATATATATATATATATATATATATACATATATATATACATATATATATATATATATATACTTATACACGTATGTATATATATATATATATATATATATATACCCACATACGTCAATATATATATATATATATATATATATATACATATATATATAGATATATATATATATATATACTTATACACGTATGTAAACATATATATATATATATATATATATACGTTTGTTAATGTATATATATATATGGGAAGAGAAGGATTAAGGTAATCTGAGGTGTTGGGACAATGAAAAAAGAAAAGCAAAAAATGGATGTTTTTTATGTGTACATCAACGTTTCGTCATTATTTATAATACTTCACCAGAATGATAATATAAAGAAAAATGTCACGCAAGTACAAATACATGTAGGGTAGACATGTTGGGAAAAAGGAAGAAAATGATGGCCACTAATAGAGAAAACAGTAGGGTGGACGTCCGTACTTGGTGAGGACTGCAAAATGAATGTTCATGAAAATGAGTGGGGAAGAAGTGGAAAGATGGGGGTGAGCAAGGAATACTGTGGCTGGTAGTAAGAGAAATGCTGACATCGTTTCCTAATTGCCTTTTTCTGTGATTCAAACTATATTTTGGGGGTGGAGAGGTGTCTCTGCGCACGGTCGGTCACATCAAAAACGTAGGACAGACCCGTTCCTTCAAATAAAATATATTATCATTCATGCTTAATTGATCAGTACTAATGCGCTATCACAAAAAATATATCCATAATGATGCCAATCTCTGCATAGCTACAACTCGCTTTTTTATGCGTGTGACACCGAACGACTTTTTGTCCGTATAATAGCAAGCTCACCGGCTACCTAACCGGGTCACGCGTAGCGAACATAAATCAATCCCAACCCGTTTATACGATAAGCGGGCAGCTTGAAGACACGGCCCCTGCAGGCCCAAACACATCGGACCTCCGCCAAAATTCTTACCGCACCCCCAAAAGGTCAATTCTCCTATTGGAACTGCGTTTAAGTGTCTGACCTCTACATAGTTTTAATTAGTTACTGTTTTGTATATATCCTTATATTTTAATACAATGAGGGCTAAAAAAAAACAATGTTTCCAGCTAAACCGAAAAACAATGAAAATTAATCAAATGAGTCTCTCTCCTCAATACATAACATTCATTTAAATGAACAAAATTCTAAACAACACCATTAAGTAAAACATCCCCCCGCCGACAACTTAAAACAATACAATAAATCCTTCCCTCCCCCACAGAATGCATATTTTAAACATGGAAAAAAGTGTGTGTTTATGTGTGTATGAAAATTCGTCACTGTCATTTTCTTTTGTCTTCCTCTCTTTTATATTCTCCAAAAGTTAATACATTCGTCTGTTCAATAGTACATAGTTTTTGTTTAGTTTATTACCTTAATTATTAAGTATATGTTTTCGTGTGCCATTGTTTTTACAAAAATTAATACTTTTGTGTCCGTGTGTTACATTTTATTTTTCTTTCTTTTTATCTCCGTAAACAGTTTTTCATATACTTATTTTAAAATCGTTTTATTACATCTGGTTTATCTTTACTTAATACACGCGTGTATTTTTTAAAATGTTAATACGTATGTGTTTGAATATTAATGTTCTTCCTTTTTTCTTTCTTATTACTGCTTCTTTCTAAATTGTTCTTTCTTTTAGTAATTTTATCTAAAGGTACTTACATTACGTTGCTGTCTTGGTCATCTATTTCTGTAAGTTTTCTTTTTCTTTGTTTCTTCCTCTGCTTTGAACCGCATGCTATCAAATTCATAAAATTATTTTCTTTTTTTCTTTTCTTATTTTCTTACCTTGGCGGCCCAGTACGAACGCCCCCATGTGGGGAGGCACTGGTCACGGTCACCAAAACGCATTTGTTACATTACCGTACTCGAAATAAGAAACTTATACGAAATACGAAAGTTTAGAAGAGTTTTCAAACACTTTCGTTAAGGCATTTTTAAGCCTTTAAAGAGACAGTCCATTCTCATAGTATTTTTACTCACTAATTTTACCATTATTTTTTATTTTCTTCTTTCTTTCTTATCTCAGTAAACCTTGGTTCCTTTCAAATGTTCATACCTAAACAACTGGTCATTTTAACACCAAAAATGGACATGTTGCATACCTTTTAATTTCTCGTACTTTCTCAGTTTCCTCGTCGCGTGCAGGGGTGTCGTCTAGTGATAATCTATTTCTTCGCTTCTGTACTGCCGGAAACATCAACGCTACAACAAAACGCTGCATACACCGATTCACGAGACAAACACTATTTTAAACTTTGATTGGTTTACTTCAGTCTAGCGTGTCGATCTTGGCGATGTTTTACCAACGATAAGGGAGATACGTCATTACTACTCTATCGTAGTTACTTCATAGCTAAAGTCCTTAGCTATTCGAGCAGGGGAAAAAACAAGTTCATGCCTGTATTCACTTAGGGAAATAACTCCCCATTTTCTATTTGTAGAATACATAGAGAAATCGTTTGTTCGGCTTGCTTCCAAAACCCAGACTCGCAAAACTTAGTTCCCCACACAAAAGTAGGTGACGTCACATACCCCCCTCCATGCGCAAGTGCACCTTAACCCTTAATCTGAGGTGTCGTTAACGTGGTAGTCCCGTCAATGTTTATGAGCTCAGACTGTGAGAACCAGTTTATTTTGCACTGGACTGTACGTGTCCACCCGCACGAAATCGCGCGAGCCAAACCAAACGATCTCCCACATACGCCCACTTCGAAATGCATTCGGCCTCACCAGGCCATTATCCAACATACATATGTTGATATATGTATATACATATGGCAATATATATATGTATACATATAAATATATATATATATATACATATGTAAATCTATATATATATATGTATACATATATACATACGTAAATATATATATATACATAAGTAAATATTTATATATATATATATATATATATATATATATATATATATATATTTGAACACATTTTTCTGTGGTACAAATTTGATCTACGTTTTAAATAGGATAAACGGAGTCATAGCGAATAGAGGATAATATCACAAGAAGACAAAAAGAGAGAACATTTATAGTAATATATTGAATCGTCAAAGATATTCGATTAAAACATTTAAAAAGAATAAAAAAGATTGACTAAAATTAACGGACTAAATCCCAAGGTACCTTTCAACCGACATATTTTCAAGGGAAACGTCTGCGAATGTCGCTTAAAAAATAGGGAAAATATTAATATGGAGAGAAAAAAAACAGGGAGATTTAATATCGCCATTATAAACCGAAAAAGTATATATGGACATAATAGCCATTTTCTTCTTTTTAAGAAGTCTCTAAATAATTTGTGAGACAACTCTTTTTGCCTACAGAGCTATGGCTTTCGCATTGTTACACTAACTGCCTACAACACCTTGAGATTGTGTTTGGAACGGGCCATGTGTACAATGCGAAAACATCACTCGGAGTACGCCTCACGCACTTTTTATTATCTTATAAGTGCGGTATAATGGATGACTCGTGGACTTGTGAGCGCCCGGATGTGCTCAGTAAACGCCCACATGTTCTTTGTAGAGACCCAGATGCGTCCGTCGATATACTCGTCTTTACGCCACGTGATATGCGAAAACATGCAGAGATATGCTTGGCCACTCTGACTTCCAAGCGCTTAAGAGTACGACCAACATAGTCAGCTTCACAGACATACATTAATATATCATCAATCTTTTTGTAGTGTATGAAGCACATCTTTCTGAAAGGCTGGGAAGGCAGTTCTGGTGCTAAACACCACAGAGGGCTGTACTGCATAAAAGCAACGAGATACAACCGATGAGATTTTATCCGAAAATCCTTTACTGATAGAACAAATAAAAATAAGTTTCAAATAAACGGGACATTTGGGTGAACAAAAGAAAATGTTGGCATTAAATTTCGCAAGTTTTCGATCAATACACTTGGAAATTAGAGCATCAGGGAAACCATTGTGAGTCAGAATATCAGTTATCTTTGTAGTTCAGCCGCAAGTTTGCTAGTAGTGCAAATAATCAGTGCGCGGTGACCAAGTGTTTTGACCAAACTGATCTATTAACTCATGGGGACAAAAGAATCCCAACTGATATACGTAAACGTAGGTTTCCTATATATAGTGGTCGTGAATTTGATTTTCCACTAAAACGTCCGGAAATGGTGAATAGTTATTCTGCTTCTCTTCCATGGTGAACTGTAGTGATGTGTGGAGCGTATTCAATTTCAGGAAAATATTACTTGCTTCGCTACAAGACTCAAACATTGGGAAAAATGTCGTCCACATAACGCCAATAACGAAAGGGTCTAGTAATCCGAGAAAACAGCAAGGATTCCTGAAAACCTAGGAAGATATTCGCTAGGATAGCACCCAAAGTACTACCCATCGCAACCCCATCAATCTGCTGATACATTATATTGTTAAAACTGAAACTGACCGACTAAGTGGGAAGCCTCATGAGTTCCAGAAAAGTGCATTCTGGAATTGCGGAAGGAGTTAATGTGCTACGATAAAGCATGTTATCACATATTTCAATGATTTCATTCAGTAGTACATTAGTGAATAGGCTCATAACGTCAAATGAACATAGAAAGCTTGTTTGCGACTCACATTCCAACTCGCGAATAAATGAAGCGAAACAGAAGTCATCGGCAATACAATTAACTGAAACCCTCTGTACGACAGGATCAAGGATATTTGCAAGCCATTTGGCAAGCGCATACTGAGGAAAACCAATCATAGACAGAATGGCTCTCAATGGGACTCTCTCATTAATATTAGGTAGTCTGTACATTGTGGATCGTTGAGAACCACAGGACGAATCCTGCCATAGGTATCCTTATCAATAAATGTGTCTCTATGCAACTGACAAAAAAAGTTTTTGAAGCTTTACTTCAGTACTTAGGGTATTGTCAATTGACACATCACCAAGCTTTTTAAATTTTGTTGAATTACTTGAAATGCCCAACATTTTATCAGTGTAGTCATTAGTATTAAGAATGACTACAGCGGAACCCTTATCCGGTTTGGTGATGCAGATCTCGGTATTGACCTTCAGAAGTGTAGTAGCTTAGTAGTGGATTCTACTCCAAGCAAACTCTCGGGAATTGATAGGAGAATTAGCGAACTTATGTGCTAATTCAGC
>OY744516.1:184505213-184737713 GCA_963556195.1 Sepiola atlantica | reverse complement strand
TCCACATTATTTTAACTATGCTTTCACTTAACAATTATTTGAGAACATACTTATAACCGATGTATCTAAACTACTTATATTTCTGACATTAAAGTTCCTTTTTATTTAAAAATCCTATATGCAGCGTTTAAAACTCATGTATTACACCATTAAGAAACAAGGCTTTTAACTTTTACGCACACCAATTAAATATGGTGATATTCATGACAGTCTACCCTTTTCCATTTGTTAAACAACTTTTTGGCTTGAGAAATATTCGTCTATGTTTAAATCAATTTAATACAATTATTATTATTATCATTATTATTTGTATTATTATTATTATTAGTAGTAGTAGTAGTAGTAGTAGTAGTAGTAGAAGTAGTAGAAGTAGTGGTAGTAGTAGTAGTATTAAACAATATATTAATTAAATACATTTATTGAAAATACTATTATAGGCTACAAAATCATCAGCCGTCATTTCCACAAGTTTGGGTAAAATATGTAATAAAATAGTAGAGTTGCGTTGCGGAGGCTTGATATATATTATCCAAGTACGCTTACACCGAAAACAGTAAAAACCGGAATAGATATTTTATAGGGATCAAAGTGCAACTGTTATACATGTGCTCATAAAATTGGAGAGAAGCTGTACCTCTATAGAATACTGGTTATTTTTTATTACTTTTCATGACTCTTTTGTGTCAAGTTAGTTAATGGAGAGGTTTTCGTTTCGATGCGTACGTAATAGACGTCAAATAATTTGAGATCTTAATAGTTATGATCATTTCCCAATTTCTGTTTCTGCCTGAAGAATGTAACTTGATATAATAAATAACAACATATTTTCACACAATGAAGTTGTCCAGTTCAATTATTGACGATAGATCAAATACAACTAAAACAGACCATAATAAATCAACATCGGACAAAGTCTCGATTTCCAAAGCAGATTATTACATCACCAAGCATGAATTGAGTTTTTGTCAGCAACACCGAACATCATTCATGAGATACACTGCTATTTAGGTTGCACGTGAAGAATTCAACAATGGTTATTATGATGGTTTAATGAATCCGTCACAAACTTCCATAGCGTCTATATAAAATGTATCAAACCTTAAACCTTCTTCTTAAGAAGTCGAAAGTGTTAGTATTACATGCTATGCAATGTGATTGCCTGTTTTAAGAGCTGTTGAATATTAATCATAGTGTTTACGTTTAGCTCTAATATTCTTCCGGGTGAGCTAGATTAACTTGATGGTAAGTAGTTATAATCTATTAACTGAACATACACTGAACACCCGGGGTCTTTATACTTTCATTTGTTACGTTTTATTTTTCTTTAACATTCAACTTTTTACTTTTCAACTCTTAAATTCTATGAATAATAAAAAGTCGAATCAACAAGCAAGCCATTGGAAAGGGAATTGCTGGTTACTTGACGAGTACACAGAAATCGAAAATGGCTACTTCACTTTAGCTTTGTTTGTGAGCGAATGACAGATTAGAGGGAGTATTAATGTTTTCCTAATTAGAATTTTAAACATTTTGCTTTTCAAATATAAAATTAAACTCTCAAATTACAATACACTCTTACGTATGTATTAATTAAATAATCTATTTACTATCCAATGGGTGTATGAATATTGTATACCAACGTATTACTAGTTGCATTCTGTTTATTTAAATCTAGAAAACAAAAGAGTGTTTACAAAAAAAGACTCATACAAACTATAAAGATATCAGAGTCACACCTCTTTGTATAATACACATTTTAAACGGTTCAGTATTGAACGAATCAAAGACCACACAATCTCTTCAGTCGACGAACCATTTACATTGAGTACATCATTTTGTTTTAGCCATCCGCAAAAGCGAGACACACATTAACAATGAGTTTAACAGCTAATATACACGTACTGGTAAGCGAGGGTAAATGTATAGAATGGGTACTAGATATCACTAAGACATTTTCTCTTCGCACACATATCCTCAGACAATAATATGAATAAACTGTAAGAACTATTATTTAGACGAGAATATAAACACAGAAAAGTAATGAAATTATTTGAAAGAATATATAATTTTCTTGAACTTCTCTTTTTTTTTCTCTCACTATTCATCTCTCTCTCTTTCTCTTTTCTTTTCCCTCCGATATACATTATATAAAATTCTTCAACTTTATCAGCTGTTTGTCTGATTTCCTCCTGTCGTTTAAGATGTATCTTTCCTGCCATATGTTTCGAAAACTACAACATTATTTGGTCTCAGCTACATCATGTATGTATCTACTATTAAATAAACAGACGTTTCGCTAGAGAAAATAAAATAATCATGTATATGACATATACGTATTGTGTTAATATGTTTCCAAACTTAGTAAAAAAAAATCAATGATAGTAATTCTTCCTTGTAGACAATTATTGAGGGCATAATTGAATAAATGCTATTTTCTTTGAAACCTGACGGGAAAGAAAATCTATAACGATATAATTTTGTAAAAAACTTACTTGTAATATTCAAGCGAGTCTATTAAATTGTTTTCTCGTGTGAACGTGTCAAATATATTATCTTAATATATATTCGAATAATTTAAAAAGTTAAGCGTACTTTTAAATTACATAATTGGCATTATTCTATACGGAAACTGAAAATAAATTCATCAATTATATTCATTTAGTAGAAATGTGGTAGAACTAGAATTGTCTACGAAGAAGTGGCAAGGGTGCTTGTAGAAAACTAGATGTTTGTGACATTCGTACATGAACACATCTTATAGAAGTCACAAATAATAGACACAATTTACTGACATACAAATAACAAGTTATTTACTTTGCGACGTCTGAATTAAAAATGTTTAAAAATATCCATATTCATGTGGGTCTTCGCAGTATTTCTGGTAAAATAAATAAATGAAATTAGGTTTGTATTTAAACCCAATCAAAGACCAAAGAGTATCAATAAAATATTTTATGAACTCATTATATTTCGCCGATAATATAAAAAGCGATAAAATAAGAAATTTAAAACATATGATTTAGACGGGTTGACTAAACATATTTAAATCCTCACAACTTTACCAATACACTGAACTTGTATTAGTAACAAATTATTAAGAGCTATTACGCTGAGGCTAAATTGCCCAAGGCTTGGCTAATCACGTGGAACGGAGTATTGGCCTCTTTAAAACTTCCTACAGCTTTTTTCCCAACGAAAGAAAAGAAGAATACACAGACGGCTACTTGATGACAAAACGGACATCAGCTTCCTTCACTCACTTTCTGTCACCATGTCTGAAAGGATGACAACATCACACATAATTCCTCACGTGACGTACATGGAAACTGCTAGCATACCATTTGACGCACGCTGCTCCTCACAGAACAACATACATTGTTCCATTTAAACAAAAGCCACTTTACGCCACTTTTGTTAATGTTACATTAACTTTCAAATAGGTTCATATATATATATATATATATATATATATATATATATATATCAAAGGGGGTCGCGAGAGCGCTCTATCCCTTACTAGACATCACGAATGGCCCATGCTGGAAATCTCATTTCTCTGATCAACCATAACTAAAAAAAACAATGAACCAAATCAGTTAAACCTTTGCACAACATTTTATTTGATAGGTTCTATAAGTGTGTAGAATTTCAGCATCATTAGTCAAAGCAACCCAGAGATCCAGAAAGTTCACTCATTAAATCATATTATTTGTGTGTACGTACGTACGTATGTGCACCCTGTATCGCATCAACTATTTGATGGATTCAGCTGATTTTTGGTGGAGATAGAGGTTCTATGGTCTGGTTGATGGCATTTTAATTTCAGTTTACCATATTCCTTAGTTTTTCAGAAAATTCCAAAAAACCTTTAAAATGACCAGTATCCATACACTTTATTCTATATCTTATTGATCATTTGATAGATGCAGCTGATTTTTGGCTAAGATAGAGGTCCTAGGGTCTAGATCAGAGCATTTTAATTTCAGTTTACCATATACCTTGATTAGTTAAACTACCAACTATATCAGTTATGAGTAAGCATTGTATTGAGGCATAGCCTTTACAAAAGTAGTGACATTTCATGAAAAATGCCAGTATACTTAAATCATATGCCCTTAATAGGGTTAAGATGAACATTCATATACACTAAATGTACAAAAGCAAGGAAATCCCCAAATGTTTACACTTTTATTGTCATTAAGGGTATGACTACACCATTTCGTTATCACATCACTACAATATAAATCTTTATGCATGAGTGGATGAAGTGTGTGAGGTGCGCTGTAGAAAAAATCTTACCAGCAAAATACATAGTCCTTTTGTGCTCGCATACCCTTAATGACAATAAAAGTGTAAAAATCTGAGAATTTCCTTGCTTTTGTACATTTAGCGTATATGAATTTTCATTTTAACCCTATTAAGGGCATATGATTTGAGTATCCTGGCATTTTTAATGGAATATATTTATATATATATATATATATATATATATATATATATATATATATATATATATATATATATATATATTTATATGTATATATATATATATTCAAGATAAACAGAAAAATCAATTAAACAAAGCGAGACTCTTTTTCGTGTGTTCAATTGTTTTTGCTATATGTGTTCATACATTCTGTTTCGAAGACTTTTTTTTATTTTCATGGTATATCGTATATACTATCGTCATATATTATGTACATATGTTCTAGTTCTTTCTTTTCTTAATATATATATACATATATATATATATATATATATTTACTGATGGGGCTGGTCTTGTAATTAATAGCATGTGACGTTCCTATTAAAGATTCAGCCGACATTAATTCTTATATATTACCCAGGCGTCTGTAATCGCACGGCGTACACACCTCCACCTTCTAATTTACCATAGCAAGCGTCACTCTTCAATCTAAGTAACTTACCCTTCACTAAATATGTTCATCAACTTTATTCTAATTTACTATCCATCATAACACTAGGGTTCGTTTTGTAAATTAAAAAATAATAATTAAGTTAAAATATCCGTAAAATTATTCGTAAGAAAATAGTAATATTATTAAAATCGTTTAAATATATTAATGAATATAAATATCGTTAGAATAATTGCTCATTATTTTATATAATCTGTTATTTATGTGAATACTTTCATACATATGTCAAATAGAGAATACACATTTAATGAATTGGATTGAAACACATTCTATTCCAACACATTATATTTTGTTAAGTTAAACTAAAAGGCAGCAGAATTTGGATTTAAATACTTTACTAAAATGTATTCATATTTTTTAAAATTGCGTAATCGGGAAATTTCTTTTATTAAACACACGTTTTCGCATCCGCCATTGAAGATAGCATTCACAAATATCCGGGGGCTTAGATCCAACATCAATGTAGCAAGAACCTTTCTCCTAGTAAACTTCACAGATATCGTAGCACTAAGTGAAACACACTTACCATCTTCAAAGTTCCCATACCATTTTGACATGACTGAATACCTCCTACTCTACCGTAGAGACTTTGAAAAACATATGCACGAGCTTGGAATTTATGTCTGGAACGCCCTTCTCTTAACTAGAAAACATAAGCTAGAATCGGATGATCAAGTCTACAGTTGCCTAACAGTACATCGTGTGTTGTTTCATACACTGATTAACTGTGTCTGCAAATATAGATATAGTAATTTCAGTTAACTCGAGTACCAAAATACATGTATTCGGAGAATGTTATGTAAATCAGCGTGACTGGCTTGGAGTCACCAGCTATAGAGTAACAGCTGAAAACCGCAGGTATAGTTTATGCATAGCGCACTCCCTTTCAAAGACTGCCACTTTAACTACCATCCTATTTGATGGTGTGGACCAGAAAGCCTAACTTCCCGATTTGTTCTTGACCTGACTCCTCGATTTTCAAAGTACTCGGCGTTGTCCGGGAGAAAAGTGCTCAATATCCTAGATAGAGCTACTGTAGTGATAGGTTTAGAAAATATTTTAACGCCATCTTCGTTCCCCTTTGGACAATTTTGCAGATGAAAAGGAGGGAGGATACCTAAGTGATTTCAGTAGTCCCCAGGAGGCCTCTTTGATTTTCAAAGTACCAGGCGTTGTCCGGGAAAAAAGTGCTCAATGTCCTAGATAGAGCTACTGTAGTGATAGGTTTTGATAATATTTTAACAGTATCTACGCTGAAAATGATTGGGTAATCGATAAGAGTTATTTCAGTAGTGCTCATGAGGCCTCTTTGATTTTGAAATACTCGGCGTTGTCCGGGATAAAAGTGCTCAATATCCTAGATAGAGCTACTGTAGTGATAGGTTTGGAAAATATTTTAACGCCATCTTCGTTCCCCTTTGGATTATTTCGCAGATCAGAAGGAGAGAGGATACCTAAGTGATTTCAGTAGTCCCCAGGAGGCCTCCTTGATTATCAAAGTACTCGGCGTTGTCCGGGAGAAAAGTGCTCAATGTCCTAGATAGAGCTACTGTAGTGATAGGTTTGGAAAATATTTTAACGCCATCTTCGTTCCCCTTTGGACTATTTCGCAGATCAGAAGGAGAGAGGATACCTAAGGGATTTCAGGAGTGCTCATAAAGCCTCCTCGATTTTCAAAGTACTCGGCGTTGTCCGGGAGAAAAGTGCTCAATGTCCTAGATAGAGCTACTGTAGTGATAGGTTTGGAAAATATTTTAACGCCATCTTCGTTCCCCTTTGGACTATTTCGCAGATCAGAAGGAGAGAGGATACCTAAGGGATTTCAGGAGTGCTCATGAAGCCTCCTCGATTTTCAAAGTACTCAGCGTTGTCTGGGAGAAAAGTGCTCAATATCCTAGATAGAGCTACTGTAGTGTTAGGTTTAGAACATATTTTAACGCCATCTTCGTTCCCCTTTGGACAATTTTGCAGATGAAAAGGAGGGAGGATACCTAAGTGATTTCAGTAGTCCCCAAGAGGCCTCTTTGATTTTCAAAGTACTCGGCGTTGTCCGGGAAAAAAGTGCTCAATGTCCTAGATAGAGCTACTGTAGTGATAGGTTTGGATAATATTTTAACAGCATCTACGCTGAAAAGGATGGGGAATCGATAAGAGTTATTTCAGTAGTGCTGAGGAGGCCTCTTTGATTTTGAAATACTCGGCGTTTTCCGGGAGAAAAGTGCTCAATATCCTAGATAGAGCTACTGTAGTGATAGGTTTAGAAAATATTTTAACGCCATCTTCGTTCCCCTTTGGATTATTTCGCAGATCAGAATAAGAGAGGATACCTAAGTGATTTCAGTAGTCCCCAGGAGGCCTCCTTGATTATCAAAGTACTCGGCGTTGTCCGGGAGAAAAGTGCTCAATGTCCTAGATAGAGCTACTGTAGTGATAGGTTTGGAAAATATTTTAACGCCATCTTCGTTCCCCTTTGGACTATTTCGCAAATAAGAAGGAGAGAGGATACCTAAGGGATTTAAGGAGTGCTCATGAAGCCTCCTCGATTTTCAAAGTACTCGGCGTTGTCCGGGAGAAAAGTGCTCAATGTCCTAGATAGAGCTACTGTAGTGATAGGTTTGGAAAATATTTTAACGCCATCTTCGTTCCCCTTTGGACTATTCTGCAGATCAGAAGGAGAGAGGATACCTAAGGGATTTCAGGAGTGCTCATGAAGCCTCCTCGATTTTCAAAGTACTTGGCGTTGTACGGGAGAAAAGTGCTCAATATCCTAGATTGAGCTACTGTAGTGATAGGTTTGGAAAATATTTTAACGCCATCTTCGTTCCCCTTTGGACTATTTCGCAGATCAGAAGGAGAGAGGATACCTAAGTGATTTCAGTAGTCCCCCAGGAGGCCTCCTTGATTATCAAAGTACTCGGCGTTGTCCGGGAGAAAAGTGCTCAATGTCCTAGATAGAGCTACTGTAGTGATAGGTTTGGAAAATATTTTAACGCCATCTTCGTTCTCCTTTGGACTATTTCGCAGATCAGAAGGAGAGAGGATACCTAACTGATTTCAGTAGTCCCCAGGAGGCCTCTTTGTTTTTCAAAGTACTCGGCGTTGTCCGGGAAAAAAGTGCTCAATGTCCTAGATAGAGCTACTGTAGTGATAGGTTTGGATAATATTTTAACAGTATCTACGCTGAAAAGGATTGGGTAATCGATAAGAGTTATTTCAGTAGTGCCCAGGAGGCCTCTTTGATTTTGAAATACTCGGCGTTGTCCGGGAGAAAAGTGCTCAATATCCTAGATAGAGCTATTGTAGTGATAGGTTTTGGAAAATATTTTAACGCCATCTTCGTTCCCCTTTGGACTATTTCGCAGATCCGAATGGGGAGAGGATACCTAAGGGATTTCATGGGTGTTCATGAAGCCTCCTTGATTATCAAAGTACTCGGCGTTGTCCGGGAGAAAAGTGCTCAATATCCTGGATAGAGCTACTGTAGTGATAGGTTTGGAAAATATTTTAACGCCATCTTCGTTCCCCTTTGGATTATTTCGCAGATCAGATAGAGAGAGGATACCGAAGTGATTTCAGTAGTCCCCAGGAGGCCTCCTTGATTATCAAAGTACTCGGCGTTGTCCGGGAGAAAAGTGCTCAATGTCCTAGATAGAGCTACTGTAGTGATAGGTTTGGAAAATATTTTAACGCCATCTTCGTTCCCCTTTGGACTATTTCGCAGATCAGAAGGAGAGAGGATACCTAAGGGATTTCAGGAGTGCTCATGAAGCCTCCTCGATTTTCAAAGTACTCGGCGTTGTCCGGGAGAAAAGTGCTCAATGTCCTAGATAGAGCTACTGTAGTGATAGGTTTGGAAAATATTTTAACGCCATCTTCGTTCCCCTTTGGACTATTCTGCAGATCAGAAGGAGAGAGGATACCTAAGGGATTTCAGGAGTGCTCATGAAGCCTCCTCGATTTTCAAAGTACTTGGCGTTGTACGGGAGAAAAGTGCTCAATATCCTAGATTGAGCTACTGTAGTGATAGGTTTGGAAAATATTTTAACGCCATCTTCGTTCCCCTTTGGACTATTTCGCAGATCAGAAGGAGAGAGGATACCTAAGTGATTTCAGTAGTCCCCCAGGAGGCCTCCTTGATTATCAAAGTACTCGGCGTTGTCCGGGAGAAAAGTGCTCAATGTCCTAGATAGAGCTACTGTAGTGATAGGTTTGGAAAATATTTTAACGCCATCTTCGTTCTCCTTTGGACTATTTCGCAGATCAGAAGGAGAGAGGATACCTAACTGATTTCAGTAGTCCCCAGGAGGCCTCTTTGTTTTTCAAAGTACTCGGCGTTGTCCGGGAAAAAAGTGCTCAATGTCCTAGATAGAGCTACTGTAGTGATAGGTTTGGATAATATTTTAACAGTATCTACGCTGAAAAGGATTGGGTAATCGATAAGAGTTATTTCAGTAGTGCCCAGGAGGCCTCTTTGATTTTGAAATACTCGGCGTTGTCCGGGAGAAAAGTGCTCAATATCCTAGATAGAGCTATTGTAGTGATAGGTTTTGGAAAATATTTTAACGCCATCTTCGTTCCCCTTTGGACTATTTCGCAGATCCGAATGGGGAGAGGATACCTAAGGGATTTCATGGGTGTTCATGAAGCCTCCTTGATTATCAAAGTACTCGGCGTTGTCCGGGAGAAAAGTGCTCAATATCCTGGATAGAGCTACTGTAGTGATAGGTTTGGAAAATATTTTAACGCCATCTTCGTTCCCCTTTGGATTATTTCGCAGATCAGATAGAGAGAGGATACCGAAGTGATTTCAGTAGTCCCCAGGAGGCCTCCTTGATTATCAAAGTACTCGGCGTTGTCCGGGAGAAAAGTGCTCAATGTCCTAGATAGAGCTACTGTAGTGATAGGTTTGGAAAATATTTTAACGCCATCTTCGTTCCCCTTTGGACTATTTCGCAGATCAGAAGGAGAGAGGATACCTAAGGGATTTCAGGAGTGCTCATGAAGCCTCCTCGATTTTCAAAGTACTCGGCGTTGTCCGGGAGAAAAGTGCTCAATGTCCTAGATAGAGCTACTGTAGTGATAGGTTTGGAAAATATTTTAACGCCATCTTCGTTCCCCTTTGGACTATTTCGCAGATCAGAAGGAGAGAGGATACCTAAGGGATTTCAGGAGTGCTCATGAAGCCTCCTCGATTTTCAAAGTACTCGGCGTTGTCCGGGAGAAAAGTGCTCAATATCCTAGATAGAGCTAGTGTAGTGATAGGTTTTGAAAATATTTTAACGCCATCTTCGTTCCCTATTGGACTATTTCGCAAATCAGTAGGAGAAAGGTTACCTAAGTGATTTCAGTAGTGCTCACGAAGCCTCCTCGATTTTCAAAGTACTCGGCGTTGTCCGGGAGAAAAGTGCTCAATATCCTAGATAGAGCTACTGTAGTGATAGGTTTAGAAAATATTTTAACGCAATCTTCGTTCCCCTTTGGACAATTTTGCAGATGAAAAGAAGGGAGGATACCTAAGTGATTTCAGTAGTCCCCAGGAGGCCTCTTTGATTTTCAAAGTACTCGGCGTTGTCCGGGAAAAAAAGTGCTCAATGTCCTATATAGAGCTACTGTAGTGATAGGTTTGGATAATATTTTAACGCCATCTTCGTTCCCCTTTGGATTATTTCGCAGATCAGAAGGAGAGAGGATACCTAAGTGATTTCAGTAGTCCTCAGGAGGCTTCCTTTATTATTAAAGTACTCGGCGTTGTCCGGGAGAAAAGTGCTCAATGTCCTAGATAGAGCTACTGTAGTTATAGGTTTGGAAAATATTTTAACGCCATCTTTGTTCAACTTTGGACTATTTCGCAGATCAGAAGGAGAGAGGATACCTAAGTGATTTCAGTAGTGCTCATGAGGCCTCCTTGATTTTCAAAGTACTCGGCGTTGTCCAGGAGAAAAGTGCTCAATATCCTAGATAGAGCTATGATAAAGACTATCATTAGAGGATTGAAAATGATGAAGACTATCATGAGAGGATTGAAAATGATGAAGACTATCATGAGAGGATTGAAAATGATGAAGACTATCATGAGGGGATTGAAAATGATGAAGACTATAATGAGGGGATTGAAAATGATGAAGACTATAATGAGGGGATTGAAAATGATGAAGACTATCATAAGGGGATTGAAAATGATGAAGAATGTCATGAGAGGATTGAAAATGATGAAGAATGTCATGAGAGGATTGAAAATGATGAAGAATGTCATGAGAGGATTGAAAATGATGAAGAATAGACTGACAGGATTGGAAATGATGAAGAATACCATGAGGGGATTTAAAATGATGAATAATATCATGAGGGGATTGAAAATGATGAAGACTATCATGAGAGGATTTAAAATGATGAAGACTATCCTGAGGGAATTGAAAATGATGAAGACTATCATGAGGGGATTGAAAATGATGAAGAATGTCATGAGAGGATTGAAAATGATGAAGAATGTCATGAGAGCATTGAAAATTATGAAGAATAGACTGACAGGATTGGAAATGATGAAGAATACCATGAGAGGATTGAAAATGATGAATAATATCATGAGGGGATTGAAAATGACAAGAATATCATGAGGGGATCGAAAATGATGAAATATACCATGAGATGATTGAAAATGATGAAGAATATCATGAGGGGATTGAAAATGATGAAGAATATCATGAGGGGATTGAAAATAATGAAGAATATCATGAGAGGATTGAAAAAATGAAGAATATCATGAGAGGATTGAAAATTATTAAGAATATCATGAGCGGATTGAAAATGATGAGGAATATTACGAGAGGATTGAAAATGATGAAGAATATTATGAGGGGATTGAAAATGATTAATAGTATGAGGAGATTGAAAATGATGAAGAATATTATGAGGGGATTGAAAATGATTAATAGTATGAGGAGATCGAAAATGATGAATACAACGAGGGGAGTTAAAATGATGAAAGATATCATGAGGGGATTCAAAATATATAGTATGAACACCGGGGCGGTTATAAGTACCTATATAGAAGGCGCAGACAGTGGTGGTACTTTTTATAGAAATAAGTCATACTATTGCCCTGTGAAACGTAGGATAAAATGGTGGGGAAGAAACAGCTTTCGCAAAAGGCAAAATTTAAAAGTAGCGATCAGGGTAGAGAAAAGTAGAAAGATAAAGAGACAGCTATAGAGAGAGAAGGAGAGAAATAGAAGTTTTAATATAAAGATGTTACACACGCAATTTTTCTTCAATTATGTTTTTATGACCCCGAGCAACGCCGGGTAGCCCCGCTAGTAATTGATATCACTCAAAAACATAATCCCAAAGCTGATGAGCAGTTGGTCAAAACGACGAGGTACTACAATCGAGCTGATTCGATACCTATCAGAGATGACATAAGAGACGATTTGTGGAGTAGAACTTTCTCTCCCTGCTGATCAGCTCGAAAAGTAGGTAATCGAATGGGTCAAAGCAGCCATTGAAGCACATGCCCCCATGCGAAAATTCTACAGAATGATTCACCTCAAATTGTGCAGCTGCTATTGCACAGATGCAGCAAGTATTCCGATAATTCCACCGACATAAGTCAACTATAAACAGATACGAATTTATAGGGTCAAGTAACTATTATAAGACTGTAACAGATGAAGCAAAAATACGGTATAGAGAGATGACCAGAAAAAACGTTGAGTAAAATAAACTAGGTACTCCCCATGTCTGGACATTTTTAATAGGGTGGTGAATAATGGGCAATCAACAATTACCTCGCTATGCAACCAAAATGATGTCGTTTGCACTGCAACTGATAAGGCTGAACTGCTTTCCCAGAGTTCCGTCTAAATTTACACCTTGGACTCCGCAAACCACTCTCTCCGAAATTTCCCATTTCAGACTCAAGCCACACTTAATGCCCTGACCATCACCCTATCTCATATCCGGGACATATTGAAAAACCTTGACATCTCCAAAGCATGTGGGCCTGATCTTATACCGGTAATAGTTAGAAAGATATGTTCCGCTAAAATGGCCCCTCCCGTATCTAAACTCTACAACAAATACCTTGATGAACCTTTATTCCCTGAAAGCTGGAACATTACTTTAGTTGTACTAGTATCCAATAATTCTGGAGACAGAATTTACCCTCAGAGTTATCGCTCCATCAGTTAATTTTCCCGCTTCACTAAAATCTGTGAATCATTTATCAATTAGCAATAGCCCGTCACCTCGTTAATGTTAAACTTCTTTCTGCCAATCAGTATTGATCTAGGCAAGCACCGTTTACTACGGATATCCTAACGGTCATCTATGATCGCATATACCATACACTGCATAGATACAGGTAAAGTCAGGGCAGTGTGCGTGATATATCGAAAGCCTTTGACAAGAGCTGGTATAAAGGTATTCTCATCAAAAATAATTCTAATGGTATTACTGGACGGATATCTTATATAATTAGACTATTTGATAATAAAATAAAGATCCAAGTTGTCCTCGATGACCGTTCAGCCAGACAATATGACATAAATGAACGTGTACACCAGATATCGATCTTTAGACCTTAATTGTTTCTGATTTTCATAAACGTCATCTCTGAACAGACTGTATCTGGGATGGGTATATAAGCTGATTACACCACGCTCAAATTCAACTATGTCAGCAAAACAGACGCGCGCGTATCAGAGGGAATGACTGAATCCTTAAAAAGTGACCTACAGTCTGTAATGCGTTGGGCTCATGAATAGATTGTAACATTTAATGCTTCGAAAACAGAGCTTATTTCTTTCAACAGCTACACGAAACCTGTTAAACCACTGATTGCCATTGTGAATAAAAGCCGACCTGAGAGTCAAACGTTCAACATTTTTTTATTATTTGCATGTTAAGTTTTGTTATTAATTAAGACGGGATCATTGCAATGCTTTATTAAGTTCTCTAACCACGTAGAAAACAATAACATGTTCTGCTGTGCCGGATGAAGTCTAGTCTATTACATGTCATATGAACTCAATATATGTATGAATACGTTCATGTTTTAGATACTTTGTTTTGCATGTTATTATATATGCTATAAAAAGTAGATTGAGGTTTGGTAGACTGTAAAAATAATGCATCAAACGCATCGAAACACATCGGTTCAGTCACTTACTACATTCAACCGTGTTTCCAGAATCTCTAAATTGGTCCTATAGCGAAAGAAAAACTACGTCACATTTTAAACAAAAAAACCCTAGAGAAAAACACAGATAAGTATTATTTTACTTTCTACTACATGCTAACATAATTTAATTAAGCGTCAACTTCTTTACGTTACTTCTCATTCATATATTTATATTCACATAATTAAACCTCACTTTGTTCTGTTTTATTACGTAACCGGGTATGTTTCACAATATTAATTACACTGAATAATGTATTCTTCTATTTATTACTAGAAGAAAAAATGCGAAATACGCATATATTTCTACCGTACTTATACTAAAAGTTAACCAAAGTTATGTTTCGTTTACATGAAATAAAAAAATAAACCAATTACAGTGATGTAAAAATAATAATTTCATGAGAACACCTCAGTCTACAATCATCTGGTTCTTTGGTGATATGCGTTTTTTCGGGTAACACTTTCACACACAAAATCCACCCCAAAAATGAGATTCTAATTTTAGTCGATTACGTGTACACACTTAACACTGCTAAATTCAGCGGAAAAAGAAACACAATATAAAAATTATTGGAAACCAGCTTCACGCATGAATCTTACATAAAATGCTCCCCCTATTTCCGACCCATTCAAGCGTTTTAATCAGTTAACCAAAATTGTTACTTTTATTTTTTCTTCCATTGAACATATACTTTATGCGGTTGGGGGGGGCGTCGACGCGGCGATTATGTATCATTGTACCACACTGTCAATTACAGTAAATGGAAACGAGATCTAGTTAACTACCCTAAAAAGTTAGAATGATCTATCGGTTATTTCATGTTACATTTATATATTAAATTGTTGCCACACTTTAATTTTGAAAACTTTTTTGTTTTTGTTTTTCTACTAAATCTTTTACACGTAATCGCTACAAAAGAGGTCGAATCTTTTTTTTAGGGGTGTGTGGTAGTTAAGCTGAAAGCATTAATCTAAAAGTTTACCGTTTTTCGATTGACCTGATAACGATTTTGACACTGAAAAAACTCTATTATATCTACCACCATATCTAACCTTTAGTCCGGGTCCCCTAAAAAAATAATCTAGTATGAATCTAAGTGTAACTATTATTATGCTCTATTTGGGCTCTTAAACCAAACAGAAACATTGTTTTACGAACGCACACCTATTGTACCAAAGAACTGAATATTCCTTTTTTAATAATATCATTTAATAATCTTTACGTGATTTACATTATTTTTATATTCTGAATATTTATTGACATGGAAAATGCAATAACGCGTAAAATAACACGAAATTTGACAAATCCTATTGAAAATAATTAAATTGAAAAATTAAATCCACACAACAAAAAAGCGCTTCTACATAATTGTAACGGAGCCTAACCACCCCCACCGTGACATAACCGACTTTTTCCGATTTACAACGTAGGTTAGACTTTCAGTCACTTTTGACCCTGCTTAGTAGCCGACTTTTGACGTATTAAAACACAGGTTAGGGGTTGATTGGCTTTTGGTCTGAAGTAAAGCGTTTCCACGGAAGCGGTTAGGGTAATACAAAAACATTTTGGTTCAAATTAGAAGCTGAACACATTGCTTACATCAAGTTGGACGATACACGTGAAACGCCGAAGTTTTACCTCGACCAGACAAATATATTTTAAAAACTGGAGCAATGTCTTCTTTTGTTCATATACTATGTGATCTTTTTCGTTGCTACATACATTTTTAACTATTAAAATCCGACCTTTTGTGTAAACTTAGCAAATGCCATATATGCTTTATCTTCTTATATATTCATTCCTGGCAGCAACGGACAACGGTTCCAGCTAGTTATATATAAAGTTGAGTGAGATTTCCTCCTCAACCGTTAACGGCTAAAGTTTTCTAGCCAAAAGCTACATATAAAAATCTGCTTCTTACGGGATTCAGGCAAATTATTTATATTACTTTAAAAATTAGTTTCGTTCGAAACACATTGTTTTTTATACTAAATCTTGCAATATTTGTTCTTTTTGGAGAATAATTTAATTGGGTGAGTACGGATTGCTACTATTCCTCACACATTATTAATTCTTAATTTTTCAACCTATTACATTGTGGAGAAATGGGAATAAATCTGATTCGAAAAAAATTGTATTACATTGTATATTAAATAATTTTATATTATTACGCCGACTAATATTTTAGCGGCTAACAAAAACAATTTACGAAATATCCTATTTCGATTAGAAATTATACAAACTTCTATAAAAACATACATAGACGGCTCCAAAACATCTTCGTGAAAAACAACATTAAACATTATAAACCTTTTTCCTTTCCTTGATGAGATAGGTATCTCTTTTTTAATATTTAAGTACTGCAGCGTATACCGGTTTCATAAGACGAAACACACTTGTAAATGGCATGCATTTTAATGAAAAAAAACTTACTGAGGCAATCCGTAAAAATAGATATTTTTTGTATCGAACATATCAATTAAGTTAACTAGATAACTAGATTTGAAAAGTTGAGCCTAAATAGCATTCACGCTGACAAACAAAATTGTGTGCTGACTAGTCAATCTTCATCTACTTTTGCTCTACAATGTTATTAAAAATATAATAACTTATGTCACTATAATTTATTTAAAACATTATTTAGTCTGGCCCGGAGGACTGGTAATTTATAACATATAAATGTAAATTATTACTAAAAAATAATAAAAATAAGAACTCACATTTTAAATTGAATAATATAGAAATATATGTTGTCTGTATATGTTTTAAATGTGAAAAAATATGAATAAAACAATAAAAAAATACTTTACTCCGCCCCAGTCAACGGTAACAGGGTACAACTAGCAGAAAATTGTGAATCACATGTTTTGAAGTAATTTTTGTTTCATATAGCATTGAATAAAATCATATAAATATATATATATATATATATATATATATATATATATATATATATATTGTAAACTATGAAAATATATTTATGACAATTACCCTACACAGAGGCTTCCGCGTTTTATCCCCAGCGGAATGTTCAGGCTAAAATGCTTGATGATTTCCCCCTGGGAGGAAACGCGGTAGCCTATGTGTAGTTTAATTGGCATGAATATAATTGCATAGCTTACTACTTAGCTCAACTTACGTATCGAGCACTGTTGGAGTAAATACTGAAAATTGATACATACAAAAGTATATTTCCTTATAAAATAGTATATGGATACATGAAATAGTAATATATATATATATATATATATATATATATATATATATATATATATATATATATATATATATATATATAAACATTTCTGTCACAATATTCTGGTGTCAAAAACACATAAGTAATGTTTTAAGCAAATATAATGTTAAATATATATAAGCATATATAAACAGAATAATTGAATTTAATAACAGAATTCCAAAATACCTGTAATATTGTATATTGTGATGTTAGATTATTTCATGAAATACTATTTTAGTATTTCATGAAATACAAGTCTACTAAAAGATAGGATGTATTTTTGTCGAAAATTGTTTGAAAGTTAAACATAAATTTCATACTGATTTTTTTTATTGCAAACTAAAATTTTGATGCGTGCGGATTGAATATGCATGAATAACAATTCTTAAATCCGCATATTTATCGGTGGTAATGTCTTTTATAAAATTCCTTTTTATAAGACCATTTCGAAGCTACTTTTAAAACGAATGAACATTAATAATAAAACACTGGGATATTTTAAAATGAATTTATCAATGTAGTATTATAAAAATTATATTGGAAATTATAAGATATTTTTAACAAGGCGCTGAAACTGTTATTTAAAATGATTATGCTAGGATTTGATTAAACGTTATATCATTTTCAAATGAGTTCCGTTTTATATAGCTACTTACTGTTTTGATTTTTGCAGCTGAATAACAGGTATGTATTTTTTCGGGTTGTCTCAGTTGACCTCGCGAGCATCAGAGAAATATATTTGTTTTACTTTTAATTATGAACCGATTACTTTTACGTAAATCTAACGTACTACAAAATAGTATTGTTATAATCCTGTATTTTTTAGCAACATTTTAAATTAAGATTAAAACCTATAGATACATTCTAACTGTTTTAAAACGTAATAAAATGGTATGACACTTTTTGAAAATTAGGTAATTCATCAGCCAAAATAATATTTGATGTTATTATAAGGATTTATATTCTCACTTTGCTTGTTATTCTCACAAAGTTTCGGTCGATGTAAATTCTGAACTACTTATCTTCTTCGATTACTCCCAGTTATCTTAATATTTGATGAAATATGCTTAGCCATGAATAAAGCTGGTAAGAAATTGTTTTTTTCGTAAAAAGGTGAGGTCGACAAGTGTTGGCGCAATGTTTGAAATCACTGGGGCGTATTTCACGCCTTGCAGTTTTATAGGAGTTTTATATTTAAGCAAAAAATAAAATCTGCCTGCTAAAGTTAACAAGCATATAATGTTCAGCGGATATAGGTGCTATACACGGCAAGGAACAGTCCTTGGCCCCGAACCTGTTGAGTCCTAAGTCAGTGAGAAAATGCATTTCATACTGAATCAATCTCGTATGTGTGTCCAATTAGAAACTGGTCTTTTATGAGAAGCTGGATGGTTCCCATCTTTAAAAACAGACCGTGTCAAACAACGACCTACGTTAAGAAGGCCTGGTCGCTACAAAATTACGTCATACACTGTATGACAAGCGAGATATGCCAAAAAACCAGGCTGTCGATGATGAATGAGAGTTTTAAAAAATGAAAAGAAAGTAAACGAATCCAATTCAAACTGAAACTAAACTTCATTCAATTTTAATTTTTTTTAATCAAATAATAATTAATTCAAAAAGAAAAGTTAAGATGTGAATTGTTTCTGCGGTAAAGTTAATAAAGATCAGGTTGTTTCATGGATTTTAAATTCGTGTCATATTCTGATTTCGTGTTAAAATCCGACTTGATTTACACATTTAATCTTAATAGAAGCACCTTTGAAATGATTAAATAATCGCTAGAGGAAAAAAATGGGTCTTTATAATATCAGAAGTAATGGTTTTAAGACTCAATTTATTTTCTTTTAGCGTTATTTTACACATTTAAAGCGTGTTTTCCTTAAGATTGACTAATTAGATTTTAACACCAAATGATTCCTTACTTAGTAATATTTGACAAAAACAAAATCAGGAAACAATAATTATCGCATATACGAAATTTTGTTCGCATCATGTTCATGACTCAAAAACATATGTTTAGCCAATATATATATATATATATATATATATATATATATATATATAAATAAATTATAATTATTTCTTACCTACATACATCGATGTTTCATGGTTACGCAACCGTCAGTGCAGGAAGTTAATTCCCGACGGTCAGCGGACGCGAACCCCGATCACAAACCGCCACTTATTTTCAGTCAAGAGTCTTACCCGTCGACCGCGTAACTTAGCTTGGAAGTTAGGAGGAATTTAACTTTGTAAATGCCAAGTCGACGGGTGTTTACAACGAGCAGCGAATAGTGATCAACAACAACAAATCGTGTTGGGTCTCGCAAGGAAGCTATTGGTACTACTTGTTATTAAACTCACTCAGAGTAGCAGGCCTTTGTAAAGGGGGCTATAACAATATTTAAAAATATATATTATTTATGTATTACCTACAGACATCGAGGTGTTCTGCTTACGCAATCTTCAATGCAGGACGTTACTTACTGACGGTATATATATATATATATATATATGTATATATATATATACCAATTCATTAAGCGTGATGAGCGAGACAACTAAAAATTAAACAACACGACCCTTTCATGAAAATAAGCAGCCCACACTAATTAAATAGACTCATAAAAATAGCACACGATAAATAATATAAAACTGATAAAATAATGAATTTAGTATGTGCTATAAAAATGCAAAACTATTTGGAAATATATAAATGAAGTTATTTTATTGTCAATTTCACTTGTTTAAAATTTTACTTATTGTCCTACATAAAATTATATTTTAAATGTTCAGAACTTCAATCCAATGTTTTTTTAGCATCAAACATATTTAAACTGTTTTAAAATCTTATTACAAATATTAAGACCGTTTCGACACAAAAATAAAGTGTATTCATACAGATAGAAAGACGTTTAAACCGAAATTCTAGTTCATAATATTTTACGTAGACCTTTTTATCAAGACAAGGGTGTCAATCATCTTGTATTTAATCTATGATTTCTTAAAATAGGTGTACCTTCTAAATGATTATGAAATTCCAACCATGAAAACGACATAAACAAACTCATCAGTATTTTTTCTAAATCCCAAACAATTACTAGATCAAAGGCGAAATAATTTAAGACGGAAATGTCCAGTCAAATGTCCATGTTTTTTGCGTGTAATCACTTTTCTATTCGAAGAGTTTAGATTATCTACTTAGCTATAATTCTAAACGCCGTGACGTAAGCAGATAAACCCGACTCAGTTGGCAGGCCTTCTAAACGTAGGTCGTGGTCAAACTCTACATTTGTTAGATAGCAAATATTAATAGCCACATGTTCTTGTAAAATCGACAATCTGAATAATGGTTATTTGATAAATTACGACTATATACACATTAATGAGAAAGTGCACTATGCAAATAGAGAGGAAACTTAATTCATAAACATGATTCTAACTGAATAGTTTACTCTTCTAGAAATTCAATGATAATAAGAACACAATTGACTGAGATTATGAATTTGTAAATTATTTTTCTTTCAAGTGCTAATCATGTTTAAATTGGATTTTATAGAATTTTATTTTTCGTCGTAAAGAAAACATATTTATATATTCGGCTCATGTATTGATGATGTGATGGTCTCCAGTTGTGTTTCTGAAAGTTAATTTTATTGAATTTCCTCGAAGAATATTTGCAGAAATCATCAATTTAAAAATTTAAAAATAATATGCCAGACAATAACAAAACACATTTCTATTGATTTATTTTTACTCTTGAACGTTTGCTAACATTTGATAATGTCTTAATTATTGATATTGAAATGGAAAAGGCCTATTAGCTGTATGCATTAATTTATTTCCAAAGAATTTAAAGGCTGACGGTCGGGAAATTGTTAGATAGACTGTGGGTGCTGTCACCGTGTTAACCTTATGTAATCATTTACATATAAGAGGTGGTTTAAGAAATTACTGCTTAAGTCAATTCAAAATAATATATGGTTTCCCCGGACGTCGTCATGCACGCGCATGCTGACCGATCCTGTTAAACTAAGGACACTTCATTTGCTGTAACATCTATCATGCTTTTTAAATTATGTACTTATAAATGGCATATTTTATCAGATGAATAATTTATTCATATCAGCAGTAACCTGACTGTCCATTGACCGCGAGGGTAGACATAAATAAATATAGGGTTATTATATAACGCATGAGTCACTTATAGTTTTTTTACACCAACTCAGAAGCACGTGTATTCAAATAATAAGGAAATAAATTGTTACTTTTTTACTTTAATCTTTTTCAGACATTCGTTTGATAATGTTTGAATTCCAAACATTAAAAGAAAATATCGCAATTAGCTATATGCTTTTATTTATTACAGGCAATTAAAAAGTTAGTATAAGTATTACATAGCCCGAGGGTTGTCACCGTATTTACCCCTTTCTGTAATCTTTAATCTCTAAGATATCATTTAACAAACTAAATTCAAATTCATACATTGATTTTTCGAACATTACCCTGACTGAGTGTGTTTTTTTTAAATCCTGTCAGACTGGTGACAATTTCGCCACTATTATAGAACGCCATGTGACATGCTTAACATCCTTATTATTCAATTAATTTCTGTCCTAATAGTTTAGTTTATTTATTGTGGCTTATATAAATGTACCGCCGGTTGGATGAGTTGAAACCTGGACTTAAATAACTCCAATCCAAGAGTATTAAACACTCAGCCACCGTGACATTCATGTTCCAATGAGACAAACATAAACTCTATATTTGTAATCACGACTATGTATTTACCAGAATATCACAAGTCGAAATATGTTTAATGGTATGTATCCATTTTATAATTATGGTGTATGCAATGGACAGTATCGCGTGATTCCATATTAGATTTTAAAAAGAATCTCAACTTAATGGAATACACACAGATGTATAATATAAATGTTAAACAAAAACAATACTAAAATGCAAAATGCCAACTATTTTGTCTAAATGTGAGTTTATAGTTTTTCAGTATTAATTTTCTGTTATAGTGTTTTACAGATTTTCGGATCTAAACTCAACTTTATAGATACACACATTGCTTGATGTTTACATATATAACAACATTATTTACGGTCACAACACATTTTTCGTGTGTCTGTTAGAATTGCTTAGTTTGATTTTCTCGATGTAGAGCCATGTAGAACAGCGGAACCTAAGTAACGATCAATATGCTGCCATTTATTAGCATGTAAACTCGTCCACTTTTTTAACTAACAAAACCCATCAACGTGGAATTATGAGTTATATTCAGTGACGTTCAGCCAGCTTTAAATGTACCTAATCCCATTGCATATTCGTATCAGTCTTGTCTGGGAGAATGCGGTCCTATAATTTACTCATTCGTTTATTTCTTCATTGGTTTCTATATTTTACATCGTCTTCTTTCTCGAATAATATGTTATTCTCTCATCAGATCACTTTAATTGGGTGTTAAGTTTGTTATACTCTGCTTCCAATAAGTGCGAGTTAAGGCATCTGCTCAATAAGTATTTGCTTCTCATTTTAGTTTTCGTTATGTTTTTGTTTTTCGCATCTGTTGAGCGCAATTACAACGTGTCTATCCGTTGAACGAAGAGATTCCATCGTTGCTTAAACACGTTCCATAAAATATAAATGTGTTACCTTGTTTATCTTCTCTCTTATCTCTGTTTTGGATACCTAGCTAGCTATTTTATCACATTTCTACTTGATCACATCAAATATGATTGGTTTAAATTTTCTCTTTTCTTAAAATCGCCATCTCGTTTCTAATCTAACAAGCACAATGATGTTACATCGCGGCGATGGGGCAGGGCTGGACCTTAGTCGACAGTGAGGGACCTATTAGGTTGGCGACTCTTTTTTGGACCTTGTCAAAATGGGAGAGACTAGTAGATGATGCACTAGCCCACATGTGGCAACACGACTACATGCATGGGCGGATGGTGGCTTTGTAGAGATACATGATAATGACAGGTGTGAGGAGTTTACTAGCACGGTAGAGGGAGCCAACCTTTGTTGAAGCCTTGGCATTTTATTCCAATTCATATTATATGTGAGAGTTAGGCCAAAGAGTTTGAATATTAAACTATCAGGTAGGGTATTATTCGCCATGGCAATCGGTGATTGGAGAGGTTTCTTGTAGTTATTGAGGGAAAGAAGCTTAGTCTTTGTGGCATTAAAAGTTACCAACCATTTTCGACCCCAATCCACTACAAACTGGAGGTCATTTTCTAAGGTGTCAGCCATTGCCTCGTATATTATTGCATCTGTTTTGCTAATATGACGATAGTAAACCGTGGTGTCGTCAGCAAATAACTAATCGCATACTCTATGTCATCAGAGAACTCATTTATGAAGATCAGGAACAATAAAGGTCCAAGGATAGAGGCCTGGGGTACACCAGCATTTATGTTATGTTGCTTAGATGAACGGCCATCGAGGACAACCGGAATCTTTCTTTTGGCTTGGAATGATCTAATTTTATTAAGTAATTGCCCAGTAATACCGTATGCGCGTATTGTCATGAGAAACTTGTTATGCCTTACCTTGTCAAATGCCTTGTATATATTAGGTCCTACTGCCTAGCTTCACCTGCCTTGTCGCGTGTATGATACATGCGTTTAAAGATGACCGTTAGGATGTCTGCAATGGATCGTGCTTGTCTAAATCCATACTGGCGGTTAGAAAGAAGTTTAATATTAACTAAGTGCCGGTCTATCACTAGATTTATTAAGGATTCAAAGAGTTTAGCAAAGATTGGGAATAGACAGACTGGGCGGTAGTTCTGAGGATCGGTTCTATTTCCAGACTTGTTGTAGACTGGTACCACAGAGGCAAGTTTCCAGCTATCGGGAAAGCAAGATGCAGCTAGGCATCTATTGTAGAGTTTGGAGAGAACAGTGGCCAGTTCAGCAGAGCATTTCTTTATTACTGTTACAGGTATAAGATCAGTCCAACAAGCTTTGAAGGTGTCAATATGTGTTATGATATCTCTGACCTGGGATGGGGTGATGACAAGGTTATCAAGTGTGGTTTAGGTCGGCCATATGAATTTGGAGAGGGAGTGGTTTTCTGAGTCCAAGGTGGAGTTAGAGGCGAAACTCTGGGTGAGTAGTTCAGTCATATCAGTTGCAGTGCAAAATACATCATTGTAGCTTGATAGGTGGAATCGTTGATTGCCCATTGTTCACCCTACTATAGTAGATTTTCCAGAAATCGCGAGTACCTACTTTCTGTGACTGAATGCGTTTTTTTTGTAAACTCAGTATACCTTCTCTTTGCTTCACCTATCACGGCCTTACACTTATTTCTTGACTCTATACAGTTGTGTCTATTAGTAGCTGACTTATGGCGGCCGAATTCACGGAATGCTTACTGCCTGTCAACAATGGCAATTGCACATTCTGAGGTGAACCATTTGGGAGAGTTCAATGTCTGCTTTGACCCATTCAGTTAACAAATTGGCACACTGGTCAGCAGGGAGTGAGAAGGTTTCCCTCCATGACGCGTCGCTAATGTGATCTCTGACTGACTCAAAATCAGCCTGCTCCTAGTATCTCGTTATTTTGAGCAAGGGCACATCAGCTTTTTAGAGTGATATGAATCATTAAGACAATGTGATCAACATTACCGAGTGGGTTATTAGCTTTCGCCACACAAGCCTCGGCCATTGAGGTTCAGAAAAAGTCTAGAAGTTAGGCTTGCTGGTCTACTCGATCGGGGATTCGAGTCAGGAAATCGACAGTCTGAGAAAAAGAGTGAGCCAAGGAGAAATTATACGTAGAGTTGCCGGCTGCGTCAGTAAGGCTGGAGAATTCCAATCAGTCACGGTGGTGTGCATTAAAATCCCCAAATGCATGTATCTGGGCATTCGAATCAATTGAGAGTGCTCTATCGATGTTTTTAGACACACAGTTGAGCAGGGTACAGTCTTGCGTCGAAAGGGACCAGTATAAGAAATATAAGTTACTGATTCTGTGATGTAAAGTCAATCTAAATAACCAGTAGTTTTGGTCATCCGGTTCTTACTAATGTTCTCTAGTCAGGAGTAAGGTATTCCGAAGATACACTCCTAGCCAAGCATGTTTTTGTCAGAGTCATTACGCTAGAGTGGGGGGGGGGTAGTCAGTCATTTCAAAGTGGTAAGAGGAAATAGAGGATGGAAGGTTTCATTTACTGAGTGCTAGGATATGCAGGGAGTTTGTCAGGAGAAAGGTTTCTACGTCGTTGATGTCGGTTGTAAGTCCCCAGATATTTGTGAATGCGAGCCTCAAGAGCGGAGGCATCTTGTTTAGGGTTGATTTGATTTTTTTGTAATGACATGTTTTTTGTTATAGAGTAGGTTGGGCAAGGTAGGTACCTGTTAAGTGGCAAAAAGCTCACACTACCAGTCCATTAATCGCGACCTGATCCATGGGGGTTGTGCCCTCAGGAAAGCCAACCGCAGATAATTACAGGGTCCCCTTCTATGCGCGACATGGCACATACAACTACCCACGGTATTATGCAACTGATGATAGAGCAGCCGTTCTTAGACCTACCCAAGAGTTGAGGCTCCTTTCCAGTCAGTGGGAAAAAGCAGTCAGACAAGCTGTCTAAGCTGTATCCTAAACCTGTCGGAACAAGAAAGACCCGAACAAGCTCTGGAAGATTTTAGTAAAAGCGGGGGTGCAAGTTAGACTGACGGAAGTTTAAAATTGTTTTTAACTTTATGACTGGGATAGAACTGTATAAGTTTAACAAAAAAGTGTGTTTTTGGCCAATACATTTGATGTTTTATATAATTGTATGCATTTCTTAATGTATTGTTATATATTTCCAAAGATTAGTTTAATTACCCGCAGTAATGTCATTGCAAAACTTGCCCTATGAGAAAAGTTTTTTTGTAAACTCTTGAGTTAAGGACGCAATATCACTCAACGTTTTTGGAACTTTAATAACATCTGATAAATACATATACATATATATATTTATATATGTATATATACATGTATATATATATATATATATATATATATATATATATATTGGTATAGATACATATATTTATATATACACCGTAAAATGTATATGGAAAACATATTCATATACAATTCAGATGAACGCACCGACACACACACATATATATATATGTATATATATATATATATATATATATATATATATATATATATATATATATATATATATATTCAAACTACCATTCCCTACTACATAAGAATAAATCTATAAATGTGTATATACTTTTTTCAATTCAGTTTCTCAGAGCAAGGTATATTCCGCAAAAAGGCAATTTATTCAAATTCAATTTTTCCTTAAGCCAGGCTTTTCAAAGATCGAAATCTTATCATCAGAGGAAATCGATGAAATCGATGAGATAGATGAGTTGGCAAATGCCAAAATTTAAAATTTGAAGAAGTAAAATAAAGATTAATGGGCTGGTAGGTGTGTACTTGATGAGAGAATTGGGGTTTAATTATTGGAACTTACAGGGTGAGTTGTATAGGGACAACGCCTTGTTTGTGTTTGGGAAGAGATAGAGGCAATATAACACCACTATCGAAAACTTGCATAACGTCTTCAAAAACTTTGGTTTGACCATTACAGTGGAACCTGAGAAGAGAATATCCAACCTATTGGACCTTACATTAGATCTTAACTCGGGAACCTTCAGCCTATACCATGAACGACACCTCACCCTCTTCTACGTGCATAGCCTATCTAACCACCCTAAATCCATCAAAAACTCAATAGGCCCTTCACTATCTAACATAATCTCTAAGCTATCTGCGAATAAATCTAGCTTCGATCAAAGTTCTAGCTTCTACAATAATATTTGGCTAAACTCAGGCTACAATCACAAAATTAAATATAACTGTAACCCTCCCCCCTACTCAAGTTAACAAACCCTCAAGCATTATTACGCACAACATGATGATACACAGAAGTAAAACCTTAACGCTTCTGCACCCAAGAAAATCCAAGCACACGCAAATAAGCACATAGGAATTAGCAATATTGATAATCGGGCAAACCAACAGACGCATAGACAAAGAAAAAAACTTAGAATAAAGAACAACATCTGGATAAATCCGCCTTTCAGCAGTAATGTCAAAACCAATATACCTAAGGAATTTTTCCAAATTTTAGACAGATCTTTTAAGCACTCCCACAGATATAACAATATTCTTAACAGATACTCTATTAAAATATCTTATTCTACAATGCTCAATATTGAACAAACCATTATAACCTCTAACAACAGGAAAATCAAACATATCTAACATCGACCACCCACCGCACCCCTCACCACTTGTAACTTCCGTACACCCATAGAGTTCTCTTAAACAACGAGTGTGTACAGAAGGACGTAATATACGCTTGTACTGTGAAACAATTTCCCCGTTCCACCAATATTGGAGCAATCACAGTTCCCACACCCCACCCGGATTCAACATCTCTCCACAACCCTAATCCGTCTCTCTCTAAGACCCCCACATATACAGCCATACTTCTAACCTAGCACCCCCAATAATAGATAGTGCCCTTGGGCTAACTGACTTTTCCCTAATATCCACTTCACCCTACACTTCAACCAATCTCCCTCACATTACCTGAAACCCCAAACCCAAATCTCATCTAATTTAATACAACTATAGCACCACCTTTCAAGATATACACATACATTTTGGCGTCCGCTTTCCCCATTAAGACCAGGATCTCTAACCATATCTACTACTTTAAAAATAGCAACGATAATAGCACTGGCACTTCAATTTAATTAGAAATCTCAATCTTAAAAATACCCCCTATTCACTTCACTGGTCAATACTTAAAAAGTCCAAAACATATACCCCGGGTGCACCCCACTGCCAACTGTGTACATTGGACACCTTTATGATAGCTACTGCTACTAAATCTAAAAATAATATTAATTCTAAGAATGAACTTATCCCCCGTTGCAGACATGAACGTACATTTAAGTATAGCAACCATACTAATCCCCCAACCACCCCTCCATTATCTGATTAACTACCCTCCCCACATCTCGGATTTACCCTCTTTACATCTCGGATTTTTTCTCTGATAGTTCTGATTCCTTTTGTTCTATAACTCTGCATATATCTCCTTCATTCCTTTAGCTTTTCTCTTAACTTAAAGAATTACCCATGAATTCCGTTAGCTTTACAGTCCCCTTAACTTTTGTACCTTTATCACACTACCCCCGAAATCATTGTACTTAACCTCCTTAATCGTATAACCTTTATATGATAGAATACTTTTTCCTTTAACTTCCTTTAATACACTCGTTCGCTTCCCATCAACATATCCAACTTCTAATATTCTCTTTCAACTTGATAACTAACCCACCATATTTGCATTATACACCAGCCCTCTGATTTACCTGATGATTCGCCTTTTCTACCTTCAAACACCTTTGCACACTTCGATATCGAACTACTCACTGTTTTCTCTGTGCAATCTAATTACAGCTCCCCCTTGTTAAACTTCTTAATAATTCTTTCTTCTCACTCTTTTAATAGCCTCGATTATTCCCCCCTCGATCACTTCGCCCATCGCTCACTTCTCTCGGACCTTGCTCAATCCTGACCCCCGCTTTCACTCTACATCTTTTAACCCCCATACTATTTACTTTTAACTGACATCCCCTTCTCACGCTGGTTTAAATTATTGTCACTATTTTAACCAAAGTGTGTATCACATTCTCTCTGTCATCATTAATCTATTTATTAATTATCTTAATTAACTTCCATCTTTCTTATTCTGGATTTTTTTTTTATTCAAAGTTAAATATTCCTACATCCAAAAACCACTAGCGTCCCGTAACAACATATTTTATTTCAACCCAAATCTTTAACAAATTTGGGGATTTCCATTCCGAGTTTTACTCGAGGTTTAAATTACCTTTTCCTTATTCTAATACTCACTCCGGGATTCAAATTTTATCGACTATTCCCTCATTTATATATTTCTTTATCTGTTAATCCAGGATTGCGGGCTTAAGATTCATTTTATTTTTTTCATTTAATTATTTTTTATTTTTATTTTTATTATTCATGATTTTTTATTTTTACCCTTCATATATATTTTGCCTCATTGATTGTAAATAATGTCATCTGATTAAACACCTAACCCCCATACCCCTTTTCATATCCCCCCCGACACATTCTGGTATTTTGATTCTCCTTTCCTGCACCCATTGACTTGCCCCCACACTCCGCTATCCTATTTCTAGTTGAACCCAAATTTGGTCTAGCGTCCACTTTCAACTTTAAGCGACCTAGCCCTCACATAAGCACTCTTAGTTTTAAATCGCACTTATTCATCCAACCCGCACCCTTCTCCTCCCTTACACCCCCTACACTTTCCTTTCTTGCCTACTGGTCGCATATGCGTGTTTGCCATTCTTCAGACTTGTTTGTTTTTCAACGGGTAATCTGGAATTTTGTCCAAGTCTTTAAATATTAATTCGCTCTCCTTTTGCCAATTTGAACCTATTTTATGATTTTCGGCTCAGGAAGTCATTTTAAATGGCGTATATTTTCCACCTCACGTTTTACTGAGCCTTGTTGCATCCACGAACGTACCTTTTATTGGACTTTTACCCTCTGAATTCTATCTATCTACCTGAAGATGTGTTTTTTAGAATTAAACTCTGAATCCTCTTATGTCATTTCTCGTACCATTTAACGACTTACCTATCTACAATTCCTGTTCTCTGTTGGACTTTTTGACACCGGACTTTTTTGCAATCGGACATTGGCTTGCATTCAGGCAGAGTTTTGTCTTGTGTTTTTTCCCCACAATCTTTATTTCACTTTTTCAAATTTTAAATGTTGGCCTTTGCCAACTTATCTATCCCAGCGATTTCCTCTGATGATAACATTTTGATCTTTGAAAAGCCTGGTTTAAAGAAACATTTAATTTGAATAAATTGCCTTTTTGCGGAATATACCTTGCTCTGAGCAACTGAATTGAAAAAAGATTTGACCTTTGCTTTTCTAATTCCTTTTCATCCTTTTACATATACCTATGCATATATATATATATATATATGTTGAGTCAGCCATAGAAAAAAAGTTCGCACGATCACATACATTCCTAACGGACGTTTATGCTGTGTGTTTTCCTGATGGAATAGATGCGGAATGACACTACTAGTGGCTTCGATCGTTAAATTGTGGATTGTGCTTTGGCCATTTTTGTTTTGGGGGGATGCCTTAATCGTTATGCCGCCTGATGAGGAAAGGTATTCTCACACATTCTTCCTGTTTCTTTTGGACTGCATTGGGACTAATCCCCTGTTAGTTTTCATAGTAGCAACCATAATGCAAACATCTTATGAGCCACTTTGTAAAGAGGTTTTTTTCTATTTTCCCTTTTTCTTCTGTTTTATTCTTAAATCACCTCAATTAGGGCAACACCAAAATGGATATTGTCAGTTGTTGAAATTCTTGTTCCAGGTATATAATAACCCTATTGATCTGCCAAGTAGAGACCTGCTTCGTAGAGAAACATCTGTAAGGAAAACAACTCTTTAAATTTGATAAATCTGATGAATAAATAAATAAACTTTGAAAACAAAATAAAAGTATTTTGTGATGATGAATGATTTCATGAACGAAATGTTTTGGTAGACTTTCAAATAACGAGTATACATGGTCTGTACCCTGTAAGCGAGTATCATCGAGCTTATGTGTATTGCCTACTCCCAATCTTCACTGAATAAAATATTTTGTAGGTGAAAAATCTCTCTCTCTCTCAATATATATATATATATATATATATATATATATATATATATATATATATATATAATGCTGTGGGTGAACCTACCTACCATAAAGAAATAACAAAATAGTAGCAACCTGCTACCATAAATACCGGCCTTTGCCGGGAGAACAGTTGTAGTACATTTAGGCACTAGCACTACACATATACATACATATTCATGTATACACTTATATACATGTATATATATACTTATATACTTTTGTATACATACACACACACATATATATATATTCATATGTACATACATATTGATGTATACACTTATATACATGTATATATATATACTTATATACATTTATATACATACACACACACATATATATATATATATATATATATGTATATACATATATGTGTGTATATTTACATTAATACATATATGTGTATACATATATATATATATATATATACATACTTATATATGTATACATTAATCTATAACTATATATATATATGTATATATATATTTATATATATATATATATATATATATATATATATATATATATATGTATATATATACATAATGTCCGACTGCTCGCTCGACACTTGAGTTTAAATCCCAGCTTGATGCAGTTACTTGTCTAGCCGCACTGAAGAAGTGTGTAGCGAAACAGTTTGTATAAATAAATGCTCGTTCTTCGGTAGAGCTGTGGTGTAAGGATGTCGCCAACTGCCCTAAGCTTTTAAGCACAGCTCATTGGGTAAAAGTAATTGGAATTTTTAGCACTCGACAATGCCTTAATTTAGATATCACTTACAATGAGTTAGTGTCATCTGGGGAAGAGGCGCTGACTTTCAGCTCAACAGTTGGGTTTCCGTTTCGTCTTGAGGCACTAACTGGTCTATGTGATATAGCGAAACAGTCCGTATATTAATGACTATATACATGTATTTATACAAATGAACACACACACACACCCCCCCACACACACATATATATATATATATATATATATATATATATATATATATGTATTCATATATATATATATACATACATAAATCTTTTTCTCTCTATATATATATATACATATATATATACAAACATATTTATCTAACCCTATACATATATATACACATATTTACACACATATATATACGTATATGTACACATATATATGCATATATAGATATATACATATATATGTGTATATATACATAAAATACACATATACATAAATACATATATATATATACACATAAATATACACGTATGTATATACATATATATCTATACATATATATATACATATATGTATATTTATATATATACACATGTTTATACATACATATATATATATATAAGTAACCATACATATGTATATACATATATATATACACACGTGTGTATATATATATATACACATGTATATCAATACACATTAATGTGAATAAATATATGCCCATATATATACGCATATATACATATATACACATATGTATATATATACATAAATATATATATATACACACATAAATACATATATACGAATATCGATAAACACACATATATATATATATATGTATATTTACCTATAAATATGTATATACATATATACACAAATAAAGAAGTATATACACCCATATTTATATATACATATATATATGTATATATATATATATATATATATATATATATGCATATAGTAAATAAGAAACTAAAAGTAAAACTTTTAGTAGAAAGAACATATAGTGAAATGGTAAGATCTCGATCTTTGAAAAGCCTTGGCTTAAGGAAAGAACAATAAACATAATTTTCTTACTGAATATACCCTGTTTTGAACATTTGAAGTTTAAAATAGTTTGGACATTCGTGCATGTTTATCACTCTTCGTCCATTTAACTATATATATATATATATATATATATATATATATATATATATATATATATATATATATTTATATAGCAATAGATGAAGTAAAAAAATAAAATAAGGTGCGAATAAAAGGGTATTACAGTTCAATGTTCAGGCAAATTACTTTAAACTCATTAACGCATGAGTTTATAAAGAAAATCTTCTCCTCAGAGGACCATTACCGCAATCAAATTACTGCAGGTAATAAAAAGTAAACTCTGAAAATATATTAAAAAAATATATAAAAAAATACATAAAGGTATATAAAACATCAAATATATCGGGGCAAACCATATTTTTTGTAAACCTATAAAGTTCATCCAAGTGAAAATGTTTAAAATAGCTCCAGGAAAGATATCAAACATGTTGATTAAAAAAATGTGGTGAATGCTGGTCCAAAAACGAAAAAAAGTTATCCAAGCGGGACATTTGTTTGCTAATTATGCAATAGATAACAGTAATACGTATATTTAAAGTGTATTCAAGGCGTATGCAAGTTAATAAAACGATAGAAAGAACGATAGAGAAAACATATCATATGAAAAGTTAAGAAAACTCATATTATGGTGTCTCAATTCAGGGTTCTAATAATATTTACTGTTATCTATTGCATCCCTAAAAAAACAAATTTCCCGTTTTTGCACCACCATTCACCACTTGAATGATTTTAATCAACCTGTTTGATATCTTTTCTGGTGCTATTTAAAACTTTTTTACTTGCAGTAATGCAATTGCGGTAATGGCTGTCTGAGGAGAAGATTTTCTTTGAAAACTCATGAGTTAAGTACTTTTAAGTAATTTGCTTTAACATCGAATTTATGCTATTAATGCTCTATCCAGTATATTGAGCTTCATCTTTATCCGGATGTTAACTAATAAAATATATTAGTTGCCTCTTACAACTTTTGTTGTATAAACTTCATATATATATGTATATATATATATATATATATATATAAATACATGCATATTACTAGTTCATGTATCCACATACAATTTTAAAATGAGATATCATTTTTCATGTATCAATTTTCAGTATTCTCGATACTTAAGTAGAGCTAGGTAGTAAGCTAGGAAAATATATTTATGGCAATTAAGCTACACAGAGATTCCCGCGTTTAATCCCCAGAGGAACTCTTCAGGCACTTTAGCCTATATATATTACTATATATATATACATATATGCATATACTTATATACACACACACACACCTACATATATATATATATATATATATATATATATATATATAAATATATAACATATATACATATGTATATATATACATATATACATGAATGCATATATATATACATATATATATATATATACTTACATATACACACATATATATACACATATATATATGTATATTTATACGTATATGCAGATATACACATATACATATATATACATATATATATTACTATCTGAATGTAGGCATAGTATACATTATTGTATGTACATAGGTATACATATCAATTTATATATATATATACATATGCACACATATATATATATACATATATATATATATATATATATATATATATATATATATATATATATATATATATATATATACAATTAAACATATATGTACACATAACTCCGGATCTATATATACACTCATATATACACAATATACATATATATATATATATATATATATATATATTTATATATTTATATACTTGTATACACACCCACATATATATATATATATATATATATATATATATGTATATATATGTATGTCTACACATACAGTAATACAGCTATATATTTATATAGGCATGTACACACCTGCTCAAAAATGTAAAACCACTTGAAAATCTTTTAAAATAAACTTGTTGGTTAAGGATAGCTTTTTACTTTTTCCTACTTAATGTTACACACATTTCCATATTAAAAGGTTACGGAAACATAAACCCACATTCCAAACTATGTATACAGAAATGTACATTTTTTTAAAATCAGGCATTTTACACTTTATTAAAAGTATCATACTAAGTGTATTAATAGTTAGATCTATGGCAATTCTAATGTTGTTTGTTCAGTTGAGATTATCAATCACTGCGTAAAGACGTCACCATGCCTACCGCAATCAAAGTTACCGAAGTGTTGTGTGCTCGAATGCTAGATTTCCATAAGCAATATTTGTCACAGTGGGCGATCGCAGCTTGAGTAAATCGCAGTTAAACTGCTATTTGCTATTTTCTAAAGAACAGTGAAAATAATGGAAAAGCAAAACCCACTGGTAGACCCCCCCCCCAAAAAAAAAAGTCTCATGTATTGCGTAGGACAATAAGATGTGTAGTGAAAAACAGTAAAATGTATTCTTGTAAGATTAAGGAAGCCACAGATTCTGATTGCTGTCCAGTAACCATGTAACGACACATACGACTAAAATGCATGGTAAATAAAAAGCGTACACAAATACATCGGCTTCTTCCTCGTCACAATGGTTTGGTCGTGAATGCCAAATATGGGGCGTTGAGTAGTGAAATAAAGTCCGTTTTTCTGATCGCTTCCAACGATATTGGCATAACAAAAACATGCTTTCTGAAATGTTCTCACTACGTAATAGTGGTCGAGGTCGATAATGGTATTAGTGCATTTTCTTACAGAGGGACGATGAAGCCCCAATTGGTGCAGGGTTGTCACAGAGCGACTGGTTATGTTAGAATTGATGATGACGGAAGGCCATCGTTTGTGTAAAGGTGGATTGGAATATCCTAGAGTAATGTTGCAATCCACTCTGCACGATAGACATTAACATTTTACAAGAAAATAAGGGTCTATACTTGAGATATCCGGCATGCTCACCGGACTTGAATCCAATTTAAAATGTTTACAGATAGATTACAAGAGATGTTTATCGAAATGATAAAAAATATTCAACAAAAAATGAACTTCGTGAAGCCATCTTCAGGAGCTGTAGAAACATGACCCACACATTAATGGAAACGCTTATTCTAAGAATGCCCCCCCCAAATGTGTTTCAAGTAATAAACACTAGTAGAGGTAAAACTAATTAGAAAGTTTACTTGTTGAATGTGTACATACACATTTCGTACAATGTCGTATATATTTTGTCTCTGATGTAATAATTTTGACTATATGTAAAATGACTTATTTTATAAATATGTAAATTTCTGAATGAAATGTTTGGAATTTACATTTTAGATTGTAGAATAGGTAACATAAGGTGAGAGAAGTTTCAAATATATCCTTAATACAGAGGTGTTTTTTAACAGATGTTAAAGTTTTTAAATTTTTTGAACAGTAGTTTATGCATATATATATATATATATATTTATATATATATATATATATATATATATATATATATATGACAACCCTGCACCAAACCATTGTATATATATATATATATATATATATATATATATATATATATATATACCTTTTTATACACATGTACACATATAAATACATATACACCTGTTTATATATATATATATATACACACATATATATATATATATACATATGCACATATATATATATATATACACACACATATATATACATATATATATAAAAACATAGACACATGTGTATATATACATATACATATGTATATATATACATATTTATTTTTAAACATATATCTATATATACATATATGTACATATATATACATACATACATATACATATATATAAATATACATATATATACATACAAATAAATATATATATATATACATATACATATATATATATATATAAATATACACACATATATGCATATACATAATATACATATACACATATATATACATATATATATATACATATATATATATATACATACATGCATACGTATATATATATATATATATATATATATATATTTACACAGACATTGTTATTAATAACACAATTCTTCTGTTTAATGTTATCTCTTTTATTGATTCAAATTTACAAATTGTCTTTTTTTTATTTTAATATAAAATACAAATGTTCCACAGGTTCACAGGTTTCAGGAACGTTTTCGATTGTTCGTCGAATTATCCTCTGGTGTCAAATGCAACTGAACAAAACATCTAAAAGTAGAAAATGATTTTAAAAAGGTGAACAAACTTTCATAGAACGATTCTGCATTGTTACAAAAAGTGGTTAGCGATGAAATTAAACTACGCGGCATAGCATCACATAAGAAATGAGTTTGTCGACAAAGAATTCCAATGTATTTTTTATAACAGTATTCTTTGAAACAAAAAGTATGTGTTGTAAATTTACAATGAGTATTTTAACAATTATTCAAATGCTTTAAATATCCATCCGTATCTGAGAGGCATTTGTTTAAAAAGTTTTAAAACATTAGATACGATTTATCAAATAATTAATGCTTACACAATAGGAATTGCAACTCATATATATATATATATATATATATATATATATATATATATATATATATATATATATACATATATACATATATATATATATATATATATATATATATATATATATATATACATATTTGAAAGGAAGGATGAAGGTAATCTGACGTAATGGGAAATGAAAAAGGAAAAACCAAAAAGATGTGTTTTTTATGTATTCATCAACGTTTTTATTTGTAAGCCTTCCTAAGGATGATAATTTCAAGAAATATTTCATACAGGTACATGGAAATATGGGTTTGACATGATGGGTTAATAAGAATGAGTAGCAGCCACTACTGGGAGTACAGGATCGAGGTCGGTGGCATGAATATTATAACTGCCCTGTTTTTAAATCTCCGAAAAGATTACATGGTAAACAGCTGATTAACACCGTTTTAATATTTCACGCTTAAGTTTAGGTCCCCTAGTTGTGTGTCACTGTATTATACTTGAATCCCCCTTTCTTTTTTTCTATTCATGAATTTTCCAATGAATGTTAAGTCTGCAATATCCCGGATTTAGTTAGTTTCTCTAGTAATTTAAACTGCATTTTCCTTCTTTTTTTACTTTTGTTTAAATGACACAAAGCTTCATTAGACTATATATATCCGATAATATACATATATATATATTCATGTATATATACAAATATATATATGCCTATAGAACTACATATATGTAAATATACATATATATATATATATACATATACATGTATATATCTATGCATGTATATATGCACATACATACATATATATATACATATACACATATATATATATATATATGTATATATATGGGTGTATTTACATATATATGTAAATCCATGTATGTATAAATATATATAGATATATACATGTAATATATATACATTTGTATATATTCATATATATATATGTATATATGTATACACATACACATATATTTATATATAGTATATATAGATATATACGTATACATATATTTATTCATATATATATATATATATCTATATATACATATATGTATGTATATAAATATATATATATATCTACATATATATACATCAATATATATACACATGTATATATATGCATGTGTTTGTATATACATATATCAATATATGTATATATATATATTTACACATATATATATGCATATATATAATATATATATATATATATATATATTTAGACATATGTGTAATATATATATATATATATACATACATATCCGTATATATATCCATACGCCTATATATATACGTACATATGTAGCCATACATATACATATACATATCTATATATATATATATATATATATATATATATATATATATATATATGTCTTCACACATATAAATAAATATATAACACATACGTATATGTACATATATATATATATATACATATACATACATATATATATACATATATATACATATATACATACACATAAATACTTCTATCTATCTATATATATGCATATATTTACATATATATATGCTTATACATATATGTACATACACATATATATATATACATATATATATATATATATATATATATATATATATATATATATATATATTGTTACCAAATGTAGGGAGAGCTATCGGGATTCGAACTCACGACTCCGGTTTACGGAGAGAGATGAGATTTATTTTTGCATATTTATACACGACCGAGAAATTATAATAATGCGACTCGAATGACGTCAGGAAAAGAGATAAAAAGAGAGAGTGAAGATAAAAAACAAAATAAAACTTCAGCCGCACGAGAGCCGCACGCGAAGTCGCACGCGAAGTTAACTGTCGACAGGAAGTTAACGAAAAACAGAGGACAAAATATGCCGGTAAGGAAGTACGTAAGCTGCCGGGTTAAAACGGACATATTTTGAGGACAACTATAGTCAGTCTTCCCGAGTATCTCTGCGCTGAACGGGAAAGAAATGAACAACCGTCGACAAGAAAGTCGCGAGGAAAGGCAGGGGCCTTTTGTAATTGGAATTTGAAGATGGAATTATATCCGCCCTTGGCTTGGGCGAGACGACCAATGTGCGACTACAGTATCGCAGAGGGAGCCTTTTGAAAATGTAATTATAGCCGCCCTCGGCTCGGGCGAGAGAGCCTGTTGAAAATGGAATTATAGCCGCCCTCGGCTCGGGCGAGAAAGCCTGTTGAAAATGGAATTATAGTCGCCCTCGGCTCGGGCGAGAGAGCCTGTTGAAAATGGAATTATAGCCGCCCTCGGCTCGGGCGAGAGAGCCTGTTGAAAACGGAATTATAGCCGCCCCCGGCGCGGGCGAGAGAGCCTGTTGAAGATGGAATTATAGCCGCCCTCGGCTCGGGCGAGACGACCCGCTGAACTAAGCGGGAAAAAAGTAACCAGCCAGGAATTGTTTTCCTGAGAAACAAATGTATTTCAAGACTACATGTGCAAGGAGGTACGGCTACGACGACATGCCGGAGATGTCGACTCTGGGTCGAACAATGCATCCAGTTGTAAGTAACAACCTGAATATCTCTTCACGGACATTCGCCCCCTAGGGCTGTTATATATGTGTATATTTTTTGTGTAGAAGTTAATCCTAATCCCCCTCTTCTTAAGAATATACTTTTGTTTTGATGTTTTATTTCGTTTTGTTTTATAGAAACACTCCCGTTTTTTTTCTAGTATACAGTTTCATTAAATAAATGAATATAAACTTAAATCCTAATGTCTTTTGACGTTTCTTCGTATCTTTTTGTTTGTTTCCTGACGGTATTTTATATTGGAGAAATCCCCATCCCATATCACGTTTTATTCGAACCTGGGATAATACGAGCCACTCCAGATTTTTTTAAAAACTTTTTTGTAACTTTTTTTTATCATTGTCACGTTATGTCTTTCGGTGGTCCCGACCGGCGCCATTCGTGACAATATACATATATATATTTAGACATATGCATATATACATATATATACATATACATTTATAGTAACATATATATAGAGAGAGATGTACATATATATATATACATACATAGATATATACGTATATACATATATACATACATAATCATACATATCCATCCATATATATATATACACACACACACACACATATATATATATATATTATAATATAAAATATCAGATATTTAAACTTTTACAACTTCAGAGTCTAAACCTTTTAGGCAAGGTTGATTTAACGTACACATCTCCAAAACTGGACACCCCCGGTCTCTGTACTCACTCAATAAGCTACGGTGGGATAGGTGGTGGCTTCCATAGGTCGAGTTTGAGAATGCCATTCTCGACTTGGTCAAAATAATTAAATTCAAAAAGCGGACTAAGTATTGCAGCTCTATCGTCAAAAAAATGATTTACCAGGAGAGTTAACAAGCATTCGGATTTCATTGTTCCGGCAGACGAGACTAAGAACTACTACAAGTGTGATCATATATCTTACAGGAACTTAATATACCGTTAGTTACATAAATCCTATAAAATTGCACCACCCAATAAAATTATAGGTATAAATTTAGAGGCTTAATCACTACTTACATACATTAATTTAACCAACCATGCAGAAATACTAACGCCAGCCACACCTAGATTTTCCTTAAAAGACCAATAAGACTAATTTTCAACAAACCCTTCAATACGGTTAATTTTCCCATCAAAATCTGACCTAGGCATTATCAGTAAAAAAATTATTGATAGGGTCATTCCAGCAATCAGAAATAAAATCAATTACGTTATCTGAAGATTACAACAACGAAAACGTTGTGGTAATCTTCAGATAATGTAATTGATTGGTTTTTGAACCATAAGGATAAACAGATTAAGTGTTATAACTTTAGACATATACAACTATTACCAATCTATTTCCCCAATTCTCTTAAATAAAGCTCTAACTTAAGGGAAAAATAATTCAGACCTTACTGATCTGAAAATTTAACTTATCACTTTGGCCAGAATATCTATTCTCCAATTCGAGGGCAAGCTATGGACTAGAAAGGACACCGCAATGATTTCGATATTACTATGGGAGCCTCAGATTCTGCTCAAGTAAACTGACCTAGTGGGTTAATTCCTCTTGAACGAAATCAAACATAAGTTTTAAAATATAAAAGGTGGCCTATACAGAGACAATGCCTTATTTGTCTCGGATTAGAGACCTAAAAAATAGCAAAACAATTGAAGCCTTGCATGACTTTTTCAGATATTTCGGCATATCCATAACTGTTGATCCTGAGAGAAAAACTTCTAATTTTCTTTGATATCACTCTTAACCTCAATAACGGATCTTGTAGCCCCTTCAATAAACCTAATCTAACTCTATTTTATGTGCACACACTATCTAACCACCCGACAGCTATAGTCAATTCAATAGTCCCGTCGGTTTCCAATAGACTATCTAAGCTTTCCGCTAATAAAAGCATTTTTAACCAAAACTCACACTTTTATAAAAATGCATTGCGTAACTCAGGATATTCTGAAAAAAATAACTTATAACCTAAAACAAACAGGATGATGTAGCTGTAAATATTATTACACACAATATGACAACTAGCAATAGGAGCCAGGCTAGAAGAAATGTAAATAACCATAGACCTGAAAGGCACTCTATCATCCCTGATGAAAATGACCAACATATAGATAGCCTTACACTGACTTCACGTAAACACCTTAGAAGGAAAAATAATATTTGGTTAAACCATCCTCATAATAACAACGTTAACACCAATATCCCTAAGGTATTTTTTCAAATACTGGAAAACTTCTTTAAATACCCATATAAATATAGCTCTATACTAAATAAAAACTCAATTAAAATGTCATACTCTACTATGTCTAACGTAGCTTAAACAATAATCTCAGCAAATAGCAAAAAATACAATCTATCTAATCTAACTCTAGTTGTTCCAATCCCACAAATACATGCAACTGCAGGCGTACCAGTGGTTGTCCATTGGACAATAGATGCCCATATTCTGATATTGTGTATGCTTGTAGCGTATCTGAACTCAATAATTATGCAATGAATTCAAGAGACTACATAAACGCATCCCCTAATCAAACTCCACAACTGAGTACTACAACCAATTTGCACCATAACTCAAAACCTAATAATTCGACTATCCGTCATCTGCATCAGCAAGCCGATAATGAGTTCTCAATGCTAAGTAACGATAACGCTTATAATAATATACAAACAATTACCCAACCTAATCCATATCATGAAAATACGGTAGATAGAAATGGACCCGTAAATAAGAATATAAATGGCCCAGCAACAAGAGCCAATCCTAAGATACACACCTATATTGGCGCCACAGCTAACCTTATTAAATCCCACATTTCTATGCATAATTACTTCTTCAATAACGATGTAGGTAAAAACAAAACATCACTGACCACTTTAGTTAAAAACTAAAGATCAAATAATATTCCACACACTATAAAATGGTCCATCCTAAAAAAATCAAACTCTTATAGCCCAGGATCCAGTGGTCTATGCGACTCAGAAGCAGTAATGATAGTTACTGCGCCTGAACATTTTAATCTGATCAATTCTATGAATTAATTAGTTTCCAAATGTCGACATGGAAGGGAATTTAAGTATGAAATATGGAAACCACCGCCAATCCCACCGTAGCTGATTGAGTGAGTACAGAGCCCGTGGGTGTCCAGTTTGGGAGATATGTTCGTTAAATCCACCTTGCCTAAAAGGTTTAGACTCTGAAGTTGTAAAAGTTTAAATATCTAATATTTCAAACTGTAAATATCTTTACAACCTCTTAATTAAGAAAAATTAAACTAAATTAGGAAAAATTAAATTTTAAATCAACTTCCTAATCTGTTAAAATTAAATCTGAGATTGAACTATTAAATTATTAAATTATTAAATTCTAATTACTTTATCACTTCATAATTTCTTATTTGATTGAAGTAAATCTTAAATGAAAGTATTGAATCATTAAATTCTGATTACTTTGATAACTTCGTAATTTTTACTTTTCTATTTTGTTTGATAAGACGAGATTTGTGAGATCTGTTTTTTATTGTGAGTTAGACATTTAAGTAGCTATTTGAGCAAGTATAGTCGATTGAACGCTCTGACCTAAATATGACTGCCCTTTTTTTTTTGACATACACTTATTCTTTGACCCAGACATATAACATCCGGTTTGAGTTGAGTTTATTTGGCGGGCTCGCCGACGTAGAATATTTGTTTCTTTCTATGTTACGTCGACGCAGGATATTTGTTTCTTTCTTTGTTACAATAGACATGTTGAATTCTGCTCTGATAACGTTGTTCGAATAAGCAGCCATTTTGCGATTTTAATATTGCCTACTATTCGGCTAAGAAGGATCCTGTTTGGCTCGCGGGAAGACGAATAATTTCAAAGTTTATTCATTGAATAATTTTACTTCGATTCGGGGGAAGAAATGGCCGGCTTTGTCGACTCGATTCAATTGTAATTTTTTTCAAATCGGATATAACGGATTCTCCATTTGACAAGCGAACTTTGATTAGATTTGTGATGTTCAGATAAATTTCTGTGAATTTTGAGTGAATTTATTAAACTTTTTATTTGATTTGATTTATTTGTTGGACTAACATAAGCATTGGATACTGCTCACTTCATCGATTGCTGACGCATCTCACGACTGGACAACTTTTTCAATTATTTCAATTTCTAGTTTTTGAACTTTCACTCATTACCTGGATACATTTTCAGTCAGTCTTCTGGACTTCTGGATATATTTCCTGATTATGTCTTTTAAACTCTATGACTTGGATGGATTGTATAGATTCAACACAAACATCTGTTTTTGGGTTGATATATTTGATGTTATATATTTTTATGAATTTTTGTATATATTTTTATATATTTTCAAAGTGTAATTTTATTACCTGTAGTGATGTCACTACAGTAATGGTCCTCTGAGGAGAGGATTTATCTTTGAAAACTAATGAGCTAAGGACGGTAAGATACTTTGCTTGAACTTTGAATTTTAATAACATTTGATTGACACCTTATTTTATTATTTCATTTTATATTATAATATTAGTGCTCAATCCAATATATTGAGCTTCAGTTTTTATCCGGATGTTTTATCTAATTATAAGATATTAGTTCACGCTTATATCTTTTGTACGATTACTTTATATATATATATATATATATATATATATATATATATATATATATATATATGTACATGTATATATATATACACCTAGATACATATATATATACATATACGTATAAATAAATATATATATATATATACATATATAATCTTATATACATATATATGTATTATTATGTAGATGTATATACATAGGCATACCATTACATATGTATATATACATATATATATATATAAATATATATATATATATATATATATAAACATATATATATTTATATTTACATATTAATATATATATACATATATATATAAATATATATATATATACATATATATATATATATTTATATATATATATATATTTATATATATATATATTTATATATATATATATATATATATATATATATATATATGTATATTAATTATGCATGCTTATAATTATATATATTTGTATGTACATTATTAATCTTTAAACAAATTAACCGATCGTGAGGACAATTAAAATCAGCTCCTTAAATGGAACAGTTGTTCGTTATTTAAATGTTTCTATCCGAAGACGAAAATTAAGGAACAATTATTCTAGATTCCTACACTCTTTATTGCAATGCTCATTTAATTTCATTGTCATGATTGACATTTTAGAAAAGTTTAAAAGTGTTGACTACATCTTTATGCTTTTTAAAAGGAATTTAAATTCAGCGAATTTTTAAATATTGCTGTTTAATTTATATAGATAAAATTCGATGAAAACCTGAAATATTTTAATGTTTTACTTGAGTTAGTGTTCCGAGATTACACCGCCTGACACACATGTGAAATACTCCAGAGAAACTGAAATGCGTAGTAAAATTTATTTATTGAACATTATAATGTTTTAAATATAAGTAGTATCTGAATGTGTACCAAGTAATCGACCCCCTGTTTACACTCTTAATATGAGATAAAATAACACTAAATGAGGCCTAGCAGCCGTGTTACAAAATCTATAATAATATGTTTATTTGTTTAGCAACGAATCTTCTATTGTAAATATATAAAATTATACATATAGTATACTTTATACATATTAACACACTTTTAGTGTTGACATTAGTATTTGACATTAGTATTTGACAGTAAATGTCATTTCTGTGTTTAGTTAAGTTCATACAACATTATTATTCGTATATTAAATAAATATGTGTATAGGTATCATGATGTTTCGTTTTACAATTCTTTCCCAATTTTAGGAAAATATTTATGTTTTTATATTTCCGTATTCTATGTTTTTGTGTATTTTTCTGAAGATGAGTTGAACTACTATAGACAATTATTGGAGTTTTATATCAGCTGCGACACTATAATATGTTAGAGATTAATAATATGCACGGCAACACTTTTCAGTTTAATTTCACTTTACATTCTGTTGAAGAACCATATAATGTGACGTCTTAGTTGATTAAGTCGCTTTGACCAGGATACAGTTGCGGTACAAAATAGCAATAGTAAAGTAAATAAACTTGTAAAGGTAATATCATAATCAGCGTCATGCCCTCCTTAAATATATCTACCATATATTCAAACTTGGTATTTGAGATTAACAGACAATATCTATTGTACCTTTTGAAATATGTTATTTTTTTCGTTCCTTCATACGTTAGGAAATGTTCTTTTATCTTCCTACGGCAGTTACGTTTCGGTTTTTTCTGACATGATGAGTATCGTGTGTGTATATCTATTTTGAAAGGAACGTTCACCAATAAATCACATCATAGCAGGTGAAAAAGCAGGAACTCAAATGATGCAACAAGGAAGAAATGAGAAATGAGATTATGGAGGTGTAAAGAGGTAAATCGTGTCCATCAGGTAGAGAAATATATTTTGTTTAAAATAGCACATTCATAGGTGACCCCAACGTTTAATGGACACTTCTTAAGAATATATTTTTGAGTTCCTATGCCCTTTTAAATATATTTCCATGTTCGACAATTAAGTTTAATTATATTTTCTTTAACTACACTAATAGTGTTGTTTTGTTTCGTTAAGTTAGGATTAAAACTAGAAATTAGATAATGGGGAAGTGTATTATTTCTGTAACACACACGACTTTGAATCTAATATTTCCGCTAGATATTGTCTATGTTGAAACAAAACGTAAAATAGTGAAATCGTGTGTTCGGATAGAATTTAAACGGTGGTATGGAAATTTATTCGTGACGTAAGATAAGAATTAATCAGAGTGAAACCTGGAAACGACGAATTGCTTGGCAGAGAATATAAACAAAACTAATAGAAAAAATAAGAGTCATAAACGCAAAAGACATTGCTTTCGGGGTGGCCATATAATAAAGGTGTGTAACATGGAAGAAAGTATTTAGTATAAAAGATATCACCCGTGTAGTAGGTGACAAGGGAGGTAGATGTTATCTCCACTTACTTCTTTCCATTACTAAGGGGAAAATACAGAACGTGATAAAATATAAAAATATAATAATTTATTGGAATTAGAAAATTGTGTTTACTGCTCAAATAATGGCGAAAACGAATGTCTACACATAGTATTTCTATGTAGATTGCGGGTATAAAGACATTACTGTTATTTATAAAGGGCAAATTCTTACTCTTCGTTATATAAAATGAGATTACAACCTTTAAATCTATGGAAGACAAGTCGAAATGAATATAAAATTAGTTCTCGTATATATAATTGTTACATTGTTCTGTTCTTAGCATTGTATCGTACATCCAATGACTAAGTTGCGGTAATTACTACATAAACATTAAGTTCACAAATTGTCATTAATAACTACTGAGTCAAAAGACAGAACATCCAGAAAAGCAACTATTTTGTCTTTGCCTTGATTCCCTTTTCCAATTTCTCAGAACAGGCCTCAGAGTAAGAAGTTGAGAACTTCAACATATCGAAGACAACGACAACGAGAGTTAGGTCATCAGCATAACGAATATTAGTATAAAGATTATTGCTAAGCACCATTGCTTATTGCATAATTTTGAGTTCTTTTATCAATAATTCCAAGAAAACGTCAGAGATACTATGAAGATAAGTGACGAGCCTGGAGTACACTGCGGGTTACTTAAAAACCAATGTGTCATCTGCCCGTTAATAACCACTGCATATTTGAAGTCACCGCATACATTTTCAACAATGTTTACAGTTTTACTATCAACTCTCATCACCGTTTGCATTGTCCATGTTTGTTTATCACACTGCCGATTTGAAGTCTACGAAGGTAATGTGAAATGCAAAATGAAAATTGCACACTACGTCATAATTGCTGAATATACAAAACGATGACGTCATGTATAAAATGGAAGACCTTCTGTGGAAAGTAACTGTCTACTGAACGAACTCATTAGAACTGTAGCGTCTACTACGATAGTCTGTAGACGGGTATATTTCGTTTGAAAGCAGCATCAGCTGTTGTGATGACTTCTAGTGATCTCTAGAATACGAACGTTGACGTATATGTTGGTTTGATAGCAGCAGCAGCAGCCGTGAGTAGTAAATTACAAATATTTATGAGAGCATTTTAGAATTCCAAATATTTTATAATTGATATAAACTTATTAAGCTAACAAGTGATGGACCCTCTAGCTTTTGTAGAAGTCTGCATGTTACGTAATCAGAATGTTTGCTAACACATCTACACGCGGTTACTTCCTTTTGTTTATAGATATCAAATACCAATGCCTTATTTTATGATAGCTTGAATGAAGTTGATTGCGCGATTAAATTGCATCGTACGTTTTTTCGATTGAAGCCACGAGAAATCGAATGTAATAATATGCGATATTAGATGGACAGTGAAAGAAAAATTAATCGTTCATAGAATCGAAAAGAAAAGACTGCTTTGAATGAAGAAGTATAATGTGTAAATTGAGAGTTTTAAAACATGTACACATTTTTAGCTAAATATTACGATCACCGGAAGTCACTTTTAATGTAAGTACAGCCGATATAATCCAATGTGAGTCATTTCACTATGGGTCGTAAATATTGACAGTTTCTATCGTTTGGAACGGTCATATTGCATCATGATAACAGGAGTTTTAACCACTCACAAATTAAGAGAAATTCGAAGAATATGGCAGGAAAATATTGTATCACGCACAATATTCGTTTGGCCATGTACAAACTAACTGTACATCATATGTACGGATTGACACTCATTTCAAAAGAAGGTGTCAACAATGAGTAAGGTTAAGAATATTATGGTCACATCAAATGAGGTTATAGAGAAGAATAGTGACTACGTTTCATGATTAAATACATACACTACTTTGATATGAACAAAATAGTCGATTAACTAAGAATTACGTCCGCAGTGTATTTTTACTAGAAAATACAGCGTTTAGAGATTGCACACGGTAACATTCCATATTACTGTATAATTAAAATGTACTATAATATAACATAGTGTAGATGGATCTACGTATCTATTTATATGAAATTATATATTTGACTTTTGTTGAAACTGAATATATCAATATATAAAAAAATATTTACTTTAAAGCCCTGATCCAAAGCATATTACTTGACTCCCCACGAGAGCAGAGTAAGACAAAGTTGGTTATGACTCTATATATGTCGGGTACTATATATATTTTTCTTTCATAGCTAATGTCAATCATGTCTATAAAAAATGATAATGATTACTTAAACTGACTTTATTTGTTTATATAGCATTCTAATAAAAAAAAAACAATACACAAACAAATTAATGACTTGAAAGTAAAAAGAAATTGCGGAGTGGTCGAAATCTGGCAAGACAGCAATACATTTCAAAAGAGCTTCGGAATTATACTTATAACGTTTCATTAGATTGTGAAAAATTACATATATTGTCATTATACTTCCGACTTAATTTGTTTAAAAACACTCGATCAACAAAGCCCGATACACAACAATTAGCAAAGAAACGTAACGCTTACACATTTCTTACTTATTTTATCTTATTAAAATGTACCAATAATTTATTAATTTCACAAATGTTTAATTCATCTCATCGATACCAGAAAAAATCTTCAAATATGCCGGCGCACTAAAAAGAGGTTAAATAGGCCACTTCCTCACGTTTACGGCCAATTTTAACCAGTTTACGTTCTCGGCATTTACTTTTTGGTGTGTTATAATCAAATGTGCTGGGTGACCTACTTTATCTCGTTCGATTCATTCTGAGAAAAATCTTATATTACCTACAGTAAAGGCTTAAACTTTTATTTTTTTAAATTAATTAGATTGTGAAAAAGTTCAGATCATAAAGAATGATACAACCGTGAAATGTGTATACGGCTCACAGATTAAAACTATCTGTAAAATAATAGGTAACTGAATGGTTTACTTATTTTTAGCAAAGATTAAATTGTCATATTTACTTACCTCCCCACAGGAGTGATATTTTTTTAAATTATACATTTTAAACTTTCTTCTTTTTACTTAGCTTCGTATTATTATAATTCAACTTGGTTGTAAAGGTTTTCAAATGGTCATGTACCCTCCTTACAATTTTGTTTAATTGTACTAGCAAATTATGTTTAAATTCATGGTGTTAGATAAGTCATTAGTTAATTTGGATATTGGTTTAAAAGGTTTCGGTTCTTTACACATTTGTATCGTGTATTCTCTATGTGTGCTTTGAAGTTAACTTTGATATATGTTATTATTTATAAATGATTTGTTTGTTGGACTATAGGTATTTTATGCCCCTCAATATTATCTCTTGGTCAGGATTATACTTTGGCTTCTTGCGGAAGTGACAACACACTGTTTTTGTTTTGTATAATTGAACACTATTTTTGTTGAACCATTTCTGAATTTAGTTAACGCTATTTTGTATCTGTCTTTAGATTGTTGACAAATATGGTGATGAGTATATTATAGCAAAATCGTCTACATAGAGAATGTTTTTTTCTATTCATGTGTTGACTGATTCAGTGATGTTATTGATTTTGAAAGTGAATAGTGTGACTGATAATATGCTACTTTGTGATAGTCGCGTTTTCTGGTCATGTACATCTGAGATTGTGTTTCCTAGTCGTAATGTAAATGTTCAATATGAGAGGAAGATTTTAATTAATATAAGAATTTTTTTTAAATCCCAATTCTGTGAAAGCATTTTAGGATTTCATACTTCAAAATTGTATCGTATGTTTTTTGAAGGTCAATAAAAACTGATACTACATGGTGGTTTTAAATTTGCCAATTTAGGATGAATGTTTCTAATCTAATGAGATTGCTATTGTTGCCTTGATTCTGTCGGAATCAATTTTGGTATTTACGTAAGATGTTATATTTCTCTTAATAGCAAGTCAACATACATTAACCATTCTTTCCATCGTTTTGTACATGCAGCTTGTTAAGGTGATAGGGCGGTCGTTGTTGGGTTAAGATGGTATTCTCCTGGTTTAGAGATTGGAATGAGAATAGGTTTTATGGATTTTTTTACGATTCCCATATGTTATTGGAGATTGATACAAACATTCTAAGGAACGTATTTCGTAGGTTGTTCAAGATTTTGTAGTATATTTCTTCTGATTAAGGGGCTGTGTTTTTGCACTTGTTCATTGAGTTTGTTTTTAGATCTGCAGTTATGAATGAGTGGTTACAGTGTTCCTTGTCGAATGATGTGAATAAGAGTGTGTTTTCACTGCAGTATTTTAATATTTTGTGAATTCAGAAGAATAGGGCTTGGATGAGGTGGATTCCGCTGCTATTATATTGACTATTACTCTTTTGTCTGCGGTGTTCTCCTTGTTGGGAGTGCTTAGTAATCCTATTTGTATTTTGGGTATTTATTCGACTTACTTCCATTTTCATCTAGGTTTTATTTATAGGAGTTTGGCTATTGAGCGTAGTCTCGCCAGGGTTTTTGTTTTGCTTTTCCAGATTATATAGTAGGCTTTTGCTCGGACATGTTGGTATTTGTAGAGGTCAATTCGTATAGGGTTACGTTGGAATAACTTCAGAGTTTATTTACCTTCTGATGTGAACCAGGAATTCGTTTTTGGATATTGTTTGCTGGGGGATTAAAGGATTTTCTCTTTGGCGATTTCAATTAAGATGTTGGCGAAGGTTGACATTGGGTCTGTTTTGTTAAGTATTTCTTCGTTAATGTTAGTTTAAAAATATAACTTGTGTGTATGCTTTAAGGGAGAGCAACAGTGGATTAAATGCATCACTTACCCAAAGAGTGGATAGCAACACATTTGACGCTTTAGCTTAATAGAGATCTCTCTCATATATATATATATATATATATATATATATATATATATATATATATATATATATATATATATGCATGTGTGAGGTATTCGTGACAAAGCCGTGACGTAAGCAGTCCCGATTACGAACAGAGAAAGCCGAATACAATATACAAATATATAAGAAAGCTGAATATAATATAAAAAATATAGATGGAAGCAGAATACAATATACAAATATAGAAGAAAGCTGAATATAATATAAAAATATGCATGAGCGCGGAATACAATATACAAATATAGAACAAAGCTAAATATAACATAAAAATATAGATGGAAGCAGAATACAACATACAAACATAGAAGAAAGCTGAATATAATATAAAAATATAGATGGAAGCCGAATACAATATACAAATATAGAAGAAAGCTGAATATAACATAAAAATATAGATGGAAGCCGAATACAATATGCAAATATAGTAGGCGCTTATGTTTTTCTTACAAGACGACTTTTTAAAAATAAAATTATCATTTTCAAACTGTAATTCTTCTAACCCTTTTATATTGGTTTTTTTTGTGCATTTTTTATTAGAAAAATCGATTTTATTTTCAACATTTTTCACACCTAACTCTATTACAAACGTTCTTTTTCGTGTTTATTTTTCTACCCTGCTGCTTTATTAGAGTAAAATACCGTAAAAACTAAAAACTAAAATACGGTCATATCGAAACATGAGAGCACAATTTACATGACAGTTTGCGGAAAATAAAAACAAAAAAACACACGCGCAAACAAATTTTAGCGTTACATAAATTAGACAAATATACAAATACCAACTTTTTATACCTGTAAACAACCAGACAGACAAACACAGCAAAAACAAACACTCCTTGAAAACAATTATACATTCTAGTTAAACACAAGTTTCTTTCATTACATTTTGTCGTGCAAAAAAAAACAACACCAATAACCACAGATGGGACATTCAATTCGTTCGGCAAAGTTCGTTAACCTTTGCCAGTCTCCGAAGTGTTTAGTGAAACTCATTATTGATCACGTAAGTACTTATATTTTCTGGGATGTCCATTAGGCAACTGTACTCTAACAGAAACAAAAACGTGCGTTTTTAAAATAATCGAAAATTACTTGCCTAATCACGACGGAAGAGTTAGAAAAATAGGTTAATTTTTTTTCATTATAGTAATTACATATCTCCTTATATATCATTTAAGCTAAATAGTTGTGCTTCTATGGAGTACATTCCCCATTATCATATGGTAAAATTGATTATTTAAAGTTGAAACTTCGACACAAAATTGATGTTGTCGTAGAAATTGTAACCGCTCTTTGCTTTCATCGCGACGACGACTGTTTTAAAGTTATTTAAATACTTTAATAATAATTTAAATTGGTTTGTTCACTTTTTTAATTTAAAAAAAATGATAACATGTATTTTAAGTTTCAATCTGAGTCAATACTTTATGGAAAATAACTTTTTGTTCTCCGTAATCTTTAATAAATAAATGCGTTTCTACAGAAATTGAATCGAAGACAAGTATTTCCCTCTCCATAAGAGCAGCGTTAGACAAATGGGTTCGTTTTGTTCGTTGTAATAATTACTTGTCCGTTTATATGTCGGATTAATTGTGCTAAAATATAAGTCGATACTTTATAAAAATAACTTTTTTTCTGCGTGGCCCCCGAATTAATACATGTGCTTTTACAGAACTTGACCAAAAGCAATTTATACTTTCTACTCCACGATACGAAATTTTGACGAATTGTTTTGTTCTATTTTTTTTTAAATAATCACTTGCCTCCTTGCGAGGGCAGATGTAAAATACGTACCAGTTTCGAGACAATTAATGAAATGTGTATTCGCATTATACACATTTGATACTTAATTTTACGTCACATTCTGTCGGCTTTCACCACAAAAGGATATTTTTTTAAACAGTTGCAAACAACGCTTGAATGGTCAACGCATAGTTATCCTTGATCAACTGTGAACAAACGCGGTACTAAGTTTGACGAATCTGCATGCATATTAATATCTTAAACGTTTCTGCTTTCTCATGCAACTTTTGATTGCGTGTTGTGAAAGAAAACATACTTTGCATAATTTAGAGTAGATTGTCAGTTTTCTATATCAATTGAACGTAAAATTATGACCGTTTTCTATCCGATTGTCTATCCTGATACCGATTTAATACCATATAACCAATTGCTTTTCGCAATCAGACGTAATATGTGTGTTTTATATGGGGTGGGAATAAACAAAATACACTAAGCCTTCTACTAATCATACGTGTGAATGGCAGCATTCCCATATCTCTCCAAAGTCCTCCGTTACACCTCTGATTAAAATTAATTGCAGGTGGCACATACACCCCCCCCAAACTAACCGAATATGTTACGTCTAAGATTTAACTAGAACATGTCATTAAAACACTATCTAGCCGGATAAAGTGTGAACATTTTACGTTTAATGCCTATGCGAAACGGATCCCTCAAGCAAAACTCATGAATAACTGTTTTATTTTTAAAGATTTTTCAAACTGTATATGATTTTTTGGGAGGGGTTATTTAGCTAAGGGTCTTTATCTACAGTAATACCAAACACTTAAAAACCCTGAAATTGGCATTCTAATCATAATACATATTTTACTTTAAGTGAATATGATTTTTGTGAAAATGTTAAAAAATTTCTAAAACTTTTTTTTCATGTCAACTGTTGTTATTTTTACATAATGTGTTTTATCTATTTAAAGAAAGCATTGCCCGACGTTTTTGTTACTAAAATAATCAATTAAATCAAATAATACTTATTTTTTTATTTCAAAGTTAATTATACGAAAATAATATTCCACATAAAAACTATTTTTTATATATATCAGAACTTGTGTCGAGTGCATAAAAATATGCTTGTATATTTATAACTGTACTTATTGCTTTTCGAAGTAGTAGCAGCAGTGAATGTTGTGTGGAGTGTAAACTCTTGATTGAAACAAAGCTTAAATCAGACGTTTACTTCAACGAATTAGCACATCTCTCAATAACTCCAAAATTTAATAAATAAAACAACACATTTTAGCTCAAGTTCAGCTTTCTAAAATACCTAAGGCTAACAATTTAAACTCCTTTTTTCCCAATTTTTCTTTGTGGCAAAATTACTAAAGATAAAACATTAAACTTTTACAAGATACACCGCCAAAAGAAGAAACAAGGTAAATGCCGATTTTCAGTCTTTTTCATACACAGCTGTTTAGGATTTACAAGTGAGTACCTTACAGCAGATCACAGTTTCGTAACACATATCCACAACAAGGAACGTCACGCATAACACTTTTGAGTGCATTACGTGCATTCCTATTTGGATAATCCTTAAGAACTTATGAGCTATGCTACACATTGGAACTGACATTACACTGCTAAAAGTGAAAGATACGGAAAAAATGAAACAAAGCGGCAATTCACCCTAGATAGGTTAAGTTGGGGTTTCCACGAAGGAAGAAGCGTTCTAGGGAATATTCAATTCCCTAAGTGGTACTGTCAGATCAAATAACGACGTTAGTGTTTTGCTCTTCTTGCCGAGTGGTGTCGACGTCTTCCGACATACGGCGTTTGATATTCCCAAATGGTAACCCATCTGCCACTTACTACGCTCGACGATGCTCAACTTTGTTGATCTAACTATAACCAATGGGTCAACGTTATAATACCGTACGAAGTACACCAGTTAGATACGTTATATTACAAACATATTCTAAACACTTGGGAATTAAATAATATAGGCATATTTTGTGCATTTAAATAAGAAACAGGATACAGCTACGTTACAGAGGCTGGCAATATGAATAAAGATACACTAGTTTAGCTATTGTAATCACATGTAAATATATATTTATAGGTATAGAGATAATGGGAGAAGGAGGAATCAGAATAATATTATTTATGCAACTTATACAAAATATACAAGAAAACATGAATAATATTTGAAATGAAAAAAAAAACAGAGTAAACGATAAAATGTTTGTAAACCGTCAGACTAAGAGGTATGGAGCCGACATATATAAGAGAACTTAGTTATCAGACTCGTAAACAAATGTTGAGTTTTTTCATTCAGCTGAATTATGGCGCCTGACTTCTGCAAACCTCATCTTCACTTGTTTCTGGGCTAGAACATTTATCGCAGTGTAAGGACCGTGAGCAACATTAGTCCATTAGACGGAGTATACAAAAGAAATAGAAATCAAACTAAAAGAATAAACTCTAAGAATAAATAGATGTGTGAGTATTAAAAACTGATTAATTAAATACCAACATTTTCACCTCGAGTTACTTTATTTGATATTCAGATCATTTCTGTCAGCTTATGATGAAATTGAGCATACAATGAGAATTAAATCTTATAAGGTAAAGCCATTGTGACAGACACACGTACACACGTACATATATATCTACTAGGCGTGCCCCTCTGATGTTAAGTTACAATTGTATACACTATTTATTTTACTTTGATTCCATTCCAGTATTAATAAACGTTGACACATCTGTTAGAAATTATTCTTGCATAACGAAACATAATAAGTCTCTTTACTTCTATTGTATTTTTATTATTGTTCTTCTTATAATTATTGTATATATGTTTTATTATTCTTTATATTTTTATATAGAAGTAAAGAGGCTTACTATTTTCTCTACTTATTTACATGTGTGTGTAAATACCATGGAGAAATAAGAGGCAGTTAACGTTTTAATGCTTACATGGTTATCGTGAAATTCTAGAGAGTGGTCGAGTAAACATAGAGTTAGAGTGTTCGAATGAAACGCATGGATAGCTACAGCCAGATGGGTTACTTGCTCAGTTAATGATAAATTACGCCTCTTCAGAACAATTAAAACATATATTTTCAAAAATTACTCCATCTCAGATCTAATATATATTTTAGCATGCTAATCATAGAGGTTTATAGAACATAGAAGTAATTAAGATGCTTCTCGTTCTAAACTTCAAAGTTGATTCTAGTTCTAGGGATCCTCATTCAGTTTACCGTGGTGATTTCAAATTTTACCGAGTTCATTTATAGGTGAATACCCACAAAAAATCAAGAACAGAATCAAACCCATGATAACTGATCTTCCACCGGAACGCTCTCGAAAGATCCAATCAATCATGTAAAATCCCTTACGAATGTAATCTAATTGCAGCTGATCCTATTGCCGATATTAATACAGCATTTGTTTGTAATCTAGTGTTAATGCTCAAACAAAAATGTTATTTAGAATGGCATATATTATTCCAAGTAACATACTGTATTAATAAAATATATTAACATAGCCTATTCACTGCAACTATGATGTATATATTCATGATACTTTTTTTTAAATCTGATGCCTTAATATATTACAATTGGAATTAGTTAGATCATTGCATTAATACTATAGAAATAATAACTATTTGGTTTGATTTTATGGGGAATCTTTGTTAATACAATTAAATGTACATAAATATACGTATGCGATAATCATGTTGACGCACCGTTTTCCTGCAGAATCACCTAAGCGATATTTGGTGTGATTAGTAAAAGAAGGGTTACAATTTGAAAATACTAGCGCTGAATATGGGAAGACAAGTACACTTCCCCTCAAAGACGAATGCTGTCAAAATTCATTCCCCTGGCCTATATATATATATATATATATATATATATATATATATATATATATATATATATATATATATATATATAGTGTATCAGGTTGTATATGAAAATAAATCAAATAAAGTGCTCGATCATATAAATAAGCTAATATAATTTATTTAGCTACTGTATATTACATATTTCAGCAATGTACTGCGGTTTCATCCAAAAGGGAATATTAAGACATCGTTACTAACTATCTGTGCCCAGTGGAATCATCAGCAAGCTGAAATGAGTGTAGTCACGTCCCGATAGGGAATGGTGTTAACAATGACAGAAAACGGTTTATCCCTAAGGGGGTACCCGAAAAAAATTAACTAAGACTAAAGCGAGTTCGATGTTTGTTCATGTTATTTCCTAGCAAGTTTTATTTATTTATTTATTTATTTATCTGTTTTTTTTTGGATTTGTAATATTATTGTTTTACCTAGTCTGAAAAAATAGGAATGGGGCGGCTATGAAGTTTGCCGTTTGGGTTTGTGAAAGTAGGGTGCTTTTTTGTTTTCGTTGTTAGGAATACATTCATGTATCGGATTAATTGTCTGATATAGTGCTGAAAAAGATGATGCAATAATATTTTTTATGGACTTAACGTGTTTGTTTATTTTTGCTTATTGAATTGGTGTCTTCATATTTTCTGAATCTTTATGGGAGGAAAGCGTATATTAAAAAAAAACGGTGTTTTGTTGATATGTCCTGTTTATAACCGGTAGTGTTGGAAACACAAATTGGTTATTAACGAAATGGTGGATGCCGGCCCTTTCGTATTTTTTCAGACTAGGTAAAACAATAATATTACAAATCTAAAATAGAACAGATAAATAAATAAATAAAACTTGCTAGGGAATAACATGAAGGCCTTTCATACACGAACTAACATCGAACTCTCTTAACTCTTAGTAAATCACTCTCCCACACCGTTTTTTTCGCGGACCCCCTCAGAGATACACCGTTTTCTGTCATTGTTGACGCCATTCCCTATCGGGACGTGACTACACTCATTTAAGCTTGCCGATGATTCCACTGGGCACAGATAGTTAGTAAAGATGTCTTAATATTCCCTAAAATTCACTAAAGATGTCACAATCTGCCCTTTTAGATGAAACCGCAGTACATTGCTGAAATATATATCATGCAGTATATATATATATATATATATATATATATATATATATATATATATATATATATATATATATATATGCGTCTTATCGAATTCTAGTGATTTCAATATCAAATAACAAATTGCTTTATCAATTCAGATGCGGGTGAAGGAAAACGCCAGTTTAACGAGCTAATTTTCAATGCTGCTACAATTAAATTATACTACTACTACTACTACTACTACTACTACTACTAATAATAATAATAATAATTATTATTATTATAATAATGATAGCATCCTTGACTGCAGACACCAACCCACATAAGCTACGCACTGTAACCAATCACATGGATCTTACAATAGAAAGTAAATAGCACCACAGAAGCAACCGCCCACATTAACCCAAGGAACAGAAGCTGCAAGAAATATCATGAATTGCCCTTTCCTCCTTCCCCCAAAACGACTGATACCACAAAAAATAGTCGTGAAATTGCAAGGCGGAGACGAAGACCGAGGAGGGGAGCACTAGACAGATCTCCCCTTGAAGAATACGAAGAGTACTGGGACCTTGAAAAGGCTTATTGCTACTCAAATCCTATACGAGACATATATTCGTTATCAACGAGAAATCGATGATAGGCGGTTGTGGCGATGATGCCAAGTCATTTAGAAAAAGAGGTTAGGAGTATTAGAAATCTGGGGAGGCTTCCCTCCAGTGAACACCACCGATTATTATCAGTTATCAATCACTGAAACTAAAGAGATTGAATACTACGGAATCACAGAACCAGGTGAGATAGAAGACTGCAGAACCACAGAACTTGCTGCGATAGAACTCAACGAAAAAGAAGCCAGTGAAGTGGAGAACATTAGACGATACATGTTAGAAAACAAAACAAAACTCCCATCTCTCAGGAATGAAGTAGCGAAGAAGTTAAAAGCAGAAACAGAAAGAGTAAACAGACTCCTCACACACATCCCAACAGAAACTATTACATACCTAAAGAACCTGATATATGCAGGGGCAAAATCGGTAAGTATAGAAACTAAGAAACGAAGAGAATGGACAAAAGAGAGGACCGACAAAACCTGGATTGGAAATCAGACTGGAAACCGAGATCACCAAACTTCGGAAAGAAGCTAAAACCGTTAACAGAAGGAAGGAGGACATGAAACGATTAAGAAGCAAAAATCAGAAACGCAAGGAAAAACTAAATGAGAAACATGAAGAAATAAAACAAAGGATAGCAGCAATACAAGAAAGACTGAGACAATACAGGTACAAATCAGAACAGAGCAAACAGAACAGGACCATTGAAAACAATGAAAGCCAGATTTACAATAACGTAAATGGAGAAAAAACAACAACAGAGCAACCGAACCAAACAGAAACAAAACAATTCTGGAGCAAGATATGGGAAGAACAAAAAAGCACAACAAGAATGCCCAATGGTTGAAAAACATGAAAGATGAACTGCAGGAAATCGAACAAGGAACCGAAACAGAAATCAACAAAGAAACGATCAAGAAAACCCTAAGAAAAATAGCAAACTGGAGAGCACCAGGCCACGATCGAAATACATGCATACTGGTTTAAAAAAGTCACGACCCTGCATGAAAGACTAGCGCAGAAACTGAGTGGATGTATCCGCAAAACAGACGTACCAGAAGGGATGACGGAAGGAAGAACAACATTAATACAAAAAGACCCCAAAAAGGGAACAACCCCCAGCAACTACAGACCGATAACATGTCTACCAATAATGTGGAAAATTCTCACATCACAACTGAGAGAACAAATCTACCAATCCCTGGACAAACGTGGACTGCTCCCCGAGGAACAAAAAGGATGCCGGAAAGGACACAGAGAGGCACATGATCTACTATACATTGATCAAAAGACTCTGAAGGAGGTGAAGAACAGACAAAAGAACATAACCATGGCATGGATTGACTACAAGTAAGCCAACGACAGAATCCCTCTAACATGGCAATTGAATGCTTAAAAATATACAAGATACCAGACAGGATTATTAATCTCATCCAGAAAGCAATGGAAACACGGAGACTAAAACTGACAGCCGGAGGACAATACCTGTCTGAGATAAAAATACAGAGAGGCATTTTTCAAGGAGACCCTCTATCACCACTATTGTTTATAATAGCCATGATGCCACTCAACTACATACTCAGAAAGTGTGATGCCGGATACAGGTTTACGGATACAGAACAAAGAATAAACCACCTGATGTACTTGGATGACCTTAAACTGTTTGCAAAAACAAAAAAAAACTGGAAAAGCTGATAAATACAACCAAGATATTCAGCCAGGATATCCAAATAGAGTTTGGAATAGAAAAATGTCCACTGCTAGAGATCAAAAGAGGAAAACTGGAGACGACAGAAGGTATAGAACTCCCCAACCAAGAGGAGATGAAGGCGCTAGGAGAACAAGATAGTTATAGATACTTGGGAGTTCTGGAAGCAGACACAATCAAATATACAGAAATGAAAGAGAAGATTGGAAAAGAATATCTACGAAGAACAAGGAAACTCTTAGAAACTAACCTATATAGCAGAAACCTAGTAAAAGGGATAAACACATGGGCTGCATCACTAATAAGTTTCTCTGCACCATTCATAGGCTGGACTAAAGAAGAACTCAGGCACCTTGACCAGAGGACTAGAAAACTAATGACTATGCACAATGCATTGCACCCAAAAGACGATACGGACAGACTCTACATGAAAAGAAATGAAGGAGGTAGAGGACTGGTAAGTATAGAAGACTGTGTGGAAGACACCAAAAAAGAGCTGGAGAAATATGTAACCCAGAACACGGAAAGACTGATCACCACAGCAAGAGACACCATCCCAACAAACAACTCCAGAAGCACTGAACCCAGAAACAAAAAGACAAGAAAGGAAAAGTGGGAAGAAAAACAACTACATGGACGCTTTATAAGACTCACAAGCGATGAAGCCAATGAAAACAGCTGGGCATGGCTAAGAAAAGGACACTTGACCATGGAGACGGAATCTCTGCTGACGGCTGCACAGAACAATGCGATTAGGACAAACTTTATTAAAGCAAAGATAGATAAACCCCAGGAAAACAGCAAACCGATTGTGTGGACAAAGAGGCGAAACGATAAACCATATAATAAGTGAATGCAGCAAGCTAGCCCAAAAGGAATACAAGAACAGACATGACAGCGTGGGGAAAGGAGTACACCGGGAAATGTGCAAACAACTGAATTTCGAATATGTGAAAAAAACGGTACAAACACAAACCAGAAACTGTACTAGAAAACGAAAAACACAAAATCATATGGGATATGTATGTACAAACAGACAAACCCATAACAGCAAGGAGACTGGATATGATAATAATGAACAAGAAAGAAAAATCCTGCAAAATCGTAGACGTCGCCGTTCCAGCGGACCACAGAGTGAAGATCAAAGAGACGGAAAAAAGAAGCAAATATACCGAACTTGCCAGAGAATTGAAAGGAATATGGAACATGAGGAAAGTCAGTATAACACCAATAATCATAGGAGCACTAGGAACAGTCCCCCAAAACATTGAGAAAAGACTAGGAGAAATAGGAATCAAAGGGATAACTGAGACCATACAAAGGACAGTGATGATCAAAACAGCTACAATCCTGAGAAATGTCCTCGAATGCGGAAACCAACCCACATAAGCAACGAATAGAGAACAAACACATGGAAGCACAAGACAACAGAACCGGGAAAAATACAACCACACGGGAGAGGCGCAAGCATAGGCTGACGCCACGAAAATTATGGACAGAAGGTCGAGGAAGGAAAGCGCAAACCAGACCTCCACTTTAAGAGCGCGGACAGCTCTGGGACCTCGGGGAGGCTTGTTGCCACTCGGGCCCCAGAGGGTACCAATGACCCTTATCAGCGGGAAACCGGTGGTGGGTGGCTGTTGAGATACCGCAAGGTCATCAGCGGTGATGAACGAAAAGAGGTGGAGCATACTGGAAGTCTGAGGAGGCTTTTTGTCACTCAGACTCCAGGGAATACCACAGGTTGTTGGCAGTGGGCGATCACTGACGATGATCAGTGTGATAACTCCTAGTGAGTAAATAACAATAATAATAATAATTGTTACAAATGATAAACTTTCTCCCGGAAAAAAAGAATCTGCTACCTTTAAATAAACTGACTCCCACACATAAACTGTCTTACCGACAAAAAATTAACTACCCCCAACCCCCAAAAAACAAAATGGTGTCAGCCTCGATTGATTCAACACAGACTAACCATGAAGAGTCAAGGCGGACGGAAATACCTAGCATGTAGAGCACAGACAAGACATCCAGTGAACGAGTGCAAAGAATAGTATTATCTAGGGAGGCTTATTGCAATCTACGTCCTAGAGAACACCAATGATCTTGACCAGGGACAAATTAATGGTTAGCGGAGTTTGTGATAAAACAAAGTCATCAGTAATGGTTATCGAAAGAGGTAGAGAGTACTGGGAATCTGATGAGACTGATTGTCACTCAGACTCTACGGAACACCACCAGTTATTATCAATGAACAATAAGTTATGATCACTCACGTGAGAACTCATAGTGACTAAATTGTAGAAACTATTCCCATTAATATTAAAAGAAAGTGAAAGTTAAACATCCATGAATATTTTTAATTGGATTTAAAAAAATATTAAATGAACAATAACAATTATCAGAAAATAAGTGATTATAAAGAGCTAATATTTATAAGTAAATTTCTACTTGATGATTATAACATATACAGTGACATCTTTTCATATTGCAAGTTGTAAAATCTACAAAACAAATAATATAAGACGTTGCAGTTTAATTATCTATACCGACTTACCTAATATTACCTATCAATATAATCAATTTATTTTTCTTAAATTCATCTTTAATAAATAAAAATTTCTATAAAGTAGCATGGCCGGCTTTTATTATTTTCTAAAACGAGTGTGTGTAGTTCCCTAAAAGAAAATTGAGAGGTATTCATGCTTCTTATTTGAATCATTCCAAGGAACTGTTTCCAGAAGATATTTGTTAGTTAGGTGGCTGAATCAATGTTGAAAATAATTGAGCTAAAAACAGATACTCTAATTATATTTAATGCATTTTCGCACATTAATGGACACTCTATTAGGTAGCACACGAGATAGAAGCTGCCAAGAGTGTAAAGTTAGTCACAACAAATATATAATTATTTGAGGTGCTATCACTTAGTTCGGGGTTTTAATGCCTTTGCGCATAACTAATTGAAACATTACACTGGGTTTCCGCTAATTTCACGATTTCAATATTTAACTCTACAGGGAAATATAGTTGACCGTCTTAAATTCACACATATAATAGTTTACTGAAATAACATTGGAACAGCTAAAATATGATATCGATTGTTGGCACTGTTGCTAGCTGAGATATGCCTGTATGTTGTTGTAAAATGTGTAGGGCAATCGGTGTACTTGTTCGAATGAAGAAACTGATGCGGTTCTCATTATACAACCAAACACATTATTGAGTCATCTCTCTATCTAGTCCCTATAAATAATTGGCAGCGACTGATTACACAATACACACACTAGATTAACACGTAGATATGCAGTAACGGATGTTTGTGGTCAGGTGTATAACAATTGCAGCATAATTTAAAAAGAATATCCGGGGCGCTGAGCTATTTGCAAGCCGACACACCGACATTGCAATTATGTAAGAATGACATATTTTTGTAAAGAAATAGAATATCGTGTATATAAGATTAATATACTGATAAAATCGAACGTAATGTATTATTGATCCAATATGCAATCGCTGCCTAGTAAAGTGTAGACAGAGATCACAATGAATTACTCACTGCTGTATGTCCTAAGCCATTTTCGTAAAAATCCGTCACCGTCCACGTCGAAACGAATCACATCATATACTTGTAGGTAATCGATTGAGTGATAGATATCGATATGTATGCTAGTACTTCACACCTAAGTTAGCACAAGAGGTGTTCAGTGGAAATGTCTAGTTACTAATGGCCGAGAAGAGTCGGCTGTTCGTTGCACAGGGCTTTACTCAGTATCGCCTCGATTTTCGAGCGACAATTGTCATTAATGTCGGGGCTATGAACACTATGGGCTACACTACTTTCAGACATTGGAAGTAAAAGATATTACCGACAAATAAGACCAAAGTTGACTTTGGCTTGTTTTACATATATATATATATATATATATATATATATATATATATACTTTTTTTCAGAATACAGAGCCCCTCATAATATAACATATATATATATATATATATATATATATATATATATATATATATATATATATATGTTATATTATGAGGGGCTCTGTATTCTGAAAACGTGTAAAGTTAGCTAGTATGAATTATGAACTGGGTGAAAGAAATAGAATGGAGTGCAAAATAGGTGCATATGTAATGTGGGACAAACACACATTTTCCCACGGTGATTCATTCTGAGAATCATAACACACTGGATGTGAGCTGGCCGGGATGAAACACTCGGACAAAAAAGATTAGACAAAAAGCGATATTCAGTTCTGTCATGACATTGGTTTAAGGGTCAAAGTGCTCTGACGTCACAGATCCTTGGTGAGAAATTAGTTTTCTAGACAGTTCACCATGGAGGAACGAAATGGACACACTTCTATTAACTGAGTTCTGAAATGCGTAGAGACCGGGTGACATCGCCAGATATGTGCTAAGATGCAGAGCAATATCCCAGGTACGTGGCAAGATTATAGCCGATTGCATCCGTCACATTCTACAAACTGTATGAAAGTAAAGGAGGGTGTGAATGAAGGAACCGACGAGTAGAAATCTCTCCGGTTGAAGTGTGAAACAAAAATATAGAATCTCTCAAAATTCTTGCTTCGAGCGTGTTTGTCTCCCGCGCATGAGGACACACAAGACAGGTACTCCACTACGATCACACGCCAGTAACGGAGATGGGTCCGCAAGCACACCCACGAACAACAGTGAGGGAGAAATCTGTAATATAACTTTTAATATTGATTTAAAACGTAACACCGATTTAAACCATGCTACGTACATTGTAAGTTTTACGCCAGGTTAAAGGCTTAGGAACTATTGTTAAATGTGAGATAAAACTTTGTTAATTATTCTGCATTTAAATAGAACGCCAAATTTACTGACAGTCCCGGAGACGTTTCTAACTTTCTCAAGAGTTTCGTGTTTTTTAGATTTTTAGTGGTGTTTCTAGAAAGAAACGTTTACTTTGGGCCTGCACCAGTATGATATATAAATATATATAGACCAAGAACTGTAAAGGATCGAAAGAATATGAATGATAGTAAAAGGGAAAACTATGATGTCACATATATATGCTTATATATATATGTGTATATATGTGCATATATATATATATATATATATATATATATATATATATATATACATGTGTGTATATATATGTATAAATATATGTATATATGTATGTATATATATATATATACGTGTATATTTCTTTTTAAATTAATATCGCATCTTAAACATGCTTTGAAGGTATTCTACCTCATCTCTAATTCTTAAATTAAAATTCGATGCTTACAAAAAAGTGAACTTTATTTGATAACTATCCCGCGAGCATGCGCGTCATCATATTTGAAAGTGGAAAAAAAACAACATCCAACTCACACGTCCGTTTACACCAGCAAAGACTGGACACTCCCATAAGATTAGGATTTCCAGATACATTGATAAAGCCAATTTTACTTGGCGAATATTTGTAATTACTATAAACTGAGAATGAAAGTTGATAAAACAAAATTTGTTACGGTTTTTCTTTTAAATTTAATATCGCATCTTAAACATGTTTTGAAGGTATTTTACTTCATTCCTTATACTTACATTTCAATTAGATGCTTACAAAAATATGAACTTTATTTGATATATATATATATATATATATATATATATATATATATATATATATATATATATATATATATATATATGTGTGTGTGTGCGTGGGTGAATGCACATATATATGCATCTACATATATGTATGTATATATATATATATATATATATATATATATATATATATGTGTATGCATACGTTACTAATTAATGTATCAACATGAAATTTTATAAGGAGATATAATTTTTATGTATCAATTTTCAGTATTTACTTCAAAACTGCTCGATACGTAAGTAGAGCTATGTAGTAAGTTATGATAATATATTTATGGCAATTAAGTTAAACAAAACTTCCCGACTTTCATCCCGGGTTGAATCTTCACGCTAAAAACATGGGGTTAGTTTTGCGTGATCTTTTTATATACACTACCAGCTAGTTAACCAATCACATTGTTTGTTGTTCAGTAAGCCAATAATGGGGCTTCTCATTAGCACAGGTTTGGTTAGGTTTTACTTCGTATTTCCTGTTCTATTGCTCTGTTTTCTATAGAATTGTCTATCAAGCGTTTCTTTGTTTTGTCAATATCATGGGTAAACTTATTGCACGACTAACGCCTTCTCAGCAATGGTAATGATGTTGTACTGATTTTCTGTACCAAACAGTATATATATATATATATATATATATATATATATATATATATATATATATATATATATATATTAATTATTGATTACCTACATACATCGATGTTTCTTGCTAACGCAATCTTCAATGCAGGAAGTTAATTCTCTACGGTCAGCGGGCTCGAACTCCGATCACAAATCGCCACTGATTCGTAGTCACGAGCGTTCCCTCGTCGGCCATATATATATATATATATATATATAAGTGTGGGTTTTCAAAAAAGTGGCGTCTTGATCTAAGCTTGAATTACTGGCTATCCTAGTAATTTACAGATTATTGCGCTGTATCCCATCTGTATAGTGGGTATTTGAGAGATATAGTTCAGCGTATAAATCGTGTGTATGCTAAGTTATGTTCTATTTTATGAGTTGCGCATCCTAGTTAGTGAGATTGACGGATGTAATGGGTGATAATGGATAGCTTTCCGAACAAAAATATCATATTTACTAATAGAAGAAACGAAATATCACTCTTCTGATTGTTTTCTGATGTAATATACTTTATGTTCTTTTATTTGTCTACTTGTCTTTTTTCTTTTTACATACATACATAGCATATGCGCACTAGTATTATATAGAAAATACCTCTTGCAAATTTTTAGAGTCATAATATCACCATGCATACAACGAAAGCAGCATGTTCTTCCACCATATAGTGTCGGAAATATGAAATAACGTGACAAACAACCTACTTATAACAGCAAACAGAAACTCAAACAAAAGCATAGAACCAAAACACGTTTGCAGAGGAAGATAAAACAGTAATTTAAACAAAAACTCAAACATCGAAAATATTAAAAATATTTATAGAAAGCACAAAGCAAACACAAAAACATAAAACCAACTTCAAAAGAATATTAAGAAAATAATTTAAACATTCAATCGCAGAACGTCGTTTTGTCTGATGTATTTCTTTGAAAAATCAATACTGCTCTTTTATCAGGTTTCTTTTATTGTTTCATAATGTCTTTGTAAAGTTCTTTTAAACGATCAGCTTAGAACCAATTATATTATATATATAAAACCATCTGATATTATCAATTTCATTTCGTTTATGACATCTCTCTACTTCCAACCTTTAACTGTTAACCTTCATGTCCAACCTTGAATTATGTATATGTTTACTTTCACATAGCTAGTTGATACGTCTCCCTCTCTATTTATTTAAATCGGCTATTTGTCTACAGAGTAGCTACTTTGTTAGTAAGTAAATTAAATAACGTCTGATCGGATATTCATGTAAAATGTTGATAAGGATGACCTTTCTCTGGATAAGAAAGACCGTAAATGCTAGAATCCATCCGCATATCTATTTTTCTAAGAAAGGTTAAAGAATTTCTCCAAGAACACACTTATGGAATATTTTTTTCCAACAGAATATTCTTTAAATGCTGTTAAGTTTTGTTTTACTTCTTATGTCTGTAACAAATACATGCCACTGTTTCTTTTCTATTTACGGTAAGAAAAATACCAAACTGTGTATCGGGCACGGTCAGTAATTAGGGTGGATTACCAGATTGAGAATGACAAATTCTATAATTGTTTTTATTTATCAAATAATTAATGTAATATATGTTATTATACAGTTTTTGTTCGCATGCTTTACTTAATATCACCCCAGATCGGATTAGTTCATTGTCAAACATAATGTATATATTCAAGAATTATTTCCATGGAATGATTGCACATAAGTTATTGGATATCATTTTAATTGTTATGGAGGTTTATCTAGAGAATATGAGATTATTTAATGATATTATAGACACACTGAGTGATAAGAATTATATACCATTATTCTTTTTCGCCGGGTCGTGGGTTGTGTTTACGGCACATCAATCTATGCTTGATAATTTAATCTTACATTACTATTGTTAACCATTAATTGATTTTACAGGTCAATAACTTTTCAATCTCAGGGTTTAATATGGGGCATCGTATTTATTTGTGGTTGACACCATAGATTTCACATGACTTGAACAAGGCATCTAGTCTTACACAGTCTGCAACGATTTACATTTTATCAATGACCAAGACCATAATTATTCTGCAGCACTTATTTTCCAGCATATTAAAACCGTATATATTTAGAATATGCATTGTCTTTTTACGTAAATACGCCGATGGTTATTAGTTACTACTGATGAAATTTTAACCAGACTAAATATACACATAAGCTCTTAGTGTGCGAATAATATATACAATGTTATGATTATTTTTATTTATTAGTAATTTAAGATTAATTCGTTTCCCTTCGTTACAGCTGTAAGACATCCAGTAATCTCTAAGAAAAACCCATTGCCGCTAAATATTGTTTTTAATCCCTGTACCTGATATTGAACATGTGATTTAAAACTTGTATTACAAGGTAACCATTAGAAACATGATTATATTTTAGAATTTTTTCCGATCACCAATATATCTCCCAAGAAACACGTGTGTGTGTATATATATATATATATATATATATATATATATATATATATATATATATATATATATATATATATATATATATATATGCAGGCAACTAAATACAGATGTTTCGCAGGACCACAGATCATCAATGAGGCCAAATTAACTAATGTCTCAAGCCAGAATTTAAAGTCAACCGTCGATCTGACGGTCGGCACCTCTACCCCTGCGCTATCATACGGCACTATATATATATATATATATATATATATATATATATATATATATATATATATATATATATATATATATATATATATATATATATATATATATGGCTTCATCGGCATAATAGCATTAATTTCTAACCAAATCGCATTGTTGTTCAGTATGGTTGCATAGGTTACGAAGTCGGGATTTGGAGTTAAAAGTGAAACCTGCTCCAGGGTTCGAGTTGTGCGACCGGTTTCAGTAATTATATTTACACTGATTATTTCGGAAGGATGAAAAGTATAGTCTGTAAATAATTAAATATGTATTATTAATAATTATATACATATATATATATATATATATATATATATATATATATATATATATACATATAGAGAAAGAGAGAAAGATAGACTAAGAGATAGTGCTTCTTAAATAAACATATAAAGAGATTAATAAGCATTGCGTTTATTGAGACAAAGTGAATAGAATACTTGAGAAACAGGGAGATAAGCAACATTGCAGAGAGAGAGAGAGAGAGAGAGACTGAGATAGCAGGATATTGAGATAAAGAGAGATGAAGCGAAACAGAAACAGATATACATATTCATGTTAAAAATAGAAATAACGGGTGATAGATAAAATTAGATGCATATTGACAGCGAGCAAAAAAAAGCATACATAGAAAAAGAGAGTGATATATATATATATATATATATATATATATATATATATATATATAGAGAGAGAGAGAGAGAGAGAGAGAGAGAGAAATACAATAGGAGAGATAGTGAATACAGAAAAAGTGAAAGACATATACAAATAAATTGAAACGGAGTGATGCAGACGAAGATGAAGAGCATTTTGAAAACAGAGAAAGACAAACACCTATATATATATATATATATATGAGAAAGATCGAGGAAGAGAAATACAGAATAGACAGATAGAGGAGTGAATATTTAGCTAAAGCCAGAAAAGTCGTCAGATACTGAGATAAATGTAAAAATAACGCCGGGGAAAGACAAAGATAGACAGACATGTAACGCTTAACAAAAAAATAGGATGCACACTTTCCTCATCTTATCCGGTCTCTTCGGCAAAAAAATACAACAGAAAGGCAGTTTAATTTGATGGCGGACCTCTAAAAGGTGCACTAATAGTAGTGAACGGACCCGTTGGCATTCGCAGGTAAGAGCGCCCCAGGCAATCGGCAAAAAACTAACTTTCATCCCGAAGCAGGAGGTAATGCGTAGAATGATAGCCTCCTAGAACCGCCCAAACTTTACTCCTATTCCAGCAAAGAATAGTCTGATGAGCACAAGGCAGTCGCTCGGTTTTTGGAATGTGCCAATGATTAATCCATCTAGCATGAAAAATTCCACCGGATTCCAACAATGCTGAGTTAAACAGTTTTGTAAAAGATCACAAAGGTTATCTAAATGTAAAAATCTTCCAATTAAAAAAAAACCGAATATGTCAGTTCCAGGCACAAAGAATCTCCCAAATGATTTATGCTTTAGAAATAATTGAACAATCTGATAGAAGATTATCAGGGGAAGCCGTACGTTTCTTTTTTACATTACACAAATATAGTACGACACACACTCTTCGTAAATCAGTGTCGCCGCACAAATGTACGAGATACCACTTATCTGTATACGTCTGATTCTGTATGGATACACGTCTGTATACTAGCTGGCTCTCCTGCAGGACACATGCAAATTACACGAAATTATGTTTTCAATACTAAGTGTCTTGTTCCAAACCTATACAAGTTTAAATAAAATATGATAAGATTTGACTTGTATATTTATTTTTAAAAATAGTCAATACATGAAACAATTTACAAACCTTCTTTATATAAAATGTTTCTAGTGAAGGTAGTTCCTCTTCTCTGGTCATCAGTAGAATTATTCTGAGAACAAATGTTCACTCTTACACTGTTTATAGACCTTGCTCTTGAAAAGGCTACATAAAGTTGCCGTTAAGTAAAGCAAAGTTGTGGTAGGTAAATTTCAACCTTATCGAAAGTATATCCTGGAACTTTCTTAATTTCGACGACTAAACCATACTTTGTAAATTAGATTCGGAAGGTCGTTGCGTTCGATGTAAGCGTGACACACACTATCGCATTAATATGTGTCTTCCCGGTTGTCCTCTACCTACGTTCGATGTAGGAAAAACTTTTAGGGGTTGGTTGGGATCGAACTATAAACCTGTGTGGCCAACGTCAGAAACCGACGTCAATATTCGCTAACGGTTGCGACAAAAGAAAAATAATTGAAAATATTACGAAAATTAGATCACTTGAATGATTTTACAAATCAAGGTGCGGCACGCATGCGCAGAACTGTTGGTGTAATCGTGGTACACGAACTAACACGCGATAACATTAATATATAGAATAACAAAAGTGGCTGTACATGTGTCCGGCTTATTTCAATAATCACATATGCAAATTTATTTCTATAAGCAAAGAAAGGGGGCATAATCTTTATAACTAATAATAGAACATAAACGAAAATAATTTTTCGTCAATTTTAATGAACGCAAATATTCACTTCTCAATATTTTGTCACAAAAATAGGAATTGATCAGTTGTCTTATTTACATATTAGAGAGATAGGATTAGTTTATCTTTTTAAGTAAAACTTGTGATTTAAACTTTACTCGGATATTTCTTTCAAGTAAGATTACATTTGTTTTAATTTTTATTTGTTTGTTTTGTTGTAAGTTTTAGTTTCGCATTTTACAGTTAGATTTAATCCGCACGTAACAACAGTAGGAAATCAGTAGTTATTGATTAAAATAAATTACTATATAGGCGGCCCGCCTATATAGCTTAAATCGCTATATTAAAATATTAAAATTCCTATATAGCTTAAAATAGCAAGCTTTTCATTAATAACTTTGTTGTAAACATAAAACATTAAAATTAAAGTAATTTCGGAACTAATTTAATTATCTTTTAAATGTGACCCCAAGAACAGAAAAATAAAGCATATCAATTGTATTTTTCACTTAAAATTAAATAAAAAAATCAATTCTTTCAAAGACACGAATATTTGAACACAAATGCTAAATATATGTACAGAAGATAACACAGAACTAGTGGTTATATTAAAATCAAACAATTCAGTGAATTAAAAACATAATAACAATAATAATTAATTAATAAAATTAACGGTTAAAAAAAATGCAAATTAGTTAACTATGCGCATATAGATAAACGGTATGTAAAACAGATGATGTGTCTATTGTGTAAAAGCAAATTGATTGTATTAATGTTCGTATCAGTCAGAGACACGTCTTCGACAATCAGTATGTGAGATGGTGAGTCGTTGTTGTTTCTTGCCCTCTTTTTTGAGCTGGTTTATGCTTCGGTTCAGGTACATTACGTCCACCCTACCAGGCTTTACATTGTCCTTGAGAAAGGGTTAGTGTATTGCTTATCACCTGAGGTGCTCTTACCAGAAAATGCCGTCGAGGCTGTTCAAGCATTGGTTGAAGGCCAGAGTGCGCTAATCCTAGACAATGTGTCTAACATCCTCAGAGGTAAATAAACTAAAGTTGAATTAACTCGGAATAGGGCGTTTTTACTTTACGCTTAGTGTGGCAAATGTGCACAACTTTCGCATTTATATATACAAACATCTGATAGAATTATTTTTCCATCTGTGCATTAATGTTTTTTATGGTGGGAGGAAGCAGTAATAACGTAAAGGAAATCCCAATCATAAGAGATGTAGTGGAAAGCGGATAGTGACGTAAATAATTGATGAGGAGAAGAGAGTAGAGATGAAAAGAGAAATATTGTAAATGAAAAAACACATATCGAAGAGAGATGATAGAGAAGGGTTAAAGAGAAAATAGATGGGAAGATTGGTCAGAAACGGAGTGAAGTAATATTATTAGTCACAGAGGTGATCATTATCGGATTGACATCCTCTATTTTATTATCAAACTGCGTAAACACTAAACAGAAACCGATCCAAATTTACTTCAACAACAACTGCGAAAACTGGGACTATAAAACGCATCTCCCAAAGACAGTCTAACTAAAAAAAAATACAAAAAAAAACTAAAAATGTTGATTACGTGTGGTGCTCTGAACTACGTCCGCCAACCCACTGTTTAAATAAGATAAAAAGAGGGTCGCGCAACAAAATCTGCCTCTTTCTTTCTCTTCTCTCTTTCCTTTTTAACAGAGTACACAAGTTAGGCTACCCTTCGCCTTGGCTCGACGAGGTGCCATCGCGTCGGCTGACTACTAAACACACACATACCGACACACCCACAAAGGCTTACGCTCGTATCATTCTTCAACGAGTATTACCACACACTGCTGACGCACACACACACACACACACACACACACACACACACACACACACACACACACACAAATGTCTCAACATATTATCAACTCTCACGCATACACATTCGTACTAGTACGAATTATCCGTGAATTGACAGTAATAATAGGTGTTGTAGTAATATTAATAGTAGTGCAGACAGGAGGTGGAAATAGTAGGATAACTAGTAGTAGTAGTAGTTATAGAAGTAGTAGAAGTAGTAGAACTAGTAGGTGCGGTGGTGGGATGGTGGTGTTTGTAATATCAGTAGTAGTAGTAGTAGTAGGTATTTTTGTAGTGCTGAAGAGAGGTCTGCCTGAGGAACGGTCTCTAAGAAATGTAGTAGACATTAGTATCATTAGGAGATTTTAATCGTAATTCCACGAAAAAAAAATGGTTGTTTTAACAATAGTTAATAAGCTACTTTGTCAGATGTGTCATGGAGTCGACAAGGCAACGTTGCTGTTTTAAAAGGCGAACGTATTTATAATTAAGAGGTGACAGCTTATCGACATTTACGAATTGTAAAGCTAACATATATTTTCGTGATATGAGACGGAACATACGCCTTCGTCACATAAGAGGAAGATGCGTCCAACTCTGAGAAAGAGAGGTTTAATGATTGACGCTATGTATAACAAATGTGTTTCGGCTCGGCATGTTAATAATCTCTTTTTTAACAGATAATCGAGAGAAATCATAATTTTGCAGGCAAATCAAAAAAGACTAGTGATTGAGTGAGATTGTTACAGGACCGGAGATTAGTTGTTGATGTTACTTGTTTTCAGAAAATTCTCTAAGATTAATTCTATTGGTATGCCGGAAATAATAGAAAATACCAATCCTAATTCGATATTTAGAATATCATCGAAATTGTTTTCGTTCTTTGCTGTTCTCGTTCCCAGTCGACACTAATCTTCTTAAACAGAAGTGGAATTCGGACTTCAGATAAAAAAAACACACAATTCAGCGAAGCAAGAACCGATCAACTAAAACTCTTGAACCGTCTTTTGTTTTAGTTCGTAGAGCGGAACGAATCTGACCAAACTCGGGATTAATCACAGCAAGGAGTAGGCACATGTAACCTGTCAGTGCAGTCGACCATGTGTTGCCAATTGGTTATCGATAACGATAATATAGACCACAACGAAGAGTTATGTTAATCATAAGTGGTACCTGTGGGCACCACACAAATACGAATGGAGAGGTTGTAAATAGTTCCGTAACCTACGATAGACTCACGGTGATTCTCACAGATAAGTGAATGACTGCACATAGAAAACTGGCAAACAGAAAATGCAGAAGATGATCAAAAACTGTGTGGCGAAAAATTGCAGTAAAAAACACGCAAAATCAGAAGTTTATAATTGTTTCCGTTACATCAAGATTGACTTTTTGTAATGACCACAGCAAGATGCGAACTTGTTACTGTTTAACATGTAAACAATGTAAAAGATTTTTTGAAAACTGCATAAGTTTAAGCGTTGCTGATTTTTTACTGTCGAGCAACGAAAATTACTTTTGTTTTAAGGATGTTCTTTTAAGATATGTGTTAAACAATGAGCGACAATGGTTCGATGTGGCAGGAAATGCATCAGAGACTTTATAGAACGCGTCACACAAAGACAAAGTACGAGAAACTGTAGAAGTGATTGGCAGCCCTCCAGAAACTTGAAATATATATTTGGATTGGAAGAATACGATATTATTTTATGGGGCAACAAAGGAGGGGGGGGGCGTTTACAAATTTATTGAGACCCAATATGATGAAAATTGAAGGGTTACTTATAGCGAACTAAGAAAGCAGCTCATAAGGCGGTTTGCGAATCAGCTACCTGAAGAAAGTGCACGACAGAAGGGTCACCACCGAAGAAATTTGAGGAAGAATAAACATGCCAGATGCTTTGGCTTTTCTTAGTTAAAAGTACGACATGAGTGAACCGATGCAAGCTATCCTCGTTGACGCATTCAGTGATGCGTTGCGCGTCCAGTAGAAGTAGAAAGACGTGTCGAAGGACGACCAACACAATTTGGTAAAGGCTCAGTAATAAGCTTAGGAAAGCGAAATGTTCTAGAGGCCAGTATAGGGGAGCAAAGAGACATCGGGGTCACCAATAAAGTCAATTGACAGCAAAAGCAGTCATACTCCCCGAGTCAAGACAGAGAAAGTCGAGGACTCGGCGTTAGGGGTAAATCCTTGGAGAGGTGCGTGGGAAATTCGGTAGTGATTATATAAACCCACTCTGAGAGGCTGTGGTCTGGTTTGCTAGACACAGAGTAAAGGATCTTCAAACATATTATGAGGCCTCTCTTTAATCGCGGGGGCGGAATTGTGCCACGTGTTGTCAGTTGGCGCATGAGACCTGGTCTGTACAGCGGTGGTAAATCACCGGCTAGAGATCAGAAAGACGAACTAGCGAATGTATCTAAAAGCCAGGTGGAAGGCCCTAAAAATGCCGAAAAGCCACGATAAGCGAAATAAAAATCCGGGTAGATTCATTAAAATTTCGCCAGTTAGAGTGCTCGCACTGTGCCCGTAAACTGTGAGCAACGGAGTTGTTAACTCTGCGGAGGAGATAGACATTTCAGGAGGACTTTTTCAAAGACGCTCCGTGTCGTTTTAGGAATAGGTAGCTTTCTGCAAACAGATGTACCCGAAATGATCCACCGAAGATGACTACCGAGCAAGCTTCGAATAAGTCACGGAGTACAAGCTCTAACTTATAACGGAGCGCATATATCATGAAAAGGTTCGTGACATACATACTGCTACCAACTAAGCAGAAATTGCGTTCACAATATTTGCTGGTTAGTCAGGCTGACGACAAGGAGATGACTATTGGTGAGGTCACCGGGTTACGATCATACATTATATATTACCTCTTACTTAATAACGGGAAAAGAAAGCTCAGTTGAGTTTTAACACGGCCGAACAAATAGTGGAGGTAAGATAGGTTCCCCTGGGAGAAGTGGTTCATCATGTTCTTGAGGTAGTTGTGCAAACCGACATACACTTCCCCAATTGACGGTAGTCTCCTGTGTGGGAAGTATACACAGCGAGATAGCTCTACTGTATCAGATAATACCAGTAGAAAAAAGGGGACAATAAATAGGGAGTGATGCTACGCGAACCCGTAATACGAGTTTTGAGACGGTCCACGTGTTGTTGGCACACACAGCGAATAAGACAATTAAGAGCAATATCGGTCAGGTTAGGAATATGCTCGACAGATAAGAAAGGCATGACAAGTACATTTGACACACATAGATGAGAGAACAATTTAGAAAAGCATGGTAAGGTGCGGGACGAAGACTTAGTGGCCCCAGAAAAATGTAAGTAACAGACAAAACGGTTAGTTGAATATCCTAGACATAATAGCTGACGTCTATAAAGATCTCAAACAGATCACACATTTGAAATAGAGAGAGACACGAGTACCACTCCCATAAGACTAAGACCTAGCCGATCAACAAAAGAAAATTAGTGGAATAGGCGGTGGATTACATTATGGGAGCAGATGTTATAGAGAGATTAAAAACGCCTTGTTGTTTTCAGGCCATGGTGAAGATCGCTTTTGCGTCGATTTTAGGCGGGCAACCGCGGTCATGATACCGTTGGCAGTACCCTTTCCGCTGATCAAGGATATATTAACACGGTTAGGTAAATATATATGTGTGTTTATGCTAGATTTGAGGCTCGGGTATTTTCAAGTTCCCTTGACGAGACTGGAAGCATTTGTATGTCATGCAGGGTAGTACAAATTTCGCTTAATGCTTTCGGTTGGTCCAACGCCCACATACTTTTACCCTAGCTGATGTCAATGGTATTGAGAGGCGTGAATAACCTTTTCTTAATTTACCTAGACGATATTATGGTGTTTTCACAATCTCTCGATGAGCATTTTGAGCACATTAAGAGAGTGTATTTGATGTTGATAGAGCACGGATTTAAATGTAAGCTACTGAAATATCAGTTCTTGAAGTTGAATTGTTGACGTATTTTCTTTTAAAATATTGCTTTGTTTGTGTGTTTATTCAACTAAATGCATATTTATCTTGTATAATATTGTAAACTAACTGTGCCAGAACAACAATAACGTTTTAAAAAAAGTTTTTACTGTAATTCAACCGAACCGAATTTCGTGCAACCGACTTTCTGCCTTTTTCTCCAAACGTTTTACTGTCTGTCTCTCCACAATCCGAAATGACTTCCGTTCATTCCCGGCTTTCCTCTTCATTTATCTCACCTGATATCTACATATGTAAATCACGTAAACACCTGCACCTAAGAAGGGAAGCCATTTTAAATTTGCATGCGACATGCAAAGCACTTCCTTCTTTTCCCCGATGGTGAGGGTTCCTTTTTATTTTCACACTCCTCCCTGATCGTATGATCACACAAGTGACAAATGGTGGCTGGTCGCTTTATCCTAGTACTTCTCTGTAGTGGGACAGTTATTTCTTCCTCTCTTGCATCTGATGTACCAGGACCTGAATTGGTAATGAAATAAGGCAGCGACACCAAGGAACGTCTGTCCCCCCCACATCCAGATTCAGAATCACTACTACTTGTATCGGAATCTGGTTCTCTCCATTCAGTACTCTCTGATGATGTGCCATCATTGTCGTCCACTACAGCTGCTAAACTGAGACGTTGGCGCACACCCCATACGTGTCGAGGCGTGCCATTGACGACCACCGATTGTGGACTTATTACTCAAGTGACACGACCTGGTCTGAATTTCGACGTGCACCGTCCTTGTGGATGTTTCACCCAAACTGTGTCTTCCTCTTTATAAAGTGCAGAGATCCCATGGTTATTCGGATGAGACACAACATTGACTCCTTTCACTCTGATCTGGTATGAGTACAACAAATTTGCAGGTGCTGATGATGCGGACACATCATCCTTGGGAGTAACGTTGTACGAATACACAGCCTCCATAACAGGACAGCTCTTCCGTGCAGCAATCCTCTGAACTGTTCTATGACACCTTTCTATCATACCATTTCCTGAAGGCCGGTATGCACAGCGTGGTCGGAAGTTTATATCCCACTCGTTCATGAACTGCCTGAACTGTTGACTACAGAAGGCAGTGTAATTATCAGCCAGAATCTCGGTTGGGGGGTCACGTTAAAAAACACCGATTCTAATTGCCGGATCACATGTGCAGTGTCTTCCCGTTGTAGTGGCCGCCAGATTGAAAACCGTGTGGGTCCACAATCGATCAGTGTCAAAATATTGCAACCATTGTAGTGTGTGATGTCCATGCCTAGCCGGTTCCATACGTCCTGCACACTGAGGCCTCACTATTTCCATTGAACTGGAGCTGGGTCTATTGTCTTGCATTCCTCACAATTCCGAATAACCGGCTTTACTGCCGCTCTAAACACAGACAGGTCGATTCTACGTACAAAATATAATGTTCGCCTAATTCCAGGATGCCCACTATGTCAACGAATTTTGTTCAGCTGTGTTGGGTGCAGGTTTCCTATGGCAAAAGCACACACTGGCTGTGTTGGTTCAATCTCTCTCTTTACATCATTGAGCCACCGCTGTGGAACTCTCGTCAGGGAGTCTGCTTGGTTCTGGCTAAATCTTACTAGTGCTATATCATCCGAAATATCGTACTATTTCGCAAGTGAGATTATCGTGATAACTCTCCGCCTTATGAGCATCTCACTTGCAGCCTTGGTGCTTAATCGAGACTTTCCCGTTAGCGCATTTCTCACCCAGTGGTACACACACATAGTCTGTTTTCATGTGTAACACATTGGTATTCCATTTGAGTGCAAGGTTTAGTCCTTTTAGCACGGCATCATGCTCTGCCACGTTTATATGTTGGGTATCCTTTGTTGGTAGCAACCAGCTTGCATCCTCGATGATGGCTCCACTGGCGTCAAGAGCTACTCTCACAACAAGCGAGCTTGCGTCCACCAACACATTCAGTTCCTTTGTGGTCACGCGCCATTTTCTTCGGACTGGATTTGATTGCTGTAAACGGGCAAGTGTATCTGCTATAATACACTCTAGTGGAGTATTGCTAACCTTGTCATCCCAGTTCTGTGTAACAGTTGTAGCGTAACGTTTTATAAAGCCTGTTGCCACTCGAAGCGATCCACACACTGGAAAATGATCCACCAATTTGAAACACATGGAGAAAATACATCTTCGTGTCATAATTCTCGGCGCATCCACAGTACTGGTTCCTCGACGCCATCGCAGTTGGCCATGCTCTGCTCAAATTTCTAATCCCAGCACTCGTGCACCATTTTTCAGTTTTTCTGGGTCCTTACTAGTAAGTCCGTACAGGTCCAGATGCTTCCTTACAGATTCTGCCGACGCCACATCCTCATTAATATATATGTTACCAATATACGCCGACGCTGCTCTCCTGATCTTCTCATCCTTGGCTAACACAGCCTCGAGCACTGCTCGCATTATAAGATGTGCCACATTTAAGCGAAATCTTAACTTAGTAAGACAATATCTTTGTTCTTTAAATATAACTGTCTGGTACGGCCAGAGAGATCTCTCAACATGGGTATGTAGGTATGCCTTGCTGAGGTCCAGAATGGATACATTCGTTCCTTGCTGTTTCCATTCTCGCATTTTCTCTTCGCAAAAATCTACATCGCCAGTGAATGCATCAACATAGGTGTTTAATTCACGATAGTTCATCACAGGACGCACGTTATTTTCATTGGCCTGTAGCACAGCCATCAGTGGTATTAGTCCCTTGGGGGCCAAACTTCTGATTATATGGCAACTACTACTAACCGTTGTTTATCCAGGTCTGCAACTCGCAGTCATGATCTTCCCTTAATTCATTAGACATTGAATATTCAGAAATCCGAGTTTCCAGTTTCTCTGGTGCATAAACCGCTGAGCATTTCTATGCTGCAACCCACACTTTCTTCCGTTCGTTAAATTTTGCAGCACAATCAGCTTCGTTAATACAAAGTACTGCGCAGATGGGGTGTGCCTCCCCAAACTCCACACTTCCAGATTGTGTGATCCGAACGCCACCGAGTGCCTTAATGGCGTCAATGCCAAGTAACATATCGAAATCAAGAGGTTTACCTTGCATAATCAGCACCTTGATGGTGGAAACATTACCAGTCTCTGTATGAATTCTAATGGTACCATTTCCGCAGCAGGCCTGCGTAGCGCCGGATAATGTAGTTACCATTAGAATCTGCTTTGATCAAGACCGATTGCTTTGCACTCAAGATAGAACGTGAGCATCCAGTGTCAAGGAGAGTCAAGCATCGTGCATCATCAACATAGATGGTAATGACAGGTAGCGCCGAGTTCACATTCTGACTGGGGAATGATCAGTCTTGTTGCACCGATAAAATCGTTGACGGGTAGTCTGCCTCTTTTTAGCACTTACAATTTCCGCAGATCTGCCAAATATACATCTACAGTCTCACCCGGACGCAATACACGTGCCTCGAACTTCTCATACACTGCAAATCTGTCATCGGCAAACACAGTTAATAGAGCTCCCTTAATTCGTGCTGCATTGGATCTTTGTTCTTGAGTTAGTTGCTGGTAAACTGCGAATGCTCCCCCAGTAAGCCCAAGTGGGATGACATTTTCAAGCCGCTTCACTCCAGATAAGTCACACTCTAATTATATCTTCTCAATCCATTCAACGACTGCTTCAGTCCCATCAAAGTCAGGAATTATCTTTAGGTCAAAACGGCTGTCCAGTTTAAGCCGAGATAGCTTGTTAACTAACTGTGCCAGAAAAAATAAATAAAATTCCAAAAAAAAGTTTTGACTGTAATTCAACCGAACCGAATTTCGTGCACCCACTTTCTGCCTTTTTCTCCAAACGTTTTTACTGTCTTTCTCTCTTCAATCCAAAATGACTTCCGTTCATTCCCGGCTGTCCTCTTCATTTATCTCACCTGATATCCACATATGCAAATCACATAAACACCTGCACCTAAGAAGGGAAGCCATTTTAAATTTGCATACGACATGCAAAGCACTTCCTTCTTTTCCCCGATGGTGAATGTTCCTCTTTATTTTCACAAATATTAATACTGAAAGTCAGTTATTTTTTCCTACAAAACAATAATATTTTTCTATAATCTTCGTACTGTAAAATACTTTTTAATAACTACTATTTTTATGTTGTGTCGTTCATAGAAATGGTTCCATGTAAATATCGTACGGTACGTTACACATCGAATAATTAATTGTATTTTTTTCTTTAAATACTTTGTGTTGCCTAATCACCGGTTAATATACTCTACAGTCCTATAAATTAGTGATTTATTTCAATCTCATCATTGCAATGACAACTTTTTCACCCTTATCTACGGCAAGCTGTTATTGAAATTTTGTTGAGTGTTATGCTGTCGTAAATTGCAATTACAAAATGTATATTTAGATTTTTACATTTTACACAAAAGTTATCTCTATCATACATATTACTAATATTTTCGAGTCAAAATAAATAGGTATATCTATGATAATATAACAAATTATAATTGAACAATTTTATGAATGTCCCAGTACTTGTTGAACACTTGTTTTCTTACTGGAAAGACCAATAGTCCCGACGTATGATTCTCTGTAGATTACTTCATTCTGATTGTTGCCGAAGATCACTTGGCGTCCTGAATTTGAACAGGCTGATACATATAGTGAAATGCGACAGTAAAACAGACACCTTAACTCATATTTCAAGAAGATAATATACCCGTTACAATATACTTCATACAACATACAGTTTGTAGAGCCATAATAACAGGGTTTAAAACGTGATTGGCTGGTATGGGGACGGATAATTCGGCAAATCAGCCAGATCGAAATTAAACAAAAACTATCATTAAGCATTAAATATATAATCAAATGGTGATTAAATATACAGATAATGTTATCTTTATTATCTTATCAGAAAGGCAACGAATATATATATATATATATATATATATATATATATATATATATATATATATATATATATATATATATATATAATCCAGGTAAAACATCAACATAGTAGTAATTCAAAGAATTTAAACCGGGGGTATCAAAAGTGCTCAATATAAAATGGAGCTTTTATATATGGTTAGTTTTATTTAGACAGACATGTACAAAATCTGCGACACTGACATGTCGATGTTATCGATCAAAAGTTATTATAACTTGAGATCTCATCAGGCAGAGTTAGAATCCGATCTTTAGATTAGATCATATTTGGAAAAAACCTTCGAAGTGTTTATAAATATGATATAATGTTAAGATCGGATGCTAACTCTCCCTGATGAGATCTCAGTTTATAATAACTGTTGATCGATAACATCAACATGCCTGTGTCGCAGATTTTGTACATGTCTGTGTAAATATAAATAAGCACATATATATATATATATATATATATATATATATATATATATATATATACATAAATATATTTTTCTCATATTATTTCTAAATTTACAATATTTATTTTTAAAATTACTTACATTAGTGGAAGGCCAATTGATAGCGAATGTATATTATTCTATAAAAAAAATCAGATAGGGCGGTTTATTTAAAAAAATCTCCTGCAACTAATTTTTTAGTTAGAAGGGAAATATTAATACAGTGTGTTCTGTTTCAACCAATTCCTATTAATTATACTGAAGGTTTCAATTAAGACTGACTTCTTTTTCTTTCAAACAAATAACTTAAAACTAATATCGTGTTATAAAATACGTTTCGCTCCTTAACTTTTCTGTATTCATCTTCTCATTTTAATAGTATATCATACACTCTCGTGTTCCGCTACTGATGCGCAGTGTCGAATAGAATGTTTAATATGAGGTGATATGACATCATCGTATTAACAACACCGTTTTAAGCGATTTTTTATGAAGAGACAAATTAAAATGTATCTGATTAAAATTATTTTACTAAAATATATGTATCACACTATTTGAGACGATGAATGATAATTTGTATTGTTTTGATTATTCAGAAAATTGCTCCAATCGTGCATGTTATTCTCATGAGGTATTTGCTGATGTTACATCTGACCTTCTTCACGTTCGTCTCCTATGACATGGGAAACTGTATTACGGAGCTACGGAATATGCACGGAATGTTTGGATGGTAACCTGCGCTCGTTACGTCAGTCATGACCGGGTAGACATCTTAAGTAATTCGTAATTGTATTCTTCGTAGCGGTCGTACTGATGATTAAACATTCTACTTCTTGAATACGGTTATATAGAACTAATTATTACTTAGCTCTTATACCTGTTGCGGACGGTCTTAGTATGTATATTAGGAGACTTACACAAAGTCTTACATCTTTTTACTACATATTATTACTTATTATTATATATTACTACTTGTCAATATGTGTATATACAGGGTGATTTATAAGTCACTAAGGTATTTATTTTTTAAAATCTAAAGCTAAAAAATACGGTAATACAAAACAGAAAGTTTATTCAACAACTTCATTTATGGGAGTTTTAAATTACAGCAAATTAAAAAATACATTCACCTTCGCTCTGCATGCATAGCTCCATTCTTTTTTGCAAGCAATTTACGACTCTTTGAAGCATATTTGATTGATTATGGTGTTGTGCAAAGGAGGCTTTCTGTTCACATCACGTTTCCATTGCCTAACAAATAACAGTAATTAGAGAGTAAGATAACAATCATGAAAAGTTCATAATATGTTTGTGCTTCATATGGTAATCATTTTAATAGTTAAGTGAAGTGACTTATGAATCACCCCCCCCTCTCTCTCTCTCTTTCTCTCTCTCTCTCTCTCTCTATATATATATATGTATATATATATATATATACATATATATATTAAGTAGATTGTATTCCCATCGTACCTTTAATGAGAGAAGGAACACCACATGCATCGTGCAATATTAAAATACCTAATGTAATACTCGTATTCACGCAAGCGTATTTGCAGTAACTTTCGCACAATTTATTCAACATATAATAATTGCTATATTTATTCCTTGATTACTTATTCTCAAAATTACATAATCCAAATAGAGAGTGGTCAATATACTTACTCACTGCAAATTACCTACCTTACTCGCCACACAAAACACCGCCAGACTTTTATTAAATTCGGAAAGGTTAAACAAAAACACCGCTAATGATAGGGCACGAGAATATTATTCCGCTATTCCGCACACATAACCTCGATACGCTATAAAATGAAGGATTACTTTAAAATAAATACATCACGCGTAGTCTTACAAAAAACCTAAACCCACTTCCACACGTATTGAGTCCTCTTCTTTATTATATCACATTAAAAATAAACATCACATTAAAATAATCGGAGTAATATTTTTATTTAAACAAACTAATGCATGTTTTATTCGTCAACATTACAAATTGATTTTGTCAAATAACATTTCCTTCACGCTTATTCAGTGATTGTATACAAGATTGGACTCGAAAAAAAAACACAAACAACCCGCAAAAAACTGTATTCGTTTTTTTAACGCTCCTTCCCACCAAAAAGAACTTTAACACGATGTCTATCTTTTATTTCCTGGGAGATAAGAAATTACCAATGGCTTATTCAATATTGTTACGTAACTAAGGGTTTATCTGTGTCACATGGTAAACTTACGCTTCCAAATTATTGAACATTACATACACACATAATATGATAATACTAATCATAGTCATATTATTTTTTAAATACATGTTTCATGCTTCAACTTTAAACAAATCTCACAATAAGGTTTTGATGCGTAAACGCAATGTCTTCTTTTTTCTTTTACTCACAAAAGAAATCGGATATTCACACAAAATAAACTGTGTGTATATTTTATATCTATCCCCCCAAAAATTCCCACATTTTCTTTAATAGGCTATACGAACTAATCATTTGCTTAATACATATTATTAGGTAACTAAAAAATTGTTGGGTCACGATGTTAATTTCGGTCACCGACTAATTTTTACAGTCTGGTGTCATCGTTATGAATGGCATAAAAAAGTGAACCAATTCGACTGAATTTTCATTGAAAAGTCCAGTTACGTTTTAAAACTTTACACATATCATTTGACGACATTTACTTTTTTGTAATTTAGGGGCAGTGGATTTTCTTTATTCCAATAGTCCACTACTTACAATCGTAACAACATATATTTGGTTAGATTAAAATCAGGCATTAAACCTATTTTAATAACCTAAACAACTTATAAGGTTCTGTTCAACCTCTTTATCAATTTCACATAAAAAAAATGTTCATATTTTCTTTCATGGGAAATACTAAATAATCATTTGCTTACGACATCTGATTATGACACTCAGGGATTATTAAGGTCAATGGTTTATTTGGTTCACTGGCTTATTTTCACAGCATGTTGCTGTTTAAATAGATGGCATGAACAAGTGCACCGATTATATTGACTGTTCATTGAACCCTCAGGTTAACTGACCTTGGAAAATTCACGCATCTTCTTGAATCAAAGTTACTCTTTTTTTTTTGGGGGGGGGGGTGAATAACCGACTATTTACAATCATAGTGTAAAGCACCTGAAACATAGAGAACTCTATTTGGTCTGATTAAAAACCTGTATAAATCCTTATTTAATCATGTAAATTACTTACAGTATTCTTCTATACTTTATTTTTTTACGAATATACACTCTATTTTTCAATGTAATTTATATGTATCGGCCAAGGCAACGTTAGGTCACAGGTTATGCTAGTATATATATATATATATATATATATATATATATATATATATATATATATATGTAAATGTTATATACTTATAATTAATGATTACCATATTGTTTTACATTCTAAACAAGGGCAACTTCGGAAGGCATTATCGACCAACATGATTCTTTGAGTCGCCATGCTCTCAACCGCGGTTTTCTGTCTATAATTTCTGCTTTGTCTTATGATGGTGGTTTCCCCCCTCCCCCCATATAATGTCAATCATAATCAACTTCTTAATATCTCCACGCATTACGACTTTCCGGTTGTCTTCCATCTTTAATTGTATTCCTATTTACTCAAGTCTTTTTCTACAGTTGCTATTCTGATTATTGTATTCTTATTTTCTCTTCGTATTACAAATCGTTTCTTCCAATATGTAAAACTCAACAAGTTCGTGTAGTGTATTTTAATAGTCACGTATTTTTCCATTTCGATTAACGATCGATATTTGAATTTAATGGATCTATTACTGATTGACGAGAAACTAATTTTATATTACCATCAAAGGATTAGAATATGGTGTACGAGATGTTATCTAAATGTAAAAAAATATTTAAATTGAAAATGGAAGTGCTGCCAATTGCAGCCACCGAAAATCTCTCAAGTAAGTTACGCTTTGGACATTGCTGGACACATTGATTGAAAGTATAGTGCTAATAACCTTGGTTTTCGTTTTACAATTCAGACAATGTTTTATACTAGTACTGCACGTATACTTTGTAAAGCAGTGTAACTGTAAATCTCTATACTATGTCTTTTTAGTTGGGATTATTATTGTACATAAACACACATATGTCTATTTATATATATATATATATATATATATATATATATATATATATATATATATGATATAAAACTATTTATTTAAATACATATTACATTATTTTTATCTACATATGCCGGCGTTTCAAGCTATCAACATCATAAGTGTAGGATATAATAATTTCAGACTGTTGCAAGATCCGAACAAAGTAAAAGAATCACCCTAGAATTGGCACGACAGGGCTTTAAACGGCAACGTAAAGAAACATAATAAAGTTATATCTGTGCTTAAACAGTGTAGACACGGAAAGTAGACTACAAACAATGATAAATAAATTAATAAATATATATATATATTTATATATACATTTGAAAATTTTGGAAATATTTATTTTTTTAAGCATTTTTAAAGTTTTTACTTAATGAAAGAGGAAACCTGCCTAAAAAACATATGTTAGATGCAGATATTTTGATTAAAATCAAATATAAAAAATAAAAACATTTTTTTCTTTTTCATCTTGACTTTTTTATTTAATAATTTCGCTTGATATGAGTAGCCTCGTCAGGGCTTTAGACAAATAAAAGGTATTCATCTTATTTTTTCGTAACAATACTTCCTGGTCTTGTAGAAGTGACATCCGATGTTGTGTCGACTTTACGGTGTAAATGTCTCTGTTAAATTGAACTTAAATCGCGCATGGTAGCTGGTAGGTATACATTTTAGAAAGGTCATTTTTTTAGCATCTTTTAAATTTGCACTTAAAGTAAGAGGCAACATTTCTTTAAAAAGAACATGTGTTACATGCAGATATTTTTATTAAAATCCCCACCCTAAATAAAAAAAAATATTTGGTTTTCTTTTTCATCTTGAAGTTTTATCTAATAATTTCGCTTAATATAACAAGCCTCGTTAGAGCTTTAGACATATAAAAAGTATCAACCATATTTTTTTCGTAACAATCCTTCATGCTCTTGTAGAAGTGACGTCCAATGTTCTGTGGACTTAATGGTGTAAATGTCTCTTTTAAATTGAGCATTAATAGAGCATGGTTGCTGGTAGGTATGGATTTGGGAAAGTTCATTTTTAAGCATCTTTAAAATTTTAACTTTAATATATATATATATATATATATATATACATAAATATATATATAAATATATATATATATATATATATATATATATATATATATATATATATATATATATGGAAAATCAAAAAAAGTAATCCAGAAACTATATTATTTATTTATTCATGAACGTTTCGTCTTTATTGAAGACTTATTCAGGATTAAGAAGAATGTATTAAATCATACAGTCATTTATTTTGATTTACCTGAAAATGTTTGAGTGTTGACACAGTTATTGAAAAAAGGCAAAAATGAAAACAAGCGATTCAGGTTAATTGGTTTATCAGCAGTAGTTTACACAGCTCAGGGCAAAAGTGGGAAATGGGGTGACAGCTAGGCGTTATGAAATGTTATATCTATTTTAGCTCATGGAATGTATCTTGGTAAAATATGTCAAATCCGAGTGTGGTCGATACGTGGTTAATGGGTAGAGGGAGTTTATACTTATTGTTATGTTTCGAATTAAAAAGCAAAGGAAAAAGAAACACGATAATACTTGCTTTGAAAATTAACTCGTGAGAGTTTTTTTTCTATTGTGAGACGGAAATTATAATTAAAATCAAAAGTTTGTGGCAAAAGAACAAAAGGAGGGAATACTATCTTTTAGTTTATTTATTGGAGTAGGATTTTATTATTTATTCGTATTCGTTCAAGTACTTTATTTGTGTATAATTAAATAATGATCAATATTTAAACAACGATGCCGATACTGGATAATTTTCAGGAAATCTCAAATTAATGCCTGTAAAATGTTCTGCATGTTTCTTCATCCAAAGGAAGTCAACAATAAAAACGAAACATTAATAACTACATAAATAATATAGTTTTTGGCTTACCCATTTCATATTCTATTACGTCGGATTATCTTATCCCCATTTATATATATATATATATATATATATATATATATATATATATATATATATATATATATATATATATATATATATATATGTTAGTGTAAATATTAGATGCTTTCGTTAAGATCTCCTGGTTGTGTTTCACTGTTAGATACTTAATCCCCCTTTTTATTTTATTTAATTACTATTATATATTTTATTTATTTATGAATTTTCCAACGAATGTTAAGTCTGAACTATTTTGGATTTAGTTAGTTTCTGTGGGAATTTAAACTGCATTTTCCTTTTTTTTGTTGTCTTTTTGTTTAAAATAACTCAAAGCTTCTTTAGACTATATATTGGGTATTTAGATCTGTATGGCTAGGTTTCCTTCCTCTTATGTATTTGCCTTTCATGTACCTAAGGTACTAAAGCTTTTTTTTTTAAATGCAACATTTATTCCTATATAATTCTATTTCTAGCTACCATATCGCAGAATGGTTCTTGGGTGTAGTGTTTAGATAGCATTTTATTATTATTATTATTATTATTATTATTATTATTATTATTATTATTATTATTATTATTATTATTATTATTATTATTATTATTATTATTATTTATTTATGTATATATAAGTAACATTTTAAGCTGAATTATTTCGACACTTGATTATTGGGGAAATTGTAGTTTGATCTGTACCATTGGAGAGCCATGCATATAAATGCCCTGTTTTTAAATCTCCGAAACAGTTACAGGGTAAACAGCTGAGTATCCCCGTGTTAATATTAGATGCTTACGTTAAGGTCTCCTGTTTTTGTTTCACTGTTAGATACTTAATCACCCTTTTTATTTTATTTACTTACTATTATATATTTTTTTTATTTATGAATTTTCCAACGAATGTAAAGTCTGCACTATTTTGGATTTAGTTAGTTTCTGTGGGAATTTAAACTGCATTTTACTTTTTTCTTTTTTTGTCTTTTTGTTTAAAATAACTCAAAGCTTCTTTAGACTATAAATATATATATATACATAAATATATATATATATATATATATATATATATATATATAAAGATATATGTATATGTATGTATATATGTATATATATATATATATATATATATATGCATATATAAATATATATATATATATGTATATATATAACTATATATATGTATATATATATATAAATATATACATATATATATATATATATTCACATGGATATATATATATATATATATATGTATATATATATATATATATATATATATATATATATATATATATATATATATATATATATATATATATATATGGTGTGTGTATAGTTTAATAAAGCAACCTTATTTTTGGTTGAACTCTAACAAATTGGTAAGAAATGTGTTTACTTGAATATTGGGCATTAATAAGCTCTTTTTCAGGTGAAAAATGTTTACCAAAATGTGCCTTGCGGAAAAGGGTCATAGGGTTCGATCTTTAAAGATTGCAGCCGTTTGTAGCCTCTACTCTCTCAACTCAGTTTCTTTAAATTCATCTTTAAAATAAAAAAATGTAGCAATGTGAAATTGGATAAAACCAACAGTTTTCACAAAGTTTAATATAATTATATCTTCTCATGCCTTATTTTTGTATTTTTTAATGTATTACTGCAGGAGCATAATAATCTATCATCTTCTAATTTCAGGTTATCCAAACTAAAGTACCGATAACAATGGATGCTTACAAGTGTGTTTTTTGACAACAATGAACTGTCCAGCAATGAATAAACATTCATCGATTCTTTTAACAGAACTTCTTTAGAAAAGAAGAATATGCATTTTAATTGAATAAAATATGTGTTTAATATTTTTTGTATATTTTTAACATAGTTCACCCCAACCAAGGCATGCTGCCACTGTAGACGTTAGTTGCTTCTTGGAAAAAAGGGAGAAGGTTGTGTGGACAACCTAAATAGGGAGCTGTGCAGCGATATTTTTGTCTATATTAGTTTTAAATTTCTGCATATCAGTAACGTAAAGAAAGAAGGTAGCGAGTTCAAGAGTCCAGCAGCACGAGGAAAGAAGCTGTTGGAGTAGAAAGCTCTACGGCATCTGTGGACCTCCACAGTTTATGTATAGGATTTGCCAGATTGTCGGGTTTGTCTTTACGTCGTGTGGGCAGCAGATCAGTAAGCTAATAAGAACACACTCCATTAAAGTTCTTGTAAAACAAGCACAAGGAAGCAACACTGCGTCGATGGGGCATGGGCTGAAGCTTGGTAGATAGTGAATGACCTATCAAGTTGTCGACTGTGTTTGGACCTTGTCTAAGAGGGAGAGACTAGCAAATGGTGCACCAGCCCAGATGTGGCAGCAATACGGCATGCATAGGCGGATGGTAGCTTTGTAGAGATATAGGATAATGTCAGGTGTGAGAAGTTTACTGGCACAGTACGAAGAACCCACCTTCTTTGCAGCAGCCTGGCAATGTCTTCAATGTATTTATTCCAATTCATGTTTTCTGTGAAAGTTAGGCCGAGGAGTTTTAATGATGAACTTTATGCAGTTAAGTTTAGCAGTGGGCATGCATGACCAATTTAGATCGAGGTTCTTAATTGGCAATCTAAATAAGCATGGCTTCTCGTCATATTACTCGGAAGTCCAGGAATTCGAAAGAAGTGCTGCTCTTGTTCATTGCGCTGAAACTTTTTTCCCTGTTTAAACTGAATGTGTCATGTTCGTAGCTGATAAATTATTTTATCTACATACACCAGCGTTTTTAAATTTGGCCTTCATCAGTGTACAGATTAATAATATTAGACGGTCGCAGGATTCGAACCACTGCTACAGAATGAACCTAGACACCGGAAGTTAACGTCATAACTATACGCCCAGAAGACAATAACACGTGGAGAAGGAAATTTTAGTGTTATCTATGCGAAGGTGGAACACACACACACGCACACCTACCACACACACACACACACACACACACACATATATATATATATATGTATATATATATATATATGTATATACATATATATATATATATATATAAATATATATATATATATATATATATATATACATATATATATATATATATATATATATATATATATATGTGTGTGTGTGTGTGTTTATCGTTCAAGTTTTAAAGTATTGCATGGAAAGTTAATACAATTGAAATATAAGCCAAAATAGCAATACAAGATTAATTTTTTTTTCTTACGTTAATCCTATCGATTACGGAATAAAATTCCTTCTTCAGGGGTGACCAGTATTGAGTCATATTTTTTTGTTATCAAAAAACAAGAATAAAGAAACTTATTTCTTTGTTAATTTGATAAACGTTTTTGATGGAACGACGTCATCGCCTTGCTGTTATGAAATGGCGGGTAGGATTCAAAACCGGTGTCGAACGAGATATGCGTTGGCACGCGCTGTCGAGTAATGTGTGTGTTTATCGTTCAAGTTTTAAAGTATTGCATGGAAAGTTAATAAAATTGAAATATAAGCCAAATTAGCAATACAAGATTAATTTATTATTATTTTATATTTTTCTTACATTAATCCTATCGATTACGGAATAAAATTCTTTCTTCAGGGGTGACCAGTATTGAGTCATATATTTTTTTTTTATCAAAAAACAAGAATAAAGAAACTTATTTCTTTGTTAATTAGATAAACGTCTTTGATGGTACGACGTCATCGCCTTGCTGTTATGAAATGGCGGGTAGGATTCAAAACCGGTGTCGAACGAGATATGCGTATGATAGTTTATATGCGGCAGGTGGACGGTTAAACAGCACCGTAATGATTGGTTGTGATTGTGGAAGGTTAGAAAGATATAATTAACCAGAAGAACAGCTTAACAAACATTTGTTTACGCTGGGCTTGAAAACGATAATGTGGTAGTCAACTCGGAAACAGCTCCGCAATATAAAGTCCCTAAGACGGTTAGTTTTAAAAAAAAACTTTACGCGTGGAAGTTTCGCTTAGTTTTAGGCACAGAGAGGGGGGAAAGAGATATTATTTACAGTTACTATAGCTAGACAAGTTTTTTTTGTTGTAAATTTTTTACAGGTAGAGCCATAGATTTAAACTCAGCCGAGCACGTACCATTTACAAAAATTGTAAAAGAGATAGACTCGAAACGAATCTTCCGTGAGAAAGAGGTAGAAAGTTGGGCAAAACGAAATCGGCCACTTGATAACGAAATCGGTTTTGTATCCTGTCAATACAAGAAAAGCAATTCTGAGCAGCAACTCCCAAGCCGTTTCAACAGTACGACAGCTTTTATACAGGTAAATGATTGCGTCAGGATCAAGATATCTTCTGGACCGGTAGAATGATCCAATCATTCTTCAGGCGACCTTGCAACGAATTTCATGTGAGTCTTTCATTTCAGATCAGGGGTGAATTTCAGTCTCAGAAGCTTGTCAAAACAGGGTCTTTTTTTCAAGACGAGATCCATTTATTTTAATTGGGTCCAAGTGGGTATCAGAACGTTCGTTGTTAAATTAGAGATTCTTTGGTTTGGTCGAATTAAGATTAACCAACCATTTGTTACCCATTGCAAAACAGCAGTAAGGTAAGAGGAGAGACAAGCAGAAATATGTATCGCTGCTATCCAAAGTATTACCATATATCGTTGTGTCATCTGCATAAACGTCGACCAATAATCTTAGTATATGATTTGTAAGATTGTTAATGAATATCAGGAAGAAGATTAGACCCAATATGTATCATTGCAGTACGCCAGCGTTGATACTATGAACTTTTTATTTCAGCACGTTCACTACCACTTTTATAAAACTAGCAAAGAGCTAGAATTTTAATATGTTAAGAGATATTTTTCTAGAGACGAACTACTCGTCAATTGAGTATGTGTGTATATGCTATGTTTGTGTAAATACGTTCTTGTTATCATACATAGCTCTATGAATTATCGGGCACTATTATATAAAAGCAGTAAAAATGTTCCAGATGTTTACTCTGTGGATAATAACTTTACATGAATTAAATATATATATATATATATATGCTTGTATGTGTATAATTATATATATATATATATATATATACATACATATAAATATATGCGTATTTATATATATACTTATATATATATATATATATATATATATGCGTATGTTTATGTGTGTGATTCTTAACCATTTACGTGAACAGCAGATATATCGTGTGATTCAGTTCAATCTATCCAATTCGTACTCTCTCTTTTCTATTTGCCAGAAAATCTTTCTAAATTTGTATTAAATTGCCTATAGAAACTATCTCAATAATAATTATAAATACACCGTGATGAGATACACTATAACTTTTTTGTAATATCTTCAAGAAGTATTCCTCTTAAGTAAATATTCATTAATGATATCGGTATTTTTTAAGTGTTGATAAGTTTGAATTTCCATGGACGAAACAATTTACTATGTTCTCTATACAACGTATAGTGTGCATCTACAAAATGAGAACGTTTTGTGGATGCACACTATAGGGAACATAGTATTTATTTTCGGCCATGGAAATTCAAACTTATTTACATGTATGAGAACATTGTTTAAAATTTCTTGATCAACGAATTAGACTGTTTGCATATTTAACATATATACGGAATATTTTATCCTGCATTTGTCGAAACATGTGTTTATGTAATTAATCAGATCTAATAGCTGCACTTATATATGAGATAATAATATTCTCACACCTGTATGTGTTATTGCAAATTCATCCAACATGCTACATTTTCAGATAGTGGACACAATTCCTTAAAGTATAGGCAGGTTGTAAACATGTTGCCAACAGCTTGGTTCAGCTAATTGTAATTCACTTGTTTCATTATTTTCTAATGCAGAAATGTTCTTGTGAAAGTTACTTTTTGAATTTATATATTTACATTATTCTGTTTCATATTTTTTAACAATATTAATAATCTCATACTACAATTTTTACTCAAATTCTGCATTTTGATAATCTCTTTGTGTAAAGCTATTTGAGATGTTCGGCGCATTCTTTAAGTTTTTTTTGCTTTTTTTATTTTCCGTCTAGATAATCTTTACTCCCCAAGGCAATTTTTCTAATGGATGCTTTCGTGTAGAAAAATTCATTATCACAACAAGTACATGAGCTATTATCGATTTTATTTTAATATTTAATTTTTCCAACATCTTTTTCACGCTTATTTTCTGAGAGCTATAAAACCAATCGATCGCTTTAGTCCAGAAGTAGCTCTTTTGTAAAGAAAAAAAAGAACAGTTTTTAAGCATTCCTTTCATATAATAAAAGTTCGTTTTAAATCTTACTTTTTTCTCTATATCCATCATATGATTCACTTCATTAATATAATAAAATAGTAAATATTATATGTTCATTCTTTCAGGAAACTACGTATTGCATATAGTAATTCGTAATCTATTTCCTGATTATTTAAACCAAACGTTCGCCTTCCTTTTATAAACCACTGAAACTGTCGAGCGTCATATGATAGTAAATAATAGTTGTGCATTTACACACTTAGATCTCATGAGTTTGTTCGGGATTTCACACTACGATTAACCCTATCTAAGTAACAGGCGACAACAATTACAGTGTTTTTTATGTAAATGGTATTATTTAATTGCTATATGTTATAGTTAGTTACCGTACTAACATTTAGAGACCTTTAAAAACTATAATTAAATATATTTTTAAGTTCAATTTGCTATTCAAACTATTCTAATATTTATGAGGAATAATGCACATGAATAGCAAAACAAGAAATAAACTCTTTTCCCCCTGAATATTTTATATACATAAGTCTAAATTTTCTGTTTTACTCATTGAAATATTGATTTTTATAACTTGTACTATTACAATTATTTGTAAATATTTCCATATTCATGAGATCATGTAATTAACCTAGGTTATTCAAATAAAAAAAAGCTAACTGCAGATTTACTTTTGCTTCAAACCATTTGAGACATTATCAGAACACGTCTTAAATAGAAATGCACATTAATAGAGTATTTATAAAATAATGTGACTAAGGGTCGAATTCAGAATATATTTAAGACAAAACATGCCTAGTGATGCATAACATTACTAAAAATGACATCAGTATACTTAAATATATTAAGAATAATGACAGCAGTATGTAATTACACTTTTAAGTTCGAAAAACCGCTTCATTTTTTCACTTCTGGCTACCAGCTCCTCCTCGAGATTATCATATCATCTGTTATATGCGTAAAATAGCAAAATGTATATTCAGTACAACCAGCTGTAAGGAACAAAGCACCACGTAAACGTTAAAGTTCGTCAACTAAATGTTAAAACCAGTCAAATTTATGTTGTATTTTCAATCCAATAAATGTGATAGAACGATTTATGTGGAAGATATTATTTTTATACTACTATGTTAAAAACATGTGTTACTTTCCATGGATGTTACGTTCCCGAGCGGACCATATTAAATGGTGCGTCAATGGAACAATGCTATGGGTGTTTTAAAGAAACCGATTGAAATAGCAACTAGCCAGAAAGCATCTGATCATCGTAAAATCAGATATATTAATTAACAATATGGTGTTTAGAATAATCTCTAGTCATCTGCTTAAATACCCTAAACAATTGACATATCCCTAAATCCAGCTCCTGTGCATCTCATGACTGAACTGTTTTAAACAGACAAGTGTAACATTATTTTTGTTTGCTTCGGACTGCGAGCTCGCTTGTCCAGAATGAGAGTACATCTTACACAAAGGTAAATTTAATTTAAATACCAGGCGTAGATAGCAATATATTCTAAAGCAAATAAATTCTGTTGTAAAACCTCAGCAAAGTTGACTGTTCATCTTGTCTAGGCCGATAACCGGACTATAATTTTAGAGCGTCAAAGTATATGTACTCGTAATGTACAAGTGGGTCTCACTATACTCCAATGTGTGCAGATAATTTTATGCGATTTAATCTCTCACATAAATATACAAAAAGTGTTATCACGATTGAGGAGTAGCGAAGTGTGCCAATTGTATCTGTTAGAGGCACAAAGTCAGAATTATGAACATTGGAATTAAAGGTATGGGTTTTACCTGCTATCCGTAGACTAGAGGGTATAATATAGACTGAGGTACACGATCACGAACAGTTTCATCATGTGTCTGTATTTGGGATATGCTATTTCAAAAATGCATAATAAAGAAGTCCTTCTAGATGATTTGTCATACAGTTTTGATTATTGTTACGATCCAGACTTCTCCTTTTTTAGAAGATTGAATAGCCCACTATAAAAACTGGCCTTGTGTATAACTCTGACTTTGTGAGGAGGCAATAAAATATGAACACTGCAAATCAAAGTTCTATTTGGCGGAAGCTCTCTTAACAACAGATAAATATGCTGGAAGAAGGTGGAAGCCATCAATGAAATAGGAAACATTTGAATATGCATAATACTAAGGCTTCATCTATTTCATTTGTCGATGCCCATAACCGTAACATTTTGACTGATAGCGTAAATGTGATATGGGGATGTATCGCTTTTGGATCACACAAACTGGCCGCTGAAATAGGGAGTTCTCATTGTAGGTCACAGTGGAAAATACAACGGAAGAAAAGTAGCATTAGTAAAAGTATATTTGACTTATATATATACATATATATATACATATATATATATATATATATATATATATATATATATATATATATATATATATGCACAAATATATATAGAGAGAGAGAAGAGAGGGAGAGAGATGTATTGCAAAAGATCAGAACAACATTGGTACCGTCTGTTTCAAATCACTACAAATGGGGCATATAATCGTTTTTTATCTTACTTTTTCGTTGTCTATGTCGACCTTTGTTGTGATTTGAAACCGACGGTATCGCTGTTGTTCGGATATGTTGCAATGCATATATAAACATATACAAATATATAATACATAAATAAATAATTATTACGCTTTTATATTTAAATGTTCTTATGAATCCAGCACTCTGCTTGGGTACTCTCCAACTCACTTTACACATAGACACACACACACACACACATATATATATATATATATATATATATATATATATATATATATATATATATATATATATATATATATATATATAAAATTATATATACATATATATATATATATAACATGTGTGTTATTTTTATTATATAGATTATTCGGATCACTGATCTCATCTTAGATGTCACTCTTCCAGCATATCAGCCGATATAACATCCGACCTTCTTGGAGTGTGCCTTGTTGAACTCAAGGATGTGTACGGTATTCAAACTACATTTATTACACAGAAAGAGATTGCCTTCGCTACGTCAGTCATTGACAGGTAAATGTGTTAGGTATTTTGTATTACATTTGATGCAAGGATAGTGACTCGTTTTGTGGGAGCTGGGGCTCTCCGCATTTAAACTACCTTTTACTAAACTTGGGCTGCCTTTTCAGGGAGACACGTAAGAAGCGTAACTGCTCTGCAATTCAAACATGTCAGCGTACAAGAAGCTCAGTTATGTTTTGGAAAAAAATAAGGTCGATGTCAAATTCAGTGGCAGATGCGTAGGATGGGGTCACAGATGAGACTATCGACTGATATATTTTGAAACTCGGAATAATGATCAGTGTACTTTCTCTCTATGTTTTTCTTTTATCTGCCCCTTTCTCTCTCTCTCTCTCTCCCTCTCTCTCTCTCTTTTTACTCCAACATTTTTCTTCTTCTCTCGTTTAAAATAACAGTTTGTGTTTTGCTTGCGGATGCAACTTTCGAGTTTCAACTGTTTTTCTCGGCATACATAAAATGTATATTTTCATTATATAAAATAGTTTGGTTCCTCATTAAAAGGCTTTATATCCACAGCTTTGTCAGCAAATCATGAATTCTCAGGAAAGAATTCATGTTGCCAGTCTTATGATGACGGAAATAATGACGCCACAAGAGACCCACCGTGCAATCGACGAAAAGCCAGACCGGGTAATAACACCTTATCTTAAAAGGAATGTGCCTATTGTTCAGTTTAGGGAGCTTGTGGTGTACTGTGCCACTCTCTGGAAAACAAAATCGAGTTGCATATTTTCTGTATCTCCTTGACTAAAGAGTTCACCTTCAACACCCATACGACGGTCATTTAGAACTGATTATTACTTAGCACTTTAAAAATTGCCGAGTTCGAAAAGCCGCACTCGTAGAAGGTCGGAGTTTACATCCGCCGAAATCCTAAATTAGAACAGTAGTCTGAATAACTAAACCATGTATTATTTGTATTACTAACCTAAACGATATAAACGCTTCTAATCGTTTTATCAAGACATTAACGCTGGTATTTACTAATTGCCTTATTAAATATCTAATTACATTATGTGTAATTCGCTGGTGGGATTTTCGTATCAGTTTTTCTCAGATGTCCGCCGTTACTGTTCGCTTTCTTGATTAACATATGACTGTTTTCTGAGCAACGACTAACATTTTTATGAGTCTCATATTTTAGCGCCAATCGGGAAAACACAAGATAATTATCGTATTAAGCTGTTCACAAAAATAGCATTATTTCCTATCGTTTTATTTACATTTGATTTTAAATATTCAAATTTGTATCATCATTTCATTTAACAGTGGCAAATACGTTCAATTTAATTAAAACTATTGGAACAAGATTATGTCAGGGCAAGAGCTGTAAACTCTAACTGATATTTAGTGTATATCTCGGTCAGCGAATACATATTCGAGGCAAACCAGAAAAGTATCCGCCTCAATGTCTGCAGCGAACGGTTTTTCGATGAGTTTTAGTTCCTGTTATTAAACTTCATCCGTGATATGACTCTCCGCTAGAGGTTCAGTTACCCAAATTTATTAATTTATTCATTAAATTATCAGGTGAAATGAAAGAACAGTTAACAAAGACCCCCTCCTATGTTAAGAATGGCTTGATAAAGTATAACGTTATTATTTGAGCGCGGTACGTTAACAACGAAAAATGATTTAGAAAGCCATTGTGTACATGTAAAAAAGGGGGTTGTAAGTTAGTCTGTACTTTCCCACTAAGATTTTAATTATAAAAATATAAATTGTAAGAAAAACTTAGCAAACTAGAACAGTAAGAACAGGAGATCTTAATATCAGTAACTGAATCTGACCGAACGCCGTTTGCTTCTAACTTTCAGTCGAGTGCCTGTCTCGTTTGCCGCTTTTGTCAGCGTTTTGTCTTTGCAAGTAGTTGTCGCTGTCCTCATACGTACACTATTTGGTATACCAAATTATCCGCACATCTGGTATTGACCAGGGCTAACCTCGCTTAACATCAGTGATTTAATGTATATCGATATGTCAATGTGGGATTATGACTATATAAATAAAGTAAAATATATATTATGTATTACAAATCACCTCTATAATGTTTGATATCTATCACTATGAATTAATAAGTAATATTTAATGGATAGTATATACTAAAAGAAATCTTTATAGTTGAAATAGAAATGATAGAAAATAATGTTTTAAATATAAATAAAGTATTTTAACGGGCACATAGGTGGGGATTCAACTAAAAAATGATCAGCGTAAGTTGATTAAACATCGAAGTAAATGTTTTTCTTAATATGTTTTCTTTTTGACTTCTATCTTGTTTAATGTTGTCAATAAGAAAACATGAGTCGGCGTTTTCGTCAACGATCGATCCTAAAGGCGTAAAACCATCTGTGTAATGTGACGTACATTTTTGTTACAAGAAATATATGTTACCACGAGAAAAACAAGATAAGTTGGAAGCTAGTCTGTCATGAGAAGAGTTATCTCAGCTGGCGTTATAGTTAAAGTGATTGAAGAATTGTATAAACAAATACTAAACTAAGTATATCACAAGTAAAATATTGACAAACACCGGTTAGACGTTGCACATGGTTGACGAATAAGACTTTAAAAATGAAAAAAAAGTTTAATCTAACTATCGATTAAATTCAAATGAAACTTTAAAAAATGAACCAATCTAAATTAAAAAAAGGAGTAACAAATCAGCCCGGTTGGAAGGCATACCCTGGGTTGATGATTAGGTAACATTAGTGAAAGAGATGCCCGTCAACCCCAAAATTAAGATTTGCTTGCCATATAAATTTTAGTGATCCGAAATTTAAAAATAAAACCTTCCAATGTTACTGAAGCATCGCTTCCTGAAAAAGGTTTTGGACTTCAGCCGTGTTCCAGGTCTACTGTACTACGTATTGAAATCCTGACAAAAAACTAAGTATCCCTGGAAAGTCGTTTTCCAAAACTGTATCAACGTTCCATGCATAATAATTATTTATTTCAAAAGTGGTCAATGTATGATTAGAGATGTATATATGTATAATTATCACAAGAGAGCTACACAGAAAACTGTGTGTTTTATACCCCGATGGATTCTCAAGCTAACATATTTTACTTGACGAACTTTTTGAGAAGGAACTACAGGCATTTCTGTGTAGCTTACTTAAGAAAATATTATTCATATCCTAATATATATGTATTTATATAAAGTAAGTTGAGATTAAAAAAATTAGAACATTTATTGCAAGAATTCAAACACAGCGAATATTTGCCTTACGATACTTTCTAACACAGCTTAGAAATTTTAATTTGGTATTATAGTTTAGATGATTCCAAAAAGTGTATTGATCATCGGTCATTATAACATCACATATAGAAGTCAAGCAAAACATATCAAACTTTTATATTGTTCCATTCTGCAGGAAGCAATATTTTCGACGTATGGCCAACTGTGATATCCACCCGGCATATTCTGTAAAATACATGAGTCGATGTCATACGAGCTTGCGTTGCTGACAACTATAATATCCAAGTTTGGGTTATTGTATTAGATAACTCTTATGTCAATACTTTTTTTACGAAAACTCCTGCAGTTTTCATGTCCTCTCCGGTCCTTGTTTTTTGTTGTTTCAGAATTTCATTTAAAGGAGCGCATAAGTGGGGAATAGTAGATATATACATTTGGTAGTGTTTTGCCAGTCCTAGAACACTTTATAAGGATAGGACGCTTCGGGCCATGCATAGCCTTCAATTGCAAGAGCCCGTACCGAGCCGAGCCTTCTACCATCTATATAGACAATATGCCCCAAATAATTCAGCTTTTATCTATATGAAGTCGTATTTTGATTAGTTCACTCGTAATCAGCACCCCTGAATTCTTGAGAATACTTTATGAGCATGTATCTTGCGTTTTTCCTACATTTTTGCTGTTTATTTATATGCCGTCCAAATATGCAACTGACACATCGAGATGCATTATCATTATATCTATTAAAGATAGCCGACACGAACTAGTACACTCACCAATAATATAGAACATTTCGAATATGTAAAATTGTCTACTACGTCTCAGTTCGAATTTTGTGGGGACCCATTTTTCGTTTTCCTATAGTTTTTCCTTGTTTTTCATTTCAAGCAACTTTATTTACTCTTGCCGAGGCTGAAGTGCAGTTTCCCGAGATATCGGTGTTTGAGTTCTATTTGTTTTTTTGTAATACGAGCTTTTCGTCAATTGCTTTTTGAAATTTAAACCGTTCTTTTTGTATATCAAGATGAAATTGATCCATATAATTTCGCTGTTCCGCATAACATGCTTAAACTAATCATGTCCATATGAGTCTTTTTTTAAGTGAAATAGAGTTTACCCGATGGGAACCATTTTCTTTTAATTGAATAAAATACATAAATTTCTGATTCAGTAAGGAAATCACGATTGTTTCTTTACACCTGATAAGATCGACAACAAACCCTATTATTAACAAAATGATATTTGTGCAAGAAATGAATTTTCGTAAGTTAGCAGCTTGGGTTCCAGTTCACTGTAAGTTAGTTACGCTTTTTGTTCGTTCAATTTTCTTATTTCGATTGGCAAATGCTGTTGAGAAGAAAAAGTATAACGAAAATAGAATCTTGTGTGTCTAATGAAAAATTAATATTGATTCACGGATTCAAGTTTTACAGAGCATTTTGGGGGTTTCTAGATTCCTTAAAAGTGATCTTAAGCAAGTTTTTGAGGCATAGTCAAGGTACGACACATTATGACATAAGAATATATTGAGCAATCAAATATATTAACAAAGAACAGTAGTATAACACATATACAAATGAGAGGGGTACTGCCAATACTTTGTGGTCCGACTGTTTTATTGGCTTATATATGAGCTGGGATAATAAATGTGTCGATTGTCTAATTCCCATAAAAGTAACATATAAAACTAACGTAATAATTACGATGTAAATACAATGCTCCAGTCAAGAAAAAGTTAAGGATATTCTCCTTTTAACAGATACGATTGCGTTACGTATCATCTCCTTTGTTGTTTCGGAAAATATTACTTACTAATTTCGAACTTATCTATAACTTTGTTTTCCAATTTTTTCAATTTATTATTTCGTGCAGGTGTTTAGAAGAGTTCTCCATTTATTTGTTTTCAATTTTGTCATTGTCGGGTTTAGATCTGTATATGCAATTTTATTGTTTTTTCTATACTGTGTAGTAATTTATTTTTCAATTTAATAATTTATTCTCATAATGCAAACATGTCCAGCTAGGAAACGAAAGTTTTTTTTCATGTTACATATATTATTAATTTCGATTCAATTTTGACTAGTTAATGCGTATTTCGCATTCTTATTTTTCTTAGCTTCTGACGTGAGTATTTTGTGTTTAAACTGAACACGTTGTTTTTATTGTATGCAATTCGTAATGTTGAAAACATAATGATTATATTTATATTTCTTATCTCAAATACTTTAATATTAAAGCGAAACAAAAGTTTATATTTCTCTACTTCTTCAACCGAAATAGAAACATCAACATTATATCACAGATCATGCTAAGAAATGTACATATATCAGTTATTCCTTGTAGTTTTTTAACTAGATTTTGTATTATTTATTTAATGCATATTCATAATACATTCAGTAAAATTACTGATTTGATTTAAACACAATTACAGTGTCTAATATGTGTGGTAAACATGTTTTTACGACGGCATACAACATCTCACCACCTACAATGAGCAATGTATTCCATGATTGAGTTTTTTAGAATGATATTTATCTTGATATTGAAAGGTGTGTATATGATAATGCACCCTCTATTCAGACCGACTTCTGCTTGTTTTAGCCGGACAAGGCTGTTTGAAGTCTTCCTTTTAATCCACATCTTTTACTAGCCAATTTCAGGAAGCATACACTACCCTCTCAAAACTAAACTTTAGTGTAATCCTTACTTGTCTCATTATCTTCTTCATAAAAAACATATACAGTGTTTGCTATAAAAGAAGCTTACAACTATCACATATTATATACATACATATATATATATATATATATATATATATATATAGAGAGAGAGAGAGAGAGAGAGAGAGAGAGAGGGAGGGAGAAAGCCAGAGAGATAGAAATAGAGAGAGAGAGTAGTATGTGTTAGCCAGGGAACGTATGTAGACGCAGTGTACCTTGCTACTTACTGCATATAAGTGTTTACATGGCTATTTCTTAATTTTTCAAATAAATTGTAGAGTTTTTGCTTATGTTTACGGATATCGGGCCTGAAAATAGACACACACTATTATTGTAATACTAGTTAATACACACAGGCACCCACAAACACTATATACATAAAAAAAGATAGTTCACCTAAAACAAGGTAGGATGCCACAGTAGACGTAAGTGACTACTGAGAATTAAAAAGTAGGTTTAGGGGGCCATCCTAAGTTAGGAGCTGTGCAGTGAGATTTCTGTTTACGTACGTTTTAAACCTCTGTATGCCAGTAACGTCGGGGAAACAGAGAGTAGTGAGTTCCAGAGGCTGGCAGCACGAGAATAGAAGCTGATTGAGTAGAAGGCTCTGGGGACCTCCACAGTGAATGGATTGGACTTAGCTGATTGTCGGGTTGTTCTAGTAGATTTATATGCATCCCTTATGAAAAATGTATTTGTGCCTACACGAGGTGTTCGAAAATTTCGGATGGATGAGTTCAGTTGTTTCAGCTTTCATTTTAAATATCACAACATCGACATTCTGGGTTGACATGATGGTTTGATAAGGAAAACTAATAGCCGTCGCTACTGTGAGCGCTGGAGGAGAGTCTAGGCTGCGAGAAGTCAGTAGTGGCGAAGAATGAAATGGATATCGAAAGCTGTGATTGGGCACCATTTAGGCAGCAGTGAAACAGGGAGGGGTTAAAGTATTAGTGAATTTACCTTAGAGCGAGAGAAGGGAAAGGGCGGCTGAGGTTTTTATCGTGGTTTCCCCATCCCCTCCTCTTTCCCCAGCCTCTCAAAATCCATGGCACACCTCACCACGACAAACACTTCAACTCCTCTATTCTCTCTCCCACTCTTAGGCAAATTCACAACTACTCTCACCTTTCCATTTTCTAATATATAATTTTCATAAGAAAGTAAATTATATTGTAATTTAAACTTATTCCTCCTAGTAAACTATTGTTAACTAATACAAAAAACAATTAGATAGTATAAATTATTGTTAAATACATTTCGCCATATAATTCCAATACTCTTTATACAAAAATACTGCATAAGCATTCTATTTAAAAAAAAGAATAGACAACACTGTAGATTTAGCTTTTGCAAGAGGAAACAGTAAGTACGTTATTTTTTTTGAAAATATAAGACTTTTGGGATAAAAGAAAAATATTATAAGACAAGTCTTTTTAAAACGTGTCTGACAATAACTATTACGGAATGTTATGTTCAAATGAGCGAGCTGTAGATATTCCGATCGGCTTTGAATCTTCATCCGTTTGGTAAATCTGTACCTACATAGACAAAAATGCATGTTGATATTACTGTTAATAAGGAATTATATATTGATATTCTATCATTATCATGTTTTTACTTTTTATTGACGACATTGTCTGTATTAATTATTAAAAAGAGTTTGTAAATGCAAACTATTTGACATATCCAGATGAGTTATAATTAAAATCGTGAACTCATCGTACATCTTTTTATTCAAATATTAAAAGAAATGATTAACATTTTTATATCGTATACCAAATAGAAATAATACTTGCCCAATGTATACAATTTACGGCAGTATCATGTCCAAATATCTAAGAATAGCTCGTGTTTACAAAATAGTAACATATGTTATTCCTAAGTTGCTGATTTAGCAGTAAGAATGATAAAAATAAGGCTCCCTGAAAGTTGTAAACTATATTGAATTAATCAAAGTGGGCCTAACGAGCTAATTAAAAATCGTAAATAATAATAATAATACTACTAATAATAATAATGATAATAATAATAATAGTAATAATAATAATAAAATAATTATAATAATAATGATAATGATAAAATAATAATAATAATAAAATAATTATAATAATAATGATAATAATAATAAAATAATAATAATAATAATACTAATAATAATAATAATAATAATAATAATAATAATAATAATAATAATAATAATAATAATAATAATAATAATAATAATGAATAATGAAACTAAGAGACATTGATTAATTGCATAAATAATCTAAATGGCTTCATCTAACGTTATAACATAAACTGGTCTTCGAAATAATTAATACATATTCATATGACATAAAGCAGCACACTACACTAGTTAGTAAAATATTTTTTTAAAATTTCTGAATATGTCGAAAAACTATAATTACAAAGCAAGCATTGGAGTTGGTATGCGGTTTGTTGACACTTTGTTATAAGGGAAGGGATGTTTGATCAACACTGATTAGCCACCTACAATTGTTGTTTTATTTTAAATATACGAAACAGTTCTCAGTGAAAGCAACTAATTATCCCTACAAGTATATGCATATGATAGCACTACAAAAATGACCGTACTGTGTGAAGACCGGCGTGAATTTATGCTGAAGGAATTGCCAAAAATGGCTAACGTACAAGATAGGTGATTCCCCAACGAAGTGCTTAGGACTAAATATATTTTGCAAATGACAAGCTTTATTTAAACACTTTCAGGACTATATATACATATGTCTACATAATATATAAGTAACATTGTCATTAGATATGTATATGTGTTTGTTGTCATTCAGGTATTGGTTTGAGCCAATTTAATTTGTCACTTTGAATTAAAAAGCGTCAAGTTTGACGATACAAGTAAATAGCTGATGACAATGGAAGATGGGAAACGACTGCGATCAATCGATTGGTAAAAACCCAATTAAAGACCAGAAAATGGTATTAATGTTTTACTCTTGCTGTGCTAATAAAATTATGTCACACTGATATATAAAGATATAATGATATATCTTTATTGTCGCTTGCGGTGAATGTGTGCACCAGCATTTGACGAGATGGTTTATCATGGACTAACATAGCCAATCGACTGACGATCGTAATTTCGGGTAAATATTATATAACAATGGGTGACACCGATGATTTCACATGCAGACGCTGACTGTGGGACTTCGCTCTCAATTTAGCCAAACTCCATGGTGTTTATTCAACGACGGTGTATTTCCTCAATGATCAGTTATTTTGGTTCCGATAATGCATCATTTTTCCATCTACAAGGTGACTTGACTTCAATCAACGGATATTTCATTTCTGACAGTCAATTCTGTCATCCTGTTTTCTTCGACCAGGTGCGTGCCCGTTTAAAGTGCGCATACATATTTTTTTTTGGGGGGGGGGGAATAGATAGTAGTGCGGATAATCTAGATAATCTAAATAGAACATATATTTCATACTTAAACGTGAGAGACAAACAAAAACGATAAAAAACATTAGAGTAACAAATCCGCGAAAATCATATTTCAAACCAAAGCGTGACAAACCATCGAGCATACTATTACAAACTGAATATTTAAATACAAATAGAAATAACGTTTACTACTCTAACGTAACACACTAATTTTAATTATACCACAATATTTCTAAAAAAACTTCTTACATGTGGAAAACGTACTGCGTGAATGTTTCCCTACATACTACAACATAGTTGTTGTAAGTCCAATATCTGTCGAGTGGTCTAGTGAATTAATCCTAGTTGTCAATCATTTCATCGTACTGTTCTACTATCCATCTGAAAATCTCACTTACCCTTATTTTTGAGTGGCTTTTCAGCCTTTATAAGTGGTGAAGCATTAAACGATAATCTGATAGAGACGCACCATGTTTCCGGGATGCTACGCCGTCAACGTTCAGGAAGTTCTCGGAAGCGCCGGAGAGTTGACGAAACTATTAACATATCTGCCAGCTCTTTCAATCTCCCGAAAGACTAATTGATTTCTGCCAGCCAAACCCTCTTTTTGCGAAACATGTTAACGTTTGCGTCAAAAGCAAAAATAATTTGCTTATTCGGTGTTTATGTTAACAAGAAAAAAAATGAAAAAAAGTAAAAAAAAAAAACATTGAAAACCAATTTAAAAAAAAAGTAAATGCCTTACAAATAAAAAAAATCATATTTTGAAACTTTCCGGCGCACAAACAATAACACATATTATTCAAAACACACTTGATTAACAATGGTCCCTTTGATTACAAAACAAAACAAAAATGAACATCTAATTAATAGCAGTTATTTAGCTATGGTGTGTTCGTTTTCTATTTTTATATATGTATTTTAGTTTGATTTTCTTCGTCGTAATTTATCGGTCTTCAATTTATGATTTGGCAATTCTCGCCGCGTTTCCCCTCGTCAACTCCTGTGCGCTTCCGTAACCTGGCCGAACGTTGACGACGCGAACTCACAGAAACATGGTGTGTCATCTAAAAAAACTACATAAAAAACAAAAACAAAACATAAGCGCGACAGACAAAGGGACGTGGTATCAAAAAGTTGCGTTAAAGGGCGATGGATGTATGAAACCTATTAGAGAAATATTTGGATTCAACTGAAATAGGACCAGTTTTTTTCATTCTGCTTATTTAATGATGGAATTGCTATTTGATGTTTAAATCTCATACACCGGATAAACGATCGAATCAACCTTGCCTTGAGATATGAAGATGCATCTAATAATACATCCCATGAAATCTGTCTGAATATTGGCCATGGTTGAACAAGCCAGTAACATGTTAAAGATTATTCAAAGTAGACAAGTGACAGAAGAACTCGCGTGATTCGAAATCCTAGTTCTTGATTTATCATGAAACACTATAAAAATCTCTGAGTAGTCCTCTTCGTTTTTAAGGGGTGGCGTAATGTACTATCGATTATGTTGTCATTATATCATCCTTTCAGTCACTTCATTCATCATAATATAATCTTCACAGATTAGTAAAAATATGCGTCCGTTCTAACAACAGAGGTATTTGCAGTGTTTTATTGACATATCTAAAAAAATTCATCATCATTATCATCATTATCATCATCATCATCATGTTATTTTTATTTGACTCCTGGTGGAAGACCCCCTCCCGGGTTTCTTTCCACATTATTTTATCCCTGGCTAGACATGACCAAGTAGGACCTAGTTGACTATCGAGGTTGTCTCCCCACCGGGTTGTTCGCCTTCCGAAAAGAATTTTCCATAGCATCGGGTTCCATTCTGTCGCTCTATATGCTCACGTGTTGTATGTACATCTATGTATTGCTATTCGTATGGTAGTGACTTCACTATGGTAGTCGTTTACTCCAGTGTGCTGTATAAGCGAAGTGTTTGTTTTTATTTCATGTAAACTGATGCCGACCATAATGCGTTTCATTTTGTACTGTGCCACTCTTCGCTTTCCCATAACTGCATTATTAAGTGCCGATGTTTCTCTACCATATGTCATAACGGGCATGCTTGATTCATTCTACACTTTTTGCTAAAGGTTTTTGCTAAAACATCAGTACACTAAATGAGTGTAGCTTTCGCATGATGTCATAGATGTATGATTTACGTCATGTTCAAAAACATTAATTTAAGCATCAGCAAGAATAATACAAAAATAAAGAGGTAAACATTATTAGTAGTGTTGGAAATAATTTTAACAATTAAAGACAATTTATTTAGCTTTAACTATGTATTATATGTAGTTTTTTTACAATTATATTTTTCCAATCTTTTCTTTCATTTCTGTTGATTTGATTGTGCTTGCTTCCAAAACTCCTCAGTATTTAAATCTGCCTTGTTAACCTACTGCCCTTATCTGATCATGCCCTCAGTCGTATCCAGCTTTCCTATTTTAATCTCAAGCAATGCACACTTGTCTATTCCGAATTCCATTTAAATGGCTGACTGAAGATTCTGGTTGTTTTTATCAGATTTTCCAGTGCTTTTTTGCTTTTTTGCAAATAGCTTCAGGTCGTCCATGTACATGAGATAATTTATTATTTCTTCTCTGCTTGTGAACGTATCAAGCATCACATTTCTTGAGTATATAGGTGTGTGCCATCATGGCTATGATACACAGTAGTGGTGATACAGAGTCCCCTTGGAAAATGCATCTCTATATTTTTATTTCCGTCAAGCCTTGTCCTTTAGCTATCTGTTCTAATCTCCATTGTTTATATTACTTTCCTGATGAGGTTAATAATCCTGTCAGGTATCTTGTACATTTTTAAGCATTTAATTATCCATACTTGAGGGGTTATGTCGTACATTTTTTTGTAGTTTATCCATGCCATATATATGTTCTGTTTCTTGCGTTTAACTTCTTTCAGGATCTTTTGACTTATGTATAAAAGATCATTCGTCCCTCTTTTCCATTTCTGGCATCCTTTTTGTTTCTCGGGAAATATCCCACGACTGTTCAGAGAATAGAAAATTTGCTCTCTCAGTTGTGCCGTTAGGACCGTCAACATTGTTGGTAAACTGGTTATTGGTCTGTAATTGCTTGGGGTTGTTTCTTTCCTGGCGTCTTTTTGTATGAGCGTCTGTTTTATGGAAACATTCTCAAAGTTTGCGAGCTAGCCTTACATGTAGGGTCGTGAATTTTTTGAACCAGTACGCATGTATTCCATCGTGACCTTGCGCTGTATAGTTTGTCATTTTCTTAAGTGTTGTCTTTATAGTTTCTTAATTAATTTCTGTTTTCGTTCCTTCTCCAATTTCTAGGAGTTTATCTTTCATGTATTTTAGCCATTTACCATTTTTGTCGTGATCTTCAGCCTTTTCCCATATCTTGCTCCAGAAATGTTTTGTTTCTGTCGGGTCCGGTTGTTCTGTAGTTGTTCTTTCTCCGTTTACTTTTTTTGTAAAACTGGCTTTAATTGTTTTCAAAGGTCATGTACTGTTTGTACTGTTCCCATTTGTATATGTATCGTCTCAATCTTCCTTGTTTTGCTCTTATCTTTTGTTTTAGTTCTTCATGTTTTTTTATTTAGTCTTTCGTTGGAGATTCGTATTTCTGTTCTTCCATCGTTTAATGTTCTCCTTCATCCTATTTACGGTTTTAGGTTCCCTTTGAAGTTTGATGATCTGGGTTTCCATTCTGATCTCCCATCCAGATTCCGTCTATCTATTCTTTTGGCCAGCCTTATTTTCCCTTTTTAGTTTCATATTATTCATTTTGCCCCCCTATATATCAAGTTGTTTAGATCTGTGATAGTGCCTGTTGAGATGTACGTGAGTACTCTGTTTACTTTCTCTGTTTCAACTTTTAACTTCCTTCAAACTTCGTTCCTTCGGGATGGTATTTTTTTTTGTTCTCGGACATTACTCTTTTGATGTGTTCCACTTATCTTGCTTCTTCCTTAGATAGTTATATAGTTTCGTTGTCTTCGCCCTCTTCTGTTTCTGTGTTTATGTTTCTTCCCGTCTTCTTCCTGGGAGTTTTCGTCAAGTGGTGTGTCTTGATCTGTCACCCCATTTATCTATTGATTCATTTCCGTTAATTCCATGTCCGAGAATCACTCTCTCTTGAGTATCTGTCTTGCTTGATCTGCTATCATTTGTGCCGTTCTATGGTAGTCAGTAGAATTGTCCTATAGTGTCCTTATCATATTTGGAATTTGATGGGTTACTTATCTAGTTCCTGAAATTAAAGAAGCCAACATTCGCAAGGTTGCGGACCGGTTCCCCCATGTTGGCCATCGAGGGAGCAGCTGCCTATTATGACACTCTGATTTTTCCTCTGAGTCCCACAGCGTGTATTTGTATGTATATATAGTTATCATGGTTTCGTGTGTGTGGCAACAGCACGTCAAGGTTCAGTTTATATGTGATCCTGTCACAGGGATAGTGTTTCTCTCATTTTCATGATGTTCCAAGTGCACTATCACACATATATGTAGACACATTTACGAAAAGAATAACAAATTTAAAATCATGATGAATAAATAAATAAATAAGTAAATAAAATAAATTAAAAAAAATAATTACTATATATATATATATATATATATATATATATATATATATATATATATATATATATATGTATATATATGTTACCTAATTAAATAGTAAACAAAATTATAGTATACTCTTAAATTAAAAAGACGATAGATTCCCATCTTATGTTTGCCTAATAAATTGATACATAGTTATCAAACGTTCATTCTAAATTAACAAGTAACGGTAACTTTTTGCTCTAGTGTGACTAGCTACTTTTTGGGAAGGTGGGAATTTTATTACGTTCAACTCAAACAAAAACACATATATTATCTCCCGACCTCCGAAATGAAATCTCAGAAGCTTCTTATTAGTTAAGTTTACAATTACCGATAAATATAACATTTGTATATCTACCAACAAGACGTCTTAAATCGATACGCTCGAGTCTTCAAATGTTTATCGGATCCTATAAAAAATAACGGTATATTTTGTTCTCTAACGTGACTTACTGCTTTTTTGGGAGGAGGGAGATTTTAATAACGTTCAATTAAAACAAAAAGCAAAACTATTGTAATTATTATTAGAATAATTAATATTATTATTATGATTATTATAATAATTTTTCATGGTATTATCATTTTAATTATTATTTTAATTATTACTATTATTATTATTATTATTATAATTTTAATAAGTATTATTATTATTATTAATATTATTATTATTATTGTTATTAGTATTATTATAATTTTAATAAGTATTATTATGTTTATTAATATTATTATTAGTATTATTATTATTATTATGATTATTATTTTTATTATTATTATCATTATTATTAGTAGTAGTAGTATATAAAACTGAAAAGGATATGTTTCATTCCTTTTTCTTGTTGATTAGGTTCGTTCTTTTCTCGGTTAAATTTGTCTTTTTGGGTTGATTTGTTGTGCCGCGTTATCATCTACATTTGTCTTATTTCCTCACTGAATGAGAAAGACGGGGAGAGCGGACGAATTGTTTTTTTTTAATAAATAATATTGCTTACGTTCGTTTCAATTAGGTTAAATTATGAATAATAATTATATTACGAATAGATAGCGAGCACGTACGCATGATATTTTTTTATATGTACCAACAGTATATTGTTTAGTCTACGTAAACAATATAGTATACTTTTACAGCTGTGTTTGACAAATGTTTGAATTTTTCATTTTTTTTAAATGTGTTGTTTTCTTGCTAATCGAATCATATAAATAGATGTGTAAATGTACATGGCAACATAACAGATACTTCACTTACACCTATCAAAAGAGGAGGTTATAATGCCTGGAAGGATGGTATCATGACAGTAGAACATATACTACACTACCTCTACACTTGGACAGATAATCGTCTGACGAATCCAGATCTAACTTTAAAACGATTCGGCGCCCTGTTTAAAATGACCCACATTTTTTACTAACAAACCCTAAAGAAATATTTTTACTTAAATAAAAAAAAAATTAAAATGTCCACACATCCCCTCCACAATCTTTTTTCATTCTCTCCCACGCAAAGAAATATTTTTTAGTTGCAAGAAAAATATATAGTGCAATTGTGTCCAATAGTTAGTGAGTCTAAAATTGCCCATTATTTGTAGTAATAACAGCACACGTAGTAGCACTATTTGCTAAAGTTTTACCACACTCTCTGTAACAGATTCAACATGCAAATGGTGATTACTGTCAAATATGGTGCACTTATGTCCAATAGTTTTGGAGCCTATAATTGTGTATTATTTGTAGTAATGGTAGCACCAGTAGTAGCACTATTCGTAAAAGTATCTCCTATAACCTCTGTTAAAATGCGACATGTTAATAAGGATTAATGCAGAGTATGGTGCAATTGTGTCGAATAGTTTTGGAGTCTATACGTGTTAACGATTTGTAGCAACATCAGCACAGTAGTAGCATAATTATGAAATGTTCTACCACACTCTCTGTTACAGATACGACATGTTAATGGTGATTAATGAAGAAAGAGGTGCAGTGGGAGATGTACCTGGGATTCCCAAATCGTCACCCATCTTGTACTGACCAAAATAGGCGTTTCTAGAAGAAGCAGAAGAAAAAGAAGAAGAAATATTAGTTAAAACAATGGCGAAGCATATTAATGTTTTCCTTTAACTTCATGGTTGAGACGTTCTTTTATATGAATATAAATTTTAGTGCAAACAATGGCGAAGTATAATTATTTATTCAATTAACTTCAGTGATTGAGACGTTATCTTATATAAATATAAATATTAGTGAAAACAATGATGAAGCATCATTATTTATTGCTGTAACTTCAATGATTGACAGACATATGTAGGTGGAGAGATGGACTGACGGATTGACAGAGAGAACGTAGTTGACAGACGGACATACGTAGGTGGATTGACGGACAGACGGACGTAGCTAAACAGACAGACAGACAGATGTAGCTGGACGGACAGACGTAGCTAGAGACACAGACGAGCGTAGGTGGGCAGATGGACGTACGGATGTAGCTGGAGGGATGGACGGACGAACGGACGTAGCGTGACGGATAGACGGACGGACGGACGTAGCTAGACGGACGGACGTACGTAATTAGACAGAAAGACAGACGGGCGTAGCTAGACGGACAGACGGAATAACTTGATTGACAAACAGACGAATGTACGGACATACCTTGCTGGGTGGATGGACGGACGGACGTAACTGGGCAGACAGACAGACGGACGGACGTAGCTGTACGGACAGACGTACGTAGGCGGACAGATTGACAGACGGACGTAGCTGGACGAATTGATGGACTGACATATGTAGCTGGACGGACGGAATAAGCTTGATTGACGGACGGACGGACGGATGGACAGATAGAGGTAGCTGGATGAATGTTCGGACGCAGGTGGACAGATGGACGGACAGACGTAGTTCGACAGACCGACAGACGGACATAGCTAGACGGACGCAAAGACGTAGCTTGACGAACGGACGGACGAACGGACGTACGTAGGTGGATAGAGGAACGGACGTAAATGGACGGCTTGACGTACAAACGTAGCTGGACGGGCAGATGGACGTAGCTGGAGGACAGACGGATGAACGTAACTTTTTTTGTATCGCACCTGGTTTTCCCAAATAGTAATCCATTTTGTAGTTGCTAGGATAATCGTTGCTTAACCCGTTTTTTACAGCTCCTGGTCGTCTCACTCGTCATCCATTTAGTACTGGCCAGGATATGCATTGCTTAATTCTTCCCTTTGACCGATAATAATGAAAACAGAAAGTGCTTTACATTGTATTCTATAATTTGCGGATAACGCCAAATACAAGGAGGCTCCAGAGCTTTACTAAAATAACTCTTTCTTATTCCCCTCCCGTAGATGATGGTAATAGTTCGAAGAGAAACGCAAAAACACAATAATAATGTGGCATGACATAAAAATAATCTCTAAACCTATTACTATGACGTCATGCACCTATTAATATGACGTCATGTGCACAAAATAACATTAAAATTCGTGATAACCGTAAACGAAAAAAATGGCTATTTGATTGATTAGCAATATTCTTTGTTAGCAAGTAATTCAAGACGGATCTCTACTTAATAAATGTATAAAATAATGTTTTCTGGAATATTTTAAGGGGTTTCATATATCAAAATGACATCCTTACGAAGTAGTTGTCTTCTTAGCTAAGAGATTCACGAGTGGCAAGCGTATAGACATAGAGGGCGAAACCATTCACACGAATTAGGACGTCATTGCCGATTTCAGAGAAATTATTAGTAGAGAAAATGTTTACCGAGGAGCATATTAAAAAGCACGAATAGCATTGTGAATTAAAATGAGTATTTAAAGTAAACTAAAGGCAAGATATTCATCATAATAATCTGCCGAAGAGCCATCTTGCCGAAGACGTATAATTCCGAAGCAGAGCAGATGGTCGATCACAATGATATATAACATTTCTATTCATAATGTTATTAGTAAATGGGCATACTAGTTACATTGTATTTTATACTACATTCTTTGAAGCATGTTATTATGCGACGATTTCCAATGATTAGGCGTATTGATTTGCAGTATCATAGAACTTTGCTAGATGAGTCAGTATACATTGGTTGGGAAATATAGGCTATACAGACATATTGCTGTATCATATAATCTCTCTCAACATGTTCGTAGATGAGTCGGGTTCGTAGCTCCATTTGGGCATAGCAGCTTTTGATAGTCTCATTACTATTCGCAAGCAATTAATGGTCCCCCTCTGAAACTATTGTGCTTTTGGGCAAGGAAAGGATGCTTCAGAAAGAGGGATTCAAGTGTCAGTAAAATGCGGGATATTAGTTAAGTGTCTGCTCCTAGATGCAGTCTGGTGTATTTCTTATACATTTTGCGGCGTTGAGCATAACCGAGGACGCTTCCAGTGTTTTGCATTGCTCGTTCTGGCGATATTTAGCGGTATTCTAAATGTGACAAATGTTGAGTATCCGTGTATTGTATACGATGGTGTCCTCTACAAACCTACATCCGATTAACGGATTATATTGACGTAAATTTATAAATTAGAAACCAGTAATAAAATGCAATACCAATGACCACGTAATCGCATGTTCGTCCTAACTGCACACACATAAGTATTTGAATATAAAAGAAAAATATAAGCATCAATAAACAGCGTACATAAAGATGTGCGAATGACACATCAACCGCAATAGATTCGAAAAATAAGTGAAAATGTTAAAAAATCAAGTAGAAAAAACAATGCAAAACATGAAAACAGTCTATTCGAAAACTGTGGACAACATATATTTACATAATTGGGATAATGGAAGACTTTAGTTTTGTGTGCGTTATTTTACTTCATTTTTAATCTTTCTTTTTTTCTAGTTTTCAATTTTTCATCTTCCACTAAATGCGTTTATTCTATTATATCCCGTGTTTATGAAACTGTAAGACACTAAACAATATGTTTGTCCCCGTTCTTCAATACAAAGCACAGTTATAATGTAGACTAAATGTAAACGTAATACGTTAGTGAACGTACATATATGTGCTTATGTTTTTATCTATAGGTTGGTCCAAACGTCTTCTAACCCTTTTTCGATAATGTAATTATAATAGAGTAACATGTAATTTAAACATAAACCCGCCTACGTGTATTCAATTTCATTTAAGAACATATAATAGATTCAATTTATTCACTCTCATTGACGCAGTTCCACATTTAGAAGATTCGTATTAATACCATCATTGTTATGGCCTAAAAGGTTGCGACTCTATACATACTCTATGTGTTTTTGTCGACTTGTTTTTAATTTTCCGTATGCGTAACAAGACGTTCGGGCCACTTTTTAGGTGAAGTAATATTTCATATTCGTCTTAAAACATTAATCAATAAATAAATTAACGTTTCCCATTACTATATCGACTTGATTACTTCAATTAGTTTGGATTCATATTTAATGCATGGCGAATGTTTCTAAAAGGCTACTAGATAGTTGAAGTGAACAGGAGCAATTTCCTCACGAGCATAGAGAGCTAATCGGATTAGGAATACTTTTTTAAAAATACAGTAATGTAATAGAATAACGAAGTAGTTAATTGAATACACATTTTTCATGCAAAGTCTAAACGATCGATCAAGTCATGTACTATTGGCAATTTTTACTGGATCGATTTTGTTTGGGTTATTCTGTTTAGTATTGCCTCTTCTGATCATCCCATTAGAGTAAATGTTATCGTCATATGCCGGGAGACCACGGGTATATAATTGGTCGAGACATACCAGACTTAACAAATGGCACTTGATGCAACTTAATAAACTAATAAGTGAAGATAAATCGGATCCCGACAAGTCGACTACTTAATTCAACCGATGTTAATTCATTTTATTACAAGATATTATCTCTTTTAAGCCTTCATTTTAATGTTCGGTGATATACCTTCATATCATCTTTCTTAATACTTTCTCCAACACATATGTTTTAAAATATTCCAATCATTTAATTTTCGCTAATATATTATTTTCGCCAATACACTATTTTTACACACATTCAAATAACCTATTTAAAAAACAAACATTCGTTACGGTCTTCAAAAGTAATCTTTACCCTACTTTAACCTAACGAGAAACCACTCATACTTTGGGTAAGTAGAAATAATGTTGTTACCTGCACTAAAACATAAGAAATGTTTCGGAAATGAAGGGTTATTTTATATTAAATTTATATATGGATTCATACGGATTTAGCCAAGCAGGATCTACCGCAGATATATTCAAGGCGTTTGACAAGTTTTGGCATGAAGGGTTTCTCCTAAAACTGCACTCATATGGTATCACTGGACAAATATTTAATATAATAAACTCCTTCTTAACAAGAAGAAAGTTCCAGGTTGTTCTTAATCGCCGTTCACTTAAGCAACATGACATAAATGTTGGTGTACCACAATGTTTCATCCTAGGAGCTCTACTGTTCATGATTTTCATAAATTACCTCCATGATGTAATTGAGACTGAGATAAGAATATTTGCTGACGACACCACACTATACTCTCGTCATGTGGGCAAAATTGACGTGCACCTATTTGAGGCAATGGCTGAATCCTTAGAAAATGACGTCCAATATGTAGTCGATTGGGATACAACATGGACGGTAACTTTAAATGCTGCAAAGACAAAGCTACCTTCCTTCAATAACTGCAAGAAAACTCCGATTGTCATGGCCAATAATATCCTACCTGAGAGTTCACCATTCTAACTCCTTGGCATAACTTTCACAGATAACATGAATTTGAGCAAATACATTGAAGATATTGCCAGGACTGCTGCAAAGGTGGGCTCCGTCTACCGTGCTAGTAAACACCTTACACCTGATATTATCCTATATCTCTACACAGCCACATTCTGCCCACGCATGGAATAGTGTTGCCACATATGGGCTGGTGCATCATCCACTAGCCTCTTCCTCTTATACAAGCTCAACAAAAGAGTCGTGAACTTAATAGGTCCCTAACTATCCACCAAGCTCCAACCCCTATCCCATCGTCACAGTGTTGCTTCCTTGTGCCTGTTTTACAAGTACTTCAATGGACTGTGTTCTGATGAACTTTGCTGCTCTGGTGCTCCCACGACGCAAATTCACTAGACGAACCCGACAATCTGCCAATTCCCATCAATTCACTGTAGAGGTCCTCAGATGTCGAAGAGCTTTCTACTCTAAAGGCTTCTTTCCTCGTGCTGCTTGACTCTTGTAATCCCTCTCTTCTCCCTGTTTTCCTGGTGGCACTTACATGCATGAATTTAAAACTGATGTAAACAGACATCTCGCTGCATAGCTCCCAATTTAGGTTGAACCCCATCCCAATAAAAAAACAGCAACTTAGTAGCCGTTTTCGTCTATAATGGGAGTCTGCACTGTTTGTGTGAACTATGTTAAAAAAAACGAAACTTATCCTTCCATCTAAATTATGTGTACTCTTTTGTTATTTTTCTCATCTACTTCCATGGCTGTTCGCACGTAATCCCCTGAAAGTAGAATATCATCTTTTGGTGAGAATGAGATAATTCAGCGAGGATGTTGATCAAAACATCTTCGAAAATAACATTTTCCGTTATTTTAAATAATTTCAGATAAATAAATGTACGTAACACCGTAGTAATAGGTAATAAAAATAACTGATCCGAGATTAATTATGTTAAGAAAGTTAAAAAGTTCTGTTATTTCAACATGAATTGATTTAGATTGACCGACAGACGTAGTTTCTAATCAAGATTAGAGAATGTTCTTATGACAACCATGAAATATAAAGCAAATACAAGCGAATTACAATAAAGTACTTTTTTACTATGAAAAACTATAATTAATAAAATCAAATCCTCTCTTCATTGGTCGGGCGCAAGTATCTTGTAAGTCTATTTCATTTCCCATACATCCCATCGCTTAATAAAACAAGAAAGGGCTATATTTATACGAGTGTACAATTATACACAATGTTGTTTTTTGTGGAGGTATATGTTTTTTTCCAGTCATGTAGAGGTTCTCCCCCTTTTACTGAGAACAGATAATATATAATACACGCTGATGCCGTAAATCGTCAATGAAAGAAATATGGCTTATTTGTAAAATAAATAAGATTAAATGATTATTGTGGTTAGTGTTGTATAACGTTCTAGATTCATGCCGGGTAAATAGAATAACTCACTATGAACGATTGTCAAATCCACGAGGTCCTTTCTGTGTGTACTTTATTTATCTAAAAAACTAATGCCAAACTTACTGAATGAAAGCAATTCCTTACTCGATACATGCTGGCTCATATTAAATTCTGGTGTTGATGCAGTTTTCATGATTTCACATAGTACGTCAAATTCCAACCATCAGGTCTTTCAGTTGCAGACCAACACTAGTTTATTTTATTGTGCATGAACAATCAATTTGCCTGTTATTTCCTGCCCATTTCAATCAACAAACCTGGTATTAAGAAGAGTTTATCACTCTTGTTTTACTTTTTCAAGGTTCGACACCTGGTCAAAAGTGTCACCATTTATTCGCCACAGGCGTCAATAATGACACTATTTTTCATTCCTCATGTTTATTCGGTATAAACTTCAACGTGAAAGATTATCTTGTGCCGGTTAATAGAACAGCTATGTTCTTGTAAATTTCATAGCCTCCGTTAAATCGTTAGAGACTATTGTTACCCACCTTAATGTTGGTTGTGCGTGTAATTGTGAAGCAAGGGTTGCGCCATACACCTCTCCAGAGTCAGCACTTCTTGATTCCAGTCGCAATGGGAAGTTCAAGACAACTGGAAACAATACCAAGATAAGCGGAGAGCATCTACATCACCTGGTATTCCAAAATCGTCACACAGTTTAGTGCTATAAAGGAAACACAAATTTGAAATACATGAATTGCTTATTTTATTTAGTAAAGTATTTTTTTGTTTTGTAAAAAAAAAGTCAAATGCTAGTCTTTAACTATGATAATAATGTAATTTTGATAAATATTAAATAAAAGCTATATAGTAAATCCAAAAGTCGCAAACATATGTTACAACATTAGCTACTAAAAAGTAGCTAATGTTGTAACATATGTTACTAGAAAAGCATATGACGCAAAAAATCTCATTTTTTACTACTAACAATAAGAATATTAAAAAATAAAATCCAGCGAGAACTGTGGAAATTCCACGCTTACTGTACTTATATATCTGCCTAGTTTACTTATTATAATAATAATAATAATAATAATAATAATAATAATAATAATAATAATAATAATAATAATAATAATAATAATAATAATAATAATCGGTTTGAAATGATACGTGTATTTAAGTTTTAATGTATCAGACAAAAAGTATATTGTTTGCCCCCGTCAAAATAATTAACATTTTCAGTTAAATATTATTTAAATCAATAACACGAATATGTCTCTTCTGTTTTTAATTAATTTAGTATTTTTCAACAATTAATATTCTGTTTTTCTCGTCGTACACAATACTTTTCAACTTAATATGTTGTTTAAAATGAATAAAATGAGTGTCAACGTTTTAATTTAATTTAGTTACTGTTCGAATTAAAATCGTTTATAAATCAATAGTTTCTTCCGGCTTACCGTAAAATTATTTATTAGCTTAATATATTTTATATAAAAAAGACAATATATATTTTTTTCTTTTAAACCAATACGATTGGTGATATCGTTGCTATGAGCATAAAGTTACCTTAACTTATTATTATATTAGAAGGGAATGGTAAATAACTGGCTATTATCAAGTCAAGTGCTCGTAATTTATTACTGAAATATATTTGTTTACCAGATATGAATATGATAAGAAAGTACATAGCATGAGGTTTTATACAAAATTAGATATGGGCGCCAGCCATCACCACTATCTTCTAAAGCTGCCTGTGAATCGCATGTACTTATTTCGCAATATACTGTTTTTTTTCTCTTTTTTCTATTCTTTACTAATAGTTCAACACCTATTCAGGCTAAGAACCTACTAGTAGATTAGGATCAACAAGATGGACAGATTTACAAATGAATTGCGATGAATATTATAAGAGTGTTTAAAACAGTTACTGACCCAAAAATCAGCAGTTTTCCTATTGTCAAAAACATCGCTCGTGATATGTAAGGACTTAAGTAAAAAATAACGCATAATTCATAAATGTTACTCCCCCATTCATTTCTTGTAAGAATTTATTTCAGTAATGACTTATAAGTATAACTTACAAGTAGAGCGTTACTTTCCAATCAGCCTCTAGATGAAAATGAATAAATTCTGAACTGTGATGTTTGCCTCTGATTTATCATCATTTATTTTATTTCACGGAAGGATATTTTTATATTAATGAGTCACGACTTACTACGGCCAAAACCACCCGCGAAAAAGCTTAATGAGATTGTCTGTTTGATGATAAAACAGTACTATGAGAGGATTGAAAACAATCGTGAAAATAGTTAAAATTTGATAATTGAAGAGGATAGCTCAACGTGTATTTATTGATTTATTGATATTCGACATAAAAAGACAACGTTTCAGCGTCCAGGGAAGCAGTAATGCTGTAACGTGTTTAACGGATGATACATATTTAGGAAGAAACTATTTTTATGGAAATTTCGTTTGGGTGTAGGTTCACAGAAGGAAACAGGAGAGAGACATGCAGTTGGGCATAATAAGCCGAGTTCTAGCTGCGAATTTCATAGAGAGTAGAACTCATTCAAGCGTTGTCCTCGGTCATACAAAACAAGAATAGAAGAAATTAAGTAGTATTTGCACACCTTAATTACACCACTTCTATCTCTATCCTCTATCTCTTTCTCTAGTCGTCTTGTTATCTTTCTTTCTTTCAATCTCTCGTATTCGTCTATAACTCTCCCACACCCCCATTATTCTCCCTTGCTCACCCCATTCTTTTCTCTTATGTTTCTATCCTACATGGACCCCTTCCCATACAACCTAACTCTGACTCTTTCCACTATATTCGGCTTGGACTACTTCCTATACAATGTGATCCTTATCATACATTCTGGCCTCTTTCCATACTATCTGATGCAAACCTCTTCACATACATTCTTACTCCGACTTTTTTCCATACCATCCAACTCTGATTCATATACAAGAATTATTTTGTTTTTATTCATGATTAAATAATTTAGAGAGTGATCAAATATAAAATGCTGTGTTAAAAACTTGCCAAAAAACTAATAAAACATTACACGACCAGACGATAAATATTAGTTTGGGACCACGAGGAGATTTACTTTCAATTTTAAACACCATCAAGATGAGGACGAAAAATAAATAAAAGAAAAACAAAGAGATTACTCTTTAACAATTCTGTTTTATCGGCGAAAGTCCTGGACATATATTTATGAAAAACATAACTTGATTCATTTAATAACTATATATACAAAAATTACGTTTCTTGGTTTTCTCAAAATGTTATAATACAACTCAGAAAACGTTTTCCTAAACATGTGTGTCCCCGTCCGCAACTTCATATCACCTTAGCTGCACTTTACACATCAATTTAACTTTCTTCAGGTTCGTCAATACGACCAGTCTATAAAGATTCCTTTGTGACCACGCAGAGATTTACTTGCGAGTTTTAGTTCCAGCAAGATTAGAGGGAAAAGAGTAAAAGACAGGAAATTACTCTTTTACAAGGCTGGTTATCGGCGAAAGTCTTGCACATACATTTGATGAAAAAATAATATAATTCATTTGATAAATATATATATATATATATATATATATATATATATATATATATATATATACAATAACGTTTTTCGGTTGCATTTGTGCTTTAAAATATTTAATTCATATTAACATCCGGCACGAATGACGACCCCTCAGTTTTATTGCACCACCTTTGTTAAAACAGAGAATACTTATCTACAGACTCTAGTTATTGTAGTTTCAGGATATATTTATACATGATATTATTGCACGATCTTTAGACAAAACTGATATTAAATTTTATCTTAGACTTGTTCGGGGTACACGCACGACACGACAAAAACATCCGATGCATTTTTTAAATAATTTTTATTTTTTCTTGAATCTTCAGGGATCGGGCGATCCCATCTTAAAAAGAAGGCCGAGGGGCGATAATCTGCATACGGACATAAATTACCTAAGCGTATTACAATATAGGTGGTCGACCTACATTTTACACAAAAAAAAAACATGTAAACACATTACAAGTAATGGTGCTCGAAATTCTTACTGTGCAATTTTGAGTTTGTCAAATGAAAATAATCACCGCTTTTTCCATTTGCCGTTCTATCACGCTTACGTTTACGATTTCATTTCAAACGCTTAGCGTTCACATCTAATCGACACGTGTTTACGTTAAACATTCCTGTTTATTTAAAACGTCGATTTTATTTTAATCGAAAATTCGTACAGTGTAACCAAATAAAAATTCAAAAATCCAACAATATTTGTGGGCAAATGTATTTCAATGTATGCGTGACTTGTTTATTAAGTTAAGCCATTAGTGCCCAAACCTCTTTTTATTCATGGCTGTTTAATTATTACCACACCTGGATACAGCGGGGAAATTATGAATATGAGAGGCATACTCTTCTCTTAGGACTTGATTGATTTTTTTCTGTGAAAGACGCCTTCAGTTCAAGAATAGTCTCAATATTGTTTTTATAGATGTTATCTTTGAGATGAGGCTACATATAAAATGTTTAGTTAATATCTTTATCATGTATAACTTTTGTAATAAAATTAACTTAAACAGTCCACATAAAACACTACTTAAACAAATACCAACATATATTCATGCAATCAGTCTGAGTATTTGTCACGAGAACTGAACACAAACGTATATTGCCAACGTATATTTTCATACTATATATATGAAGATTGCGTAAGCATGAAACACATGTATATGTATGTAAACATTATAATTATTTAGTAAAAGAATATCTGCAAATTATATAGAAGTTACTCTTTTATTTTACCATGTTACTTGGTGGTTATCTAGGGGTTGAATGTCAGGCTGCAGTGGCAAAGGTGACTTTGCAACTGCGTTCAAATCATTCGAACGGCAGTATATATCATCTACTCTACTGAAGACTGCGTAAGCATCACGCACATGTGTTTGTAGGAAAACATAATTATTAATATGAATAAATAGTATATATATATATATATATATATATATACAGTAATTATTACAAGTTATTGTAAAAAAAGTAAGTACTCGATCGTAGCTTATTCAAGGGCTTATCTAATGTTATCCATTACGAAAACTATACATAGCAGTGTATGTTAGGTGTACCCGGGTGTTATCTAAATATTTATACTGGATATGAAGGTAGAATTTAGATTCTAGCAACCGGATATAATCATTATAATGTTTTTACATTGAATAGCTCAGATGAAAGTAAGAAAATACCCTGTTGATGAATCAATGTGGTTTTTACTAGCCGGATTCTACACCAGATTGAGCATGAGCAGATTAATTCAACCCAAGTATAATGCATAGTTATTTATTCAAATAATTGATTATATAATAAATATAAATATATATATATATATATATATATATATATATATATATATATATATATATTTTAAAGTAAATATAAATTATTTTTACCTACAGACATCGATGTTTCATGCTTACGCAATCTTCAGTGTAGATATGTAATTCATGTCGGTGGAACGGTTCGAACCTGTTTTTTTTTTAGAAATCGCCACTGATTTGTAGACGGGTATCGTTCCTCTCGGCCGGTGAGAATTCACATGACAAATAACGGAGATTTTAATCTATAAACGCCAAATCGGCGAGCGCTTATAAATTCAGTCAAAATGTGGCTGAACCTCAAACAAATTGCTAACCATTTTTTTTCTGCAACTGTATATTGCTGTAGTACACCATGTAGTACAGTTACACATAATGATAGCCAACAAATGTAGAGAAGCAGCTTGCAAATCAGTATTTATTGGTTGTAATTTACCATCTGAAAGTTTCCATCCCAACTCGTCAGATTTTAGCTGGTTTCTTCATTACTATTTCTGAATTTGGAAGTAAACTATAAGACTGTGGAGTTTCGTAGCTGCTCTTCTTGGTGGCAATGATTTTGCCTCAAAATAATTTAAGTGTTTATGCAACCTTTTCCTTAAAGCGCCTCAATTTGGAAACGGGTTATGGTTTCCCCATCATTACCATTGCACAGACACACTAAAGCTTTCTCCCCAGCTTCAATAACCTATTGTGCACTACTATCCATGCCTAACACTTCTTCCAGTTTGAGCAAGTTTCTATTGTTCATCACCTTTTCAAAGGGTGCTGCCCTCTTAATTCCATGAACAATTGATGTATAATCACAACTCAGTAGTGCATGGATGGAAATAATGTTGGAACTGACCACATCTCCCAAATATTTCCTCATCTCTTTGATGTTCCAGACTTTAAGACTTTTCGCATTACCATTTGCTTGTGGCGTGAAGAAGATCTTGTAGCCATCATCTCTATTGGCATGATTACATAGAAGGAAAAATAAGTCAGTGCAATCAGCTATCAAAATGTGTTTTCCTGTCTGTGCCAGTTCAAGAGAAGTCTTCACAATCAAATAGGTTAGCGTCTCCAAATGCATGGGCTACTTTACAACCTGTTTCTACCTAACCTTTTCCTAGCAAGTTGATGAACAATTGTTTGTTTTCTTGATTAGCTAGAAAAACATCCTTTTTTAAATTTGAAAACAATAACAGGAGTCAGTGACACATGAACATAAACAGAGCCCCCTGTTCGGGGTCGGTGAGTCGCGCCTTTAATGGATGGACCACTTTCATACTAATCAAAGACAGTGCATGTTTTTATGTCTAGTTTTGACATATCTGCGGTATTGGGCACATATCTAATAAAATGTGTGACCTTTTTGCCATGGGATACGTTGAGGTAGTGCTCTACCATCTAAGAGAAATTGTGTATATGAAGACTGTGGATCTGATTGTACATGAGAAGTCAGTTCTCATATTGCGTCTGCCAAAGCCGGGGTTTTACCTTCCGCGGTACTGCAAAAGAATCAAAAAGTGCAGGTGAGTAATTCTGCTGCAAATACTTAGCAACTTTAAAAAATGCATGCTTTCTCTCTGAATCCTCTGGTCTACCAAGGTTTTGTTTCTTAGAAGAATCAGCAGAAGAGAATGACTTAAGAATGTTTTTTCATTGGAATCAAAGTTTACAAAACATTTTCTGTGATAACGTCCTTCTTCTGAAACAAGGTCAGCTGCATAACTTATTCTACCTTTTACAGTGGATGCCCAGCCGTCTTTTTTCGGACGTTCTTACAAACTTTTTATAATCAGTCCGTAAACTCAAGAGTGTCTACATCTCATTTCTTTCTATCAGATTTTGCTCCAGATTCATAAGAAAAACAATGTTGCTTAAAGTTAAACACACACAAAGGGCGGCTTGCACGGGATAGCATTGCATTATAGGTGGGCCTGTTTTTACGGTCAATTTCTATGTATTTAGCGTTGATCCAACGCTGTCTCCATTTTTTGTCAAGACCGACCTGAATTATGACTTTCTCTCCACGTAGTTCAGAAGCTCTGTTAATAGAACCAATGCCATTCATGCTGACGACGAATGCTTCTTCATTACTGGACAGTTCATTGTTTCAAAAAGCACATTTCACAGCATCCATAATTGTCAGTACTTCACTTCGGCCGACTTGAAATTAGAATATGACAGAATATTAAGATCATGCAGTAATACATCAAAATAGATAAAAATAAGACATACAAAAGTTAATATTGTATTTAACTTTATGAACACTGTTGGTGTTATCCAATTTAATGTTGCTACGCTTGATATTTTTGAAGATAAATTTACAGAATTTGAGTTGAGAGATGGGAGGCTAGAATCGGAAGCGATCTTTAAAGATGGCGCCTGTTCACGCGTTTCCGCAAGGCTAATTTTGGTAAACTTTTTTTATCTGAAAGAGAAGTTATTCATGTCCAATATCCAAGTTAAACACCTTTGTTAGCAATTTGTTTGAGGTTAAGCAAAAATATCAGTTAGATTAGTTGGACTATGTATTGAGCAGGTAACATTGATTCTACAAAAAAAACAAGTGGGGTCGGAATCTCGCTTTAAAAGCATATTAGTACTGCTCGTTTATAAATTCTCTCAGAGCGCACCATTCCCTATTAACGGTTCTATATATATATTTTGGAAGTAAGTATTGATTGTTTTTATTTACAGACATTGATGTTTCATGGTTACGCAATCTTCAATGTAGAGATGTTAATGTATGTCAGTCGGAGGTCTTGAACACGGGTTTTACAAATTACCACTGATTTTAGTCGGATATCGTTGCCCTCTGCCGACGAGAATTCACATGAAACTTATGAGGCATTTAAATCTATAAACGCCAAATCGGTGAGCGCTTATAGTGAGCAGTTAAAAGTCAGTCCGCAATAAAAATCAATGGGATCAGAATTTCGCTTTTAACCTATAGTATTATTGCTTGGTTATAAATGCACTTACCCTAGTAAAGAGGGCTATATATACACACACACACACACACATATACCCATCCCCCCCCACACACATATATATATATATATATATATATATATATATATATATTCTACTCAGGAACCGCGAATTACATCCGAGGCGGACATTACGTCACATCTACTGAAGGACGTCTTATCGATAAACAAAACTAAAAGTTTGTTTATTTTTATTAAAAAAAAAGAGAGAAAAAAATCTCTGAAGATAGAGAGTGTCTCCGAAATTAATAAGATAAAAATAAAAAATAAAAATAAATAAATATGTCTTGCATTGTAAAAGGGCTTTTATTTTCAATTTGTAATACTTACCTTCAATGCTTATAAAAGAAGAACGACCAATATTTGAAGTGTATATATATATATATATATATATATATATATATATATATATATATATATATATATATATATATATATATATATATATATATAATGCATGTGCCATAATTATAACTTAATGCATTTGTTTCACGTGATACTTTCTTACGGCCTAGAAGATAGATCGGAGGATTGTGGAGTCTAGTGTAGCTCTGTGAACTCGGTTCGCGCCTTGTGGCTGTCTTAAATTATCATCCCCTACACCAATGAGAAAATAAACTGGAAACGACATCGTCTGTAGTTAAATATAAATTAATATGTATTTATGAACATTATATATATATATATATAACACACACACAATATATATATATATATATACATATATATATTGTGTGTGTGTGTTTTATATTAAAACATATCCTTTAATGAGTAGAGAGGGATAAGTTATGCAGTTTTTATAGGATGCATGATTAATACTGCCCTTTTTTTTGTTAGACGTCTGCTGTATCTGACTTACTCAATCCGTTTCAATGGTTTAAAATGTGTATATGATTTAAAACCTCACGATTCCAGACGTTGGCTAATAACCGCGAGTGTCAATCGAATATCATTAAGTTCTTAACAAGGACTTTTCAGTGCCCGTAACAATTCAATAATTGGATTATTCGATTTTAATTGAAAACGTCTGATTCTTATTTAATAATTGTTCTTATTCTGGGGGAAAATACATTTTTAGCTGTTCAAAATATAATTGGCTTCCACAGAGATGCAATTAAGTAACATTATTTTAATAGTTTGAAGAATACACTTAATTTAGTAAAATGTCCGTTCGACCGAATATACTTAAACACTAATACAATTCAGTAGCACATAGTTATTATATATTTAGCATACATATATGTTACATATTAAACGTCTTTATATTTGAATTTAAGCAATTCTTGCCATAGTTTGTCATGTTATACAAGCAGGCACGTCTGTCATTGATCAGAATGTATGGATGTCTCTGTTTATTTAGCTTCAAACTCTGAACCTACAATTATCTCTTTCATTCTTTTTTTCAAATTTCTATAATTTGTAATTGTTTATTAATAAATAATATACTATTGTAACTCCTGATTATTCAATAATGTGCAAGTATACATAATCTTAGTGGGCAGTCTGCTAATGAACAGCGACTTCGAACATTTTTCTGTTGAAATACTCTACTTGTCCCTCGAAAAAGAAATATAACTCTTGAGAAAATCTTCTCATTAAAATAGAACAATACTATACTATCTCGCTTAAATAAAAATTATTGCGTGATAGGAGAGTGTTATCGTCATAACACAATAACCTGCACCCAAAGAAAAATGAGTGGTAGTTCCAGGAGGATATTCTCATAATAACAGAACAGACGCTACAAAAAACAGATAATGGATTTATGCATGAGCGTATGATATGACTACAGAACAAATAATCCCCAACGCTTTTACCCCAAAAGTACGACGTAATTCCTGGAAAGACGGTATAGTAAAGAGCCAACGGACATATACTGCAGTAAGAACCCCCTGAAAAAAGCAGCAAGTCCTGGAATGATAGAATACTAACAACTAAACAGATACTACATTACCTCTACGAAGGAAGATATAAGGATTGCGACGATTGTCCTTTGACATATAATACACAACTCGACCCTCTAAATTGAAAATTAAAAGATAATACAAGATCGGCTTTAAGTGTAGAATTAATATTATAGTTTTGGCGTTCGACACCAACCACGTAAGATACCAAATACTTATTAGTAGTAGATCTAAACTACGTTGACAGTTTTCAGTCATGTGTCGTCGTTGGCTTAAGTCGAATATTTTTAGAACACTCTTTCGCCTCACGTTCCGTTCGTGCATAACGGAAGCAGCTGATCCTACACTGATGTTCTGGTAAAAATAGGTATAAAAGCGAATAAATCCCGTTGCTCAACACCGTTGTATATAACAGTAGGTTGGATTTTGTATTAAACGTAGTGCAACTTGTAGAATTATAATAAACAGAAATGTGTTTGTCTATCTACACAATGTTACAATGTTATGTAATACCTGTATCAAGATGGTCTGGTGGAAATTCCGTATGATATAATATTTCAGGAACTCTTCCCTTCTTCAGAATCGTGCTCAACTGAAGTTCCTCAACACTGTATAGATATGTAAGGAACAATATTCACAACTTTTATTTAAGATGATTTATCGCTTGGTAAATGATCACGTTTGAGAGTAGTCACTTATTATAGAACTAACGCTATGAGGGGTCTGTAGGGACATTTTTCCACTCATCAGTGAAAAGCTCTCCCCGTATGTGTCGAAAGACGATGACCCCCAATCTAGAAAGGGGAAAGTGATTCAGCAATTTAATCATTTATTGACCACACATAACAAATGCCTGTAATGTGGATGTTCGTAATTCCGTAACTACTATATTACCGATTTGGTGTAATGACCCGACTCCTTTAATCATTCTTATTTTCTATCAAGAAATCTGTCAAACCAAAGCACTTAAGGTTTGTATGTTAACCAGGTAAATGTTAATTTGTTTATATGAGGACTCCGGCTGGCCTTAACAAGGAATTAAGTTTATATTCCCAGTGCTGTGTGTGTACTTATTCTATCTTAACTAACAATAGTAAGTCAATGTCTTGGAATTTCCACTAGGTTGTAATTGCTATAACAGATGGTAACTAAACATGTACAGTTGTGTATTGCTGCTTACCTTCAATATTATCTGTTCGCTGTACACCAAGTTGATAAGGTACGCGGGCGTGTCTGACCCGTTTCGGTCGTTGGTGTCACCATCACATCAGTGTAATTCCGGCTGCTGATTTTGATTTTAGCGGTTTTATTCAAACACAAAACAAGACAACACAATTAACTATTGCACTGGAGTGGGAGAATGAAATACTTTACTTAGAGAAATAGCTTTTCTCTTTTTACTATCTGTGTCTACTGTCCCCGCCACTCACCCCCTTTTTGGGGTGGCGAAGACTTCGAGTTTTTAACGTGTTATCTACCTTCTGGTTGGAATCAGAAAGAGAGAGACAGAGAGAGAGCGAAAGAAAAAGAGAGAGAGAACCAGCCCTAATCGAAATTAACGTCATTTCGACTTCCGCTTTAACACTTTCCATCTTTCAGAGAGTCCTCCCACCCTTGGTACCCCCACTATCTAACCCAGTTTCTCAGTGTCACCTCAACCCAGGTGAGTCTGACCTGTCACAAATTTATAATCGAAATACTTCGTCTGTCAGATTTAACGGAGACAAATTCGTGTGCGTTTTATATGTGTGCTCCACACGGCATTACTCGAGAGGTTTATGCACATTTCACCCTAAGAAGAGTAATCCCAATTTCTGTGATTTAAAAAAAATCTGTGATCACATCTTTTTTATTCTCATGTGTTAATGGTTCTCAGTCCGATACACAGCATGTTTTTTAAAGATTATGTTTGTCAATATTATTCTCTGTTCGTTCATATTTTACTTCATTAATCGGGATATCTTGCAGTCGCTCAAAAATCCTCTCTTTCTGATAGCAAAGTCTCTGCAGAAGTTGTCTTGATTTATTTTCTTGCATTTCCTGTGATAAACAGTTATTTAGCGCAGTGATCAAATATTCCGCTAGTTATGTGTGCACTGATGGACTTTCTTAGATGTTAACACTTGAGCGGCGTCAGTTAAATGTTACAACTAAGCGTACTGTGCAGATGAATTGTCGACTAACCTTTTAGAGGTGATATTCGGACGTTCGCCAATATAGTTTCAAATGCACTCCGATGCATTAAACTCAGATGTATCATAGTCTAGTTTTATCACCTCCAGATTTGGTACTTTCTGAATTTGTTCTTTCTTTTTTAAACTGGTAGCTGGTTACCTAGTAATGACTGAGATATTTGATCCGCCTATTTTGTAGGGTTGTGTTGGTGGTTTCCATTTTGTGTAGATATGTTGTATGGAGATAGAAGACCAAATCCTTTCTGTAAAACAACAACTTCAACCTGCAGCATACCCCAACTCATCAAAACACACACCGTTTTATTATACAACCACTAAATTTACCCGACGTTGTTCATGTAGTATATACAGCAATAATAATAGCGTTTAATATCCTATCTAATTGTCAACATCAAAAGAACTTGACAGGAATATTAAAACTTCTATTCTCTGCAGTTATTTATGATAACTCGTTTGCAGTTTAATTTATTTACTGATTAAAAAATAATAATGTACATGAAAAGATATATGTTATTAAATATGTAAACAAATGCTCCTGAATTGTGGATGTTGATATGCTGACCATTTCGGCTACTTGTGTTTTGTAAGATGGCTTATTTTCAATTAATGTTCTGATTTGATCGTCATAGAAGATAGTCTGACTGAGTGTTTATCATCAATAAGTATGTAATCTTAAGCACTAAACATTGCGAACAACCTCCGTAGAGTTCTGTCAGCTAAAGCATTGTCCCCGTATACTGCACATATATTTATTTTATTTAAGAGGAATGTGTGCCTTAATAGAAATAGAAAAGCATCAAGTATCTAAAATGTGTATTGCAATCTTACATTTTCAAAGGGTTCCAAAATAAACACAACTTACATATTGTTAAATATACTTTATTAATATACCAGTAAAATGTTTAACTAAAAATATAAGTAAATTATATCTATAATAATTTGACAGGTCTTAACAACTTGAAACATGAACTACTAAAAATAAGCAGGAACTTCCCGGACAACCTCATAGAAAAAATACATGCATAGCTTAAACAAAATATGAGGAAATATTAAATTTCGAAAGTGAAATATTTTCTCAAACAGAATTAAATGAACTGAAAATGTATGTTATATCTTGAAAATAAGATCACCAAACTAAGTTCTATCTAATCTATATAAAGAAATGCAAGATATACCATTTTAATATTGTAGTTACACGCACATCTATGCGTCATATTAATGTTTTCTGTCATGTATACATATACATTTCATGTTTCGAGGTTATACATAACATAGTTCATGTTCTGAGGTTTTACATAAAACTAGAATAATCATTTTCTTTTATGCGCGCTTCACTTTTCGGCTCTGTGTTTTCCTCAGCGGAACGCTTGCAAATAACACTCTTGTCTGTAGTTCTGCTCATAACCTAGAGTGTTGCATGCGTAGTTCTCTCTAGACATACATTAACGATTACATACATGTGGATGTATATATATAAAAACATGAATATTTACACCGATACAACACAGCTAGATCGCTATTGCACCGACATTAAAATGAATGGATATTGGCTTATTATACTTTCCTATGAAAATTCTTAGAATTCCGAAGTTCTTGAAATGGAATACACTTCTTAACAGACACACACACACATTTATGTATATATTTGTATGTACCAATATAAAAATCCTTTATTTAGTTCATATCGATTTTTATTTGTTTTCTTATTTTGTACCTAGATTTTATCTGAAGACGAGGGTGATCATGTCATCATTCGGATGTTGTTCAAGTAAGCTGTGAATCTACTCGCGAAAAATGTGCAATAGTTTTTACAGCGTAATTTATATTAAATTACAGTATATTTTAACTGTAATTCTATTATATATGTATGTGTATATATATATATATATATATATATATATATATATATATATATATATATATATATATATATATATATATATATATATATTAGACCCCTCCCAACATTGCAAAAAAAACCCTTAAAATGGTTGTTCCCCAAAAACTTACTATGGTTATAGATTTGTAACGAAACGTAAAAAAAAAGAAATTTGTATACAAGTAATGTATGATGAATCTAACCAAGAAGCTTTACCGTAATAGTGATTATGATATAAGGCTGCTTGGAAAATCGATGTCATATCTTCAGGATTATGTTCTATATGGAAAAGAATGTAAAAAGTTCCGATAAATAAATGTAAGGAAACGCAGAATTTCCGAGTTATAGGGCATCGACACAAATGCTGATCAAAAACGTGTTTGTAAACACTTGCCGCTAACATGCAATGCACTATTATATATACATATTGAATATGTATACACTGTCTTCCTGACAGGATCACAGATGAAATAAGCGAGGGTTTTGGGGAAAAAGATTTGGATGACCTTATCAGTAGCGTCATCTTTGATAACAAAGAAAGACGGTCCGATCGCCACCCCGTGAAATGTGTGCCTGCTTATTTTAAGTAACAGAATACAATAACTCACATACATATGAATAAATATGACCAGCAGAAACTACATACTATGTAGGGAAAGAAATAGACTAGAAAAGAAAAGTAAACTATTTATGATATACTATTACAAAAGCAACACAAAACAAAACAAGCATGACAAAGTTGTTACTCATATAACTCTGGATCAATTTTTATATTTAGGCTATTCATCGACTCCAAACCAGGTGGTTACGTGTGGGATGTAGCTTATGTAATCGTTACTTATTTTTTATGTGCACCTTTCCATGTATGACAGTCAAACATCGAAATGAAAATTGTGTTATTTTAAACTACATTTACTTGAATTCAATTGAAACCAAATTAATGTTGTAATATACAGGTTAAATATTTAATTTGCATTGTGTGTCATGTAGTATTCGGCGAAAGTTGAACCACTCAAGTTTCATTTTACGACCTTACAGTTAGAAAATACATACAAATTGACCGCGCTTTCGTTGGATACACTCATGGTTCCACTTTCGCTGAATACTACATGAAAACATTGAAAAAATATTGCCCTACCAAATAAGCGAACCATATACGCTAGATAGTCGATGGTATATTCATAATGACGTAATCCTACGAAACTATTAAAAACTCCAGAAAACCCTAAAAAATAATTCAGTCTTTACATTTACAAATGAAGTAAATATTATCAATAAAATCCTCTTCCTACATGTACGTATTACACCAGAAACCTTACGCAATAATCGATTAACATATACAAAAACACACAAATGACAATTCCAGCTTCCTCATCTATTGCAGTGAGTGCCCACAAAATATTAAAAAAAAACTAATAGAAATGTTCGTCCATCGTGCGCATAGTATACCCTCATCTAGAATATGTTTTATAAAGAATAAGCCTACATAAAAATAAACACTAATCAATAACAAGTTCGCTTATAGAAGAGTCCATCAAACATTTTGTGTTTTCCTAAGTCTCTTACTTGAGTCTGCTTTACGTATACTTGATGACAGTTATTATATGGGGCAATGTATATACCAGCGTTAGATGTGGATTCATTACGGAATATCTTGCAGCATTTAATGTTTGTTTTATAGTGTGATGTGGTGTGTATTGTCAGAATTCCTAGTTTATAAGCGTGTCGCAAACTTTTGTGTTGTTGGAATGCGTGGGTAAAACAAGTCTATTTATGAGCGAAGTGTTCGGTGTTTCAGACTTGTGTGTATAGTACTTAAAGAATATCAGTAGTGTTTTTTATCTTGGCATATATATATATATATATATATATATATATATATATATATATATATATATATATATATATATATATATATCGGGTAAGGTACACGATAATTCATGAAACAGAAATGTCATGGTGGACAAAATGTGTGAAAAAATGACAAACAAAAAACAAGTTAAGTGCAGGAGAAAAACAAAAACAACAGATTTTTACCGGTTTCGTTCTGTTGGAGAACGTCGTCCGAAATGAAGGTAATAAAATAGTTTTATTTTGAAAGCACATACATGGGATGAGGGGAGGATGATCCGATTGAACCATATGAAGAAGACATTAAGTGATGTTCAAATATGACGGATGGGTGGCACATTCTTCTATGTTTCTTATTCTTCTTTTTATATTTCTAATTATTTTCTTTCTCTCTCTCTCTCTCTATCTATCTATCTATATATATATATGTATATATATATATATGTATATATATATATATATGTACATATATATGTATATATATATATGTATATATATATATATATACATATATATGTATATATATATGTATATATATATATATATATATATGTATATATATATATATATATATATATATATGTGTGTGTGTGTGTGTTGATCTAAATAAACAATAAAGGCTCTTCTTTGTTGGATTATATTTTATTATAATAAAACAAAGAATACATTTCTATAGTGTATCCCGCTCATACAAAAAGCTATTATTAATGGAAAAATGATGCACTTAGGGACCAGAGAATTACCTGCTTTTAAATTATGTTCTTTCAATCTCCATTGTTGCCTCTATCTTTACTATTCCTTGTCTTAATATGACATCTATGTATGGTTTGTAAATGTATTTCATATATATATATATATACATATATATATATATATATATATATATATATATATATATTAATATATATATATTTATATATTTATATAAATATATATATATATATATATATATATTTATATACGCTTATCTTATCTTATTACAAATACTTACATTTAGTATGCACTTTTTATTATATACATTTCCCCAAATTACAGAGCTTACTGTCCTTGGCTATTTTTATCTTTCACCGAGCAAAATGTTCAGTTTAGGTTTTCCTTTTTGGATTAATACCGTCGGATTTATTTTGTCTTTTATTTCTCATATATATATATATATATATATATATATATATATATATATATATATATATATATATATATATATATATATATAGACAGAGAGAGAGAATGTCTACACTATTGCATGCACATTTCATGCATATACAGATATCATATTATATACGTAATATAGTGTATAGTGTATATTCATTGTCAGTATTTACTTAAAAAGTTTTAAAAAGTTTTTAATCCAGTAGTAGATCTTACAAGGAGTATGACAGCCTTTTCAGTAGCTACACATACACGTTTATTTCCATTCCTGATGTAAATCGGTAGATGAACTGCAGTAATGAAAGATACATACACGTTTATGTATAACTTACTTGTCGTGAATATATATTCATACTGATGCTCTATATATATATACATATATATATATATATATATATATATATATACATATATATAATATTTATATTTTGAATTATAACAATAATTGAATTATCGTTTAATAATAATAATCTATCGTGGGGTGTAAAGCTCAATATATTTAATAGAGCAGTTTATTTTAGAGGTAAGAGATGAGAATAAAGAAATTGTGAAGATACAATATTTATTAAAAACATAAAAAGTTCAGAGCAAGGAGCATCATATCCTTAATCCATGGATTTTCAACAAGAAAATTAGACAAGCCCAATCAATCACTACTCCTTCAAACCCTACTAATAATTGTAACTGCCATCAATGTCCACTCAATAACAACTGCATACATAAAGACGTAGTCTATGCTTGCACTTTAACTAATATGTCCCAGCAATCCTCCAATCTCAATAACACTAAGGAATCCCCATCACTCCAACAATTGCGACTACCTAATACCAGAAATGCACACCCAAGCAACACCCATAACACCACAACTCCGAACAACAGCGATAACCCAATTAAAACTAGAATAACTAGACCTACTATATACACATACATGCGCCCGGCGTTCCAAGTAATAAAGAACCACATCTCCTCACACATGTATTCATTAAACAACAATTCTAAATTAAATAATATCCCATTCTCTCTAAAAAAATCAAAATCATACACCCCAGGCGTAAAACATTGCCAACTTGGCACCTCTGAGGCACTAATGATAATCATCACTGCAAGAGAGAAAAATATCATAAACTCAATAAATAAGATAATTTCATACTGTCACCATAAAAGAAAATTTAAATACGCCCAACTTATAACCCCAATAGACACCCCCACCACCACATAACCTATAAATCCTACCCCTAACATAGTTATCCCGCCTATGTCCCTTATTGGATCGGTATGCGTGTATGCATATCTATATATACGGAAGTATGCATGTACGTCCGAATATATGTATATTATGTTGTATGTGTGTATGTGTATATATATGTTATATTTATGAAAGATATGGGGGATATATCTATATATGTGATGATTATGTATATGTGCATATACGTTTGCACATCTGTATGTTATGTGTATACATATGTATATATATATATATATATGTCTATATTTATATGTGTATGTATGTGTATGTATGGGTATATGTATGTGTGTATGTATGTATGTATGGGTGTATACGTATGTGTATATGTGTATGTATGGATGTGTATGTGTATGTATATATTGTATACATATATATATTTATATATGTGTGTGTATGAGCATGTATCTATGTATGTTTATCTGTGTATATGTATATGTGTATGTGTATGTTGTATGTATATATGTATGTATGCATGTGTGGATCCGGCTATATTGTATGTATCGTATATGTAAACCCTACACCAATATAATAATAATAATAAATAGATTAGTAGAATGTACAACTCAGATCTGCATTGTAAGTATTATATGTATGTGTGTGTATATGTAGTTTGTGTGTGTATGTATGTACATGTATATGTGTGTCTATATGCTTGCATATGGATGTACTTCATGATATATGTTATATGTATGTATCGTGTGTATATATATATGCATCTTTATCTATGTGCAGATCTGTATATATACGTACTTGTCTTGTGTCAGAGAATGCCCCGCACAACAACTCCATGTATGTAGATCTGCACCCACATGTATCCGTGTGAGAGATGTGCACCCATGTTCGCTTTTCTGTCACTCTAAAACCATATAGATGTCTTATGAATCCGTTATTTGAATTCAAAATTATTGAGACCATAATCTTATTTGATACCCAACAGACGATAAACTAATAAACAAATACCATCTACCTTTCTAAATTTAAAATCTCTTCATGCGAACTTGGGTTTCTTCTCTTTTTAAAAAAATGGTAAATAACTTTCTTAAGAAAAACCTTTTTTTAAGATAAATATCCTACTAAGAGAGCGTCCTAACAAGTTTTTCTATAAAAAATAACCCTAAACTAATAACTTTAGCCTTTAACCTTTTAAACGCCAAGACAAGAATTCAAGCTGGCCGAACCCATAGATAAAATCATTCAACTCAACGAAATATAAAAAAATCCCTTCTCCCCCCCCCCTTCATAAACATCATGAAGCCTAAAAACCAAGCGAAACCTGACACTCAATCTGATAGATAAATAAAATAAAAAATAGATGTAAGAATATACTTTTAAACAATAGTATGTACGAGTACTTTTGTGTGCGTGTGTATATATCTATGTTGTCTTTGTCTGTGTGGATCAATGTTAGTATACATGTTGTATATATATATATATATATATATATATATATATATATATATATATATACCTATTATGCGCGTATGGGTGAATATGGATATGTATACTTAACATTTAACCCTTCTTTAACCCCCTACACCTCACCTGCACCACCACCACCAATCACAAACAGCTAATATTCTTACCCAACCCAACAAGAGAAGTATTTTCCTTATCCATCACCTGTCTATAACAACGTTTTATTCGGCTCTGACTTAAACTACCTGATCTGAATATATATATATATATATATATATATATATATATATATATATATATATATATATAACCTGCTGATACTCGTTTTAACCAGGAAGCGATGATTGTTCGAAATCCTCAATTTCTTATATATACCGAACCATAACAGACAAAAATCAATCCGAAAACGGATACTAATACACACACGGGATTAAATGAAAGTTACCAATTACCAAAGACCACCAACATCTTGCAAACACGTTTGGACTACTGAACAATTTGAGTATTGCTTTCTTTTTTCAAGAATTCATTCCTAAATAACGGATGCGTTGATTTTTATTTCAATTTTATTTTGTCATGACGTGTTTTTAGATAACATCCACCCTGATTTTACGCTCTTACCTCAACAGAAAACTCTTCACCTTTGGCCCGTATTGTGTTCTTTATTTCTACTTTGTGTTACTCTATATAAAATATTCCAAGTCAAATGTTGCCGATAATATTAATTATCACATTATCGGCTTCCCCATCCTCTGATGAGAAGAAATGTTTTCTTTGAAAATTTATGGAATAAGGATATGAGGCTCTTTGCTCTGAACTTTTGATGTTTTTAATAAATATTGTATTTTTACAATTTCATTATTCTCATCTCTTACCTCTAATATATATATATATATATATATATATATATAGGATCGAAATAAACCAAAGTGTAAACTTTTAGTAGATGGAACCTAGTGTGAAAAGGATTAGCTCAATATACGAGATAGAGCAATATATATCTCTCTCTCTCTCTCTCTCTCTCTCTCTATATATATATATATATATATATATATATATATATATATAGTTTTCAGGTTGATTATTTTTGATAGGATTCCGAATCAAAGAGCTATATGTCCGTTCAAACAGAGCATGAATACGTTATGAGGTTTAAAAAGACTAAATATACATTCGGATTGTACACATTATAAGTTATTTCGACCGTAACTAGGTCTCCTCGGATGTGTTTTCAATCACGATTCAAACCCAAATGGAAGAATTTTAACACCTTTATATATTTTAAAACAAAGTAAAAATTAAGAATAAAATAAAAAATAAAAAGTAGAAAAATAAAAATTTCAACGATATTCCATTTATTGATTGGTCTCTTTATAATATAGAAGGGATGGGAAGGGGTGATTATGTTAATTAATAAATTAGGGTGGTGGCATTAATGGAGTATAAACATATGTAAAATAAAAGTCCAAAAAAAAAAAATGTAGTTTTTTTATTTATTCAAGAAGTCAATCCTCGGTTTAAAAGGTGAATATAACTGATCATGATTAAAACCTAATTGCGTTCGTTTAAAGGAATAAGAATTTTTTTTAATTATGTAACAATGCGAAAGTTTTGATTAAATTTCAGATTGCGAATGTTATACGTTTAAAAATTAAAATACGTAAATTACGATTAAAATAGGTACTGCAATTGCACATGATTAAAAAATGCTATATTATATTATAGGTTTTGATTAAATTTCAGATTGCGAATGTTATACTTTTAAAAATTCGTAAATTACGATTAAAATAGGTACTGCAACTGCACGCGATTAAAAAATGTGATATTATATGACGATGAATTAAAAGTATGGTGAAGTTAATATAGGTTTTATTTACAAAATAAATAAATAAAAGTAAATTTTTAAAAAATATAAACAGTAAAAAAATAATAATTTACAAGTTAGTAATTTTAAATTTGTGACGGTGTCTACATTTTGCCAATAATTCGTCCCTTTTATTTAAAATATTGCTGTCTTCATATTTTAGGATTGTAATTTTTTCTTCCAGCCATAGATTGCATCTATGTCTGAAACCCCTAGGAGTGCTTGACTTACATAATATAGCCCAATCAATTATTGGTTTTAATCCCCTATTTTTTAAAAGCCACACATTCTTTGCTAATTCAGTTTCATTAGTGATATTTTGATTAGAGAACGGATGTTTGTGTGTGTAAAAGCGTTGCTTCCATTTGCCAGCCGATATTCCTATATATAAAGTTAACAAACTATCATCCAATGCAAATATTTTAACGCTAGTAAACACACATTCGATAATGCATTAAACAACAGTGGTTTTAAGAAAAAATTAAGATATGTTGAAGAGACAAAGAAAAGCAAACCTAGGAACAGAGGACGGAGAATTATCTGGTTCAACCCTCCATTCTGTCAACTATCCAATATTAAGATTGGTAGAACATTTTAAAATTTATTGGACACACATTTCACCAAGAGTAACACCCTATATAAAATATTCAACCGTAAAACAGTAAAAATTAGTTACTCATGTACAAAAAACATGGACACCATAATCACTTCTCAAATAAAAAGATTTTAGAAAGAATTACTAACAAGAGTAAGGTCAAAGAGAAGAAATGCAATCGTCGTATTGAAAGCAACTGCCCGCTGAAAGGAAACTGCAATATAGATAATGTAGTATACCCAGCCACAATTTACCCACAAGAAAACATACATACCAAAAAAATATATATAGGAATATCGGCTGGCAAATGGAAGCAACGCTTTTACACACACAAACATCCGTTCTCTAATCAAAATATCACTAATGAAACTGAATTAGCAAAGCATGTGTGGCTTTTAAAAAATAGGGGATTAAAACCAATAATTGATTGGGCTATATTATGTAAGTCAAGCACTCCTAGGGGTTTCAGACATAGATGCAATCTATGTCTGGAAGAACAAATTACAATCCTAAAATATGAAGACAGCAATATTTTAAATAAAAGGGACGAATTATTGGCAAAATGTAGACACCGTCACAAATTTAAAATTACTAACCTGTAAATTATTATTTTTTACTGTTTATATTTTTTTAAAATTTACTTTTATTTATTTCTTTTGTAAATAAAACCTATATTAACTTCACCATACTTTTAATTCATCGTCATATAATATCACATTTTTTAATCGCGTGCAGTTGCAGTACCTATTTTAATCGTAATTTACGAATTTTTAAAAGTATAACATTCGCAATCTGAAATTTAATCAAAACTTTCGCATTGTTACATAATTTAAAAAAATATATTATTCCTTTAAACGAACGCAATTAGGTTTTAATCATGATCAGTTATATTCACCTTTTAAACCGAGGATTGACTTCTTGAATAAATAAAAAAACTACATTTTTTTTTTTTACTTTGATTTTACATATTTTTATACTCCATTAATGCCACCACCCTAATTTATTAATTAACATAATCACCCCTTCCCATCCCTTCTATATTATAGAGCCCAATCAATAAATGGAATATCGTTGAAATTTTAATTTTTCTACTTTTTATTTTTTATTTTATTCTTAATTTTTACTTTGTTTTAAAAGATATAAAGGTGTTAACATTCTTCCATTTGGGTTTGAATCGTGATTGGAAACACATCCGAGGAGACCTAGTTATGGTCGAAATAACTTATAATGTGTACAATCCGAATGTATATTTAGTCTTTTTAAACCTCATAACGTATATATATACATATATATATATATATATATATATATATATATATATATATATATATATATATATATATATTATATATATATATATGCATAGATCGCCCTACTAGTCTCATTCCACTTTTACAGTAAACTCTTGAAATTATCAACTAATCAAGCGATAGTCCACTCTTTTGATTATGCCAAACTCTTTTTTTAGAACCAACTGTATTGATTAAGGAAAGCCCGTTCTAATGTGGGTATTCTTACGGTCATCTCAGAACGGATTACAATACCCTTGTAATTTCTAGCAAAATTAGGGCGGTAGCGCTTAATATATCCAAAGCGTTGGACAAAGTATGACATGAATAGCTTCTTATGATAATATAATTTCATAGTATTACTGGGCGAATATTTAATATAATACGATCTTTTTTAACATAAGGAAATATCTATAGTGTATTTGATAGTAGTACATACAACCAACATGCCATGAATATAGTTGGGCTCAATGTATCCTCGTTTGGACCGTTATTATTCTTAATTCTTATAAACGATGTCCCTGATGCAATTGGGTCTGAGATTCGTACGATACCACGCTTTATTATCTACATGTGTGATATATACATATATAAGTTGTAAAATGTATTGCAACTAAGTCAAAACCTATTTCCTCTTAAAATTATCAGAAACCTTTGCAACCAACGATTTACATAGCTAATAGGACTCACCCTACATAAATAGGTAACATAAATTAGAACAAATATATAGAGACAGTTGACAATGCTGTTGCAAAGAATGGTGGCTTCCTCTACCGAGCAAGACTGGTGCTACACGTTCAAACTTCTTTACAAAAAATGCACCTAATATTGAAGTATGTTTCCATCATTCTCTATGCAAAATTCAATCATGTTCTGCAAAGCAAAAAACGAAAACAACAATTCACCTCCTTCTTTTTTTCCCCCACTGTTTCCTCCTACTAACGAGGCCACCAGTTTTCCGTGGGATGTATCCCGTAATGCTCAACGACGGGATCCTTGTGGCCGAGTAGTCTATATATCCTAAAAGTAGTTGATATGTCCATTGCAACATTGCACGTTGGTCCTACCTGGGCTAGACCGTAAGTTTTAGAGGCTTGATCCAATCAATAGGCTGGTCACGTCAAACCCCACCATATACAACCCACACTAATCTTCTCACAACAATTAACATTCCTATTTTAACACCCAATAACAACAACTAATATATACCCCTAAAACATGGTGGAAAGCGGTGGCTGAGGATCAATTAATTATGGCGAAAAAAAGCATTGATATGGCTGAAACATCCCTGACATTTCCCCCTTAAAAAAGACAAAGGAAAATTAAGAAAAAAAGGTGATCAGTGCTTCACTTAAACTAATTATATCATATCTGTATTTCTGTGGTTGCACTTTCCACAAGAGGCTGTCAAGCGGCTGTGGTGCTAGGATGATGATAGAACACATGGATAATTTACGCCCCCGAAACACCATTAAAAGATATCACTCTGTTGTCTAAGAAACATCAAGCTCAGACGATGGGAAAATATACAACCCACCAAAAAGAAGCCCCTCTATATTTCCCAAGATTCTTAGTAACATAACTATTATAAAGCAAAACTTAAGTGACTTATCACCATTGTTAATCGAAAAGCACTTACCAGCTAGAGCAATGCAAAGTAAATTAAACAAACTAAGACACGGACATTTTTTTGTCAGATAAAACTACAATAAAAACGCCCAAAACCTATTAAAATGGGGAGTTTCATCAACCATTCATGGAAAGTTGTTTCCACATGAAAAACTAAATACCATTAAATAAGTCATAAGCAACCAAGAAATATCCTTGGCAACTACGGAAGAAATAAGAACAGCATTACCAGAACAAGGCGTAATTGATCACACACGCATAACCATAAATAATGGTCGTATCATACCAACTATTACTGATATACTGACCTTTGACGCACTTGCAATTCTGAGAGATGTAAAAATTAGCTACTTAATTGAAAAGGTAGAAAAACATATCTCGACCCTTTAAGATGCTACAAATTATAAAAAATGGAACGATAGTGAAATATGTAAAGAATCACACTTTGTAGGAGACGTGGTGAAAAAGATACCAACCACACAGAAGATGAATGTCATAACAATGGCAGATGTTCAAATCGCAACAAAGGCAACACAGCCTGCTCTAAAGCTTGCAAAATCTAGAAAAAAGAAAACACTGATGTTAAACATAAGAGAAACTTATCTTACCTTAATGCACGGATAATTATATTAGAACAATCAATACAGAAGACACACAATTATCAAGCCCATTAACCCAACAAAATTAGAACAAGCTATTCGATCAAGTTAAAGAACTAAGATATCTACTAGATATATTAAAACAAAACTTGTAAGCCTTACACGTAGATCCAACATGGAATCTAATCAAAACAAACATCTACACTCCCAGATCGACGAGACAAATGATGCTACAAAGCAAAAACAAATTTCAACACAAACAATTTCCGAAACCGAAACATCCTTTGAAGAAACAATACAACACACACAACAAAGGAAACATTACTAATCTAATATATAAAGTACAGACGTTTTTTCCCCTGTACCTTCTCGGAGTATGGGAAAATAGCCACATGCATCACAGGCTACTAAACTATCCACTATACTACACTTATTCACTCGAGCGTGTTTTAGTAAATGTGTTATTATTTCTTTCGACATAACAATAATTATTACATTTCGCCCGCCATCCACGTCTCTCTGAAAAAACAACTACATATAGGTGGTAGCAAATACTTTTCTCTCAAGTATGTACTGTCACTCTACTAATCGACACCGGGAACTAATAAGCACAGTTTAATTTTCACAAAACACCCTGTCCTTATTTGCCTGGTATTAATTTACTACATAATATAAAGCTATACGCAAAGACTTTAATGACCCCTCCCGTTCAATCCGATTATTTTCCGCGAATATCAGAAAACTTTATTGTACTTTTAAACTCGAAACGGTAGCGCAGTGGTTATACAGGCAGGTTTAGTGATCGCCATTTTCAGCGTTCGATCACATTCTACTATACCATTTTTTATTTATTTATAGCATTGGCAAACACGTTAGAGGGGGGAGAATAAACAATACGCCATTTTATTTTTATTCGATGTCATGCAATAGGTAGTACTTTCTCCCATGCAACGCCGGGCGACGGGTCCCGCTAGTGTAAAATAAAACGAAGTATGAACTTGAAAAAACCCTGAACAATAAAAAACCTGAAAAAAAGCAAATCACAAGGCTAAAAATCCGAAAGTTCACGACAATAGTCTTTATCTAGGCACACACTAGAAGTAAGATCCTCAAAAAATAAGAACCAGGAACAAAGCCGCCACAACAAAATAACAAAGAAAATTGAACTGGATAAACACCCCCAAACGTCATATAATGATATCCACAATTGTAAATAGCAAGATACCCAAAAAGCAAATCCCTTTTTTTTAAATTGCACGAAGTTGCCATATCAGTATCTCTCCATAAAAGGATAACAATGTGTTTCCTATACTTACCACCAAAAGTGAAGATTAATAGAAATAGAGTTGGATAATTCAATCATACACCTTCTTTAACTTTACATCTTTGTTGGTGACTTCAATAGTCATAATCAAATTTATGGAAGTAAAGAAACTCATGGAAAATGCAAAATAAAAAAAAAGATAATCAATTAAAGGAATCTATGTCTTTTCAATCAAAAATATACACGTCCATCGACCCAGAAACATGCTCATATTCTGAAGTATACCTTACACTATGTGCGCCCGCTACATTCCTAGATTTAAATTAGAAATCACTCAACGATTTCTGTGGCAGTGACCATTTCCCAATAACTTTAGAAACTCCCAAGTAAAAAAAGAGAGAAGAAATCAAATACTGGAACCTATACAGAGCTAGCTCGGATGAATATAAATTATATTACTAAATAGCCTCCTACACAAATCTAATAATAACACAAACCAAATACCATATTTCTAATAAATACTTCTGAAAATTGCTGAGGAAAGCATACCTAATACTTTTAACTCGGGTGTAACCATGAATGGCAAACTGGCATACGCACACATCGTACTGTTCTAAATTTTAAAAAATTAAAATAAACCAAAGAACACTTTAACTGTTTAAAGATCTCTCGGGAAAAATAACGAATAACGATTACGAGTAAAAACGAACTACCTTGTGTATCAAAACTCAACATTAACACTACCAATATAGAAAATGATACGCAAAATCTCAGGCAAATATTCGAAAACATTATTAAATTACTTGCATCATAAAAATATAGAAGCAACGACCAAGTAAGAAAATTTAAATATTCTTTGCAGATTACTTTGCTAAAAACTATTTTCAGTAAAAGGAAAATCCTAGCTTCCAAAAATCGGGCAAAATAAAGAAAAATAAAAAAATAAACCCATGACAAAAGAACTTACTACAAAAATGTCAACATAACACCAAAGAAGCTTTACATTACACATAACTAATCTGTAGGCCAAGAAGAGATGCATTATGAATTTTCTTTAAATTTACCTTTAATATCTCTTAAATACCTCTTAAAATATTCTATGATATATGGAACAAAGGTGAAGTCTCCTGACAGTGGAAATATGTTATAGTAATTCCTATTCCAAAAGCAATGAAAACAGATCTAGACGAACAGAAAGGAAATAATACTTAAAGATTGAAAAAATCGTCAGGTATATAACCAGTATAACCAGACACCGTTACTTATGCACAACATTTGAATGAATGATTAATAAAAGGTTTGTATAGTGACTGGAAAACTACCTACTATCCACATTACAATTTAGTCTTACGAACAGAAGAACCAAATATATTGCAATAGAAACATATGTGATTAAAGGTGCATTATACGTAGATGACTTCATAGCCTAAAGTTTATAATATCATCAAAGACATTGTAATAGAAACATATGCGATTAAAGATGCATTATACATAGATGACTTCATAGTCTGCTATCTATCTAGATAAATAAATATGATTTAACTACTACAATTAAACATAACTAATATAACCGAATAAGCAACAAAAACAGTTTTAATTTTCAAAAATTATAACAAAATGTCTGCACTTTTTCTACAAGACAAATATACATAATTACTCCATCATGAAGATCGAAGAAGAACAGATCCCGATTGTCAACAGGTAAACATTTATAGGCATGTTATTTTATAAACAACATTATTTGATTCCCCATGTACAATATCTTAAAAACAAATGTACTAAAGCTACACAACTATTACGCGTGCTTGTCGACACAGATAGAAGAGCTGATAGACAAACACTCTTACATATTTAACGCACTAAAATCTACCATATACTGGATTACGACAGACTTATCGATAGGTCATCCAGAAAGTCTCATAAAAAAGAACTCGATACCATCACCCATGAACACTACAGACTGATATTAAATGCATAGAGATCCTCCTCATTTGAGAGCCTATATGTAGAAGCCCACAAAGAACCCCTTAAGATTAGAAGTTAATAATTGGCTATGCTGTACATAATAAACTCAAAATCGTGTATAACCAACCCAACATTCGAGAATATATTAAACACAGAACTATTTTCTGAACAAAAAAGAAAAATGATTAAACATTTTCGCCTTAGAATAAAACTCATTTTAAAAGAATCTGAAATGCAACTGTTCTACATTGGCATTTCAACTTTAACTGAAACTCAACCTTCGATCACTACTCCTCCAGAAGATGTACTGCCAGTAGACAAATTAACAAGAAAAATACTCAAGAAGAACCTGGAAAACCACTATGTTTGCAAATACATTTACATTGATGGTTGTGAAGATGCAGACAGACCCGGTTGTGTAGACAGATTTGGATGCGCTGTTATATTGGACAAGAATAAAATTCAGTGTAAACTACCCGACAAAGCGTCAATTTTTTGTGCCGAAGCTACAGCCATATACCTAGCCTTAAAAATAATAAACAGAAGTAAGACTGATACATTCATCATCTTCTCCGACTACCTATCAGTGCTCACAGCAGTGCAGAACAAAGAATGGATAACCCTCTAATCACGTTCATATATAACGAGAAGCATTGTAAACTTAAATAATGATGTATTCCCAGGCATATCAGCATTCGTTGAAACGAAAAGGCGTAGAGAGCAGCAAACGCATCGCTAATCATGACACTAACCAATACTAGAATTCTATACACTGATTTTCGACCTTCTAATCGAATGAAAATGACAAACATGTCAGGATAATGCCAATGTAATAAATTACACATGATTTGGACAACTATTGTCGAGTGGTCTTTATACAACAGAAATGCAAGAAGAGAAGAGGTTGTGGTAGTCGGACTTTGTATAGGACATACATATATTACCCACAACCATTTATTGAAAGGTGCAACATCCCCATTGTGTATATTATGTAAACACTTTTAGAGTCAAAGTCATAGACTGCCAGGATTTACAACAAAACCGACGGAAACACTACAACTCGAAAAATCTAACGACATGTTTAATGTAACTAATTTGACCAACATCTTAGACTTTATTAAAGAAGTTGGAAAGTTTATCGTCATTCTCTTTTTTATCAATGATAATGTACTTCAGGGCTCTATTTTAGGTCCAACACTATTTCTTTTCTATATAAACGATCTTCAAGAAAATATTGTCTAATAAATTAATATAAATGCTGATGATAACACTCCCAATGCTGGTGTTGCCTCTCGCCCATCTCCCTCGGATCAGTCGAAATATGCAGCCCATCATGTAATTGCCTTGCGTCAAGTTGTGGATTGGCGTATGAAATGGCCTGTTTTATTTAATCCAGTTTCGACTCAGATCATGTCTCGTGCCCCTATTATTCTTGAGAATATCATGGATGGTTCTGCTCTTGAAGAAAAAACGACTCATAAACGTATGTGTCTTTCATTTTCATCAAATCTTTCTTGGAGTTAATACATTATATCAATTGATCTTTCTGCTGTTCGTAGAGTCAGTGTACTGTATCGTTCCAAACCCTTTCTTATACATGAGGCTGTTTTCTATCTCTACAAATCTACACTCAGACTATGTATCGAGTACTGTTGTCATATTTAGACTGGTAAATATCTGCCCCACTTGAGTTCTTCATAAAGTGCAGAAACTTATATGTATTCTGATTGGCCCCACCCTTTCTTTTCTCACGCACCCTCCCCTCACATACGTGAGGTTGCTAGTCTCAGTCTTTTAATAAACACTATTATAGCATGTGTCTTTCGGAATCATGTGATCTACTCCACGCTAATTTTATTCAAGATCGTTTTACTTGTTTGCCCAGTGATTTCCATCAATTAGCTTCCTATTCTCGTATCTAATTTCGGAGAACCGCAGGCCTATGGGCCACTCTTCGTCCTGACTGTTCTCATCCTACCTATTACCCTGGTATTTGCATTACTAAAGCCTATAAGCATCTCCGGTCTTTGCAATAACAATATTTTTTCTTGTTAGCTGCTTACATTTAATGACGCCATGCCTTCTATGGAGCGATTTCCATGAATTTTTATTTAATTTTGTCACAAGTTAGAAGTAAAACATACACTTCAACGATTTTGCGAGCACTCGTATTTTCAAAATAGTTTAGGAATCTTTGGAATATGGATTATAAATCTATTAAAACGGGGTAAATAATTCTCACAAATTCCCATTTATTGAAAGATTTTACAAGCAATGTACATGAACTCGTTTAGTAAATAATAATTATAAGCACATTATTATAAAATTCTATGATTATACTTGGTATTAAAAATATGATCAGTTAATTATTAATCGAGAAAACGATAACGTAATAATAGAATGTGCTAAGAATATAACGGCATGATACAAAACAAAGAAAAAGGTAAATCCAGGTCAACGCCGATTTGTTATGAAATTTAAAAAAATAAAATAAACCAATATATTTGTTCATTGTTTGCTTTTATTTTTATTTTATTTATTATATTCTTGTTAAAAATAAATGAAAATTAAAACATTGTAAAAATCTTCAGAAATCTATGTTCATTAACAATATTACTTTAAATATTGACTGCATAAGGTCGACATCATTTATTTAGGAACTATTTCGTCATGGTGATTCATAAGTCGTTTGAGATAAATAACCGAAATTTAAATATTGTAAATAGTCAAGGTTAATTTTGTTTTATACAAAAATGCAGATAGGGAGTGGAACACATTTGCGAGAGTTCAGATTACTCCGATTTTTGTGAAATTTAAACAATAGGTATTAGACATTGATAAATGAATATTCCAAAAATTCCAGTTTCCTTGGAGCATTGTAAATGGTTTATCGTGTAGGTATAATATTGGTACAACCTAACATTTAAAAATTCAATTTTTTTAGAAATGCATTTAATTTGATCTATAATCAGTAAACACGAATTTAGCAAGATTATCTGAATTAAATATTTTCATAAGACTCCTTAAGTTTAAGCCTGAGATTATGAGCATTTATTAGCAGCAACATCATGTAATGGATTAAGATCAACATTGGAATAATGATTCTAGATGTAAGTTTTAGTAGCATTACATATTGATTTTTATATTCGTATGAGGGCATAAATTTAGTGCAAAGCTATTCTGCTCGGATAATTTATTTTACTCGGCTTTGGATTAGTATTCTTACTATTTATGTATGTTAAAGTTTAAAGAATAGACCAATTATTCGTACGATTGTAAAGTAAAAGACTAAGAAATCAAAGTTTAAAAAACAGCAGGGCAACGCCATGTAGCCAAACAAATTAGTGGTATAAGAAAAATTATGTAATTGTCTTTCAAATGAAATTATCTTGTATCGCAAAATACGTCACTCGTTTAATGCAAAGGCGCTTATTCAGTTATTCACACTCCAATATGGTGATACCTCATATTATGGATACAATAGCTTTCCCGGTGATTCTTGTTGTACATATAACGATTAAAGTTAATGAAAGGAATTTTTATTTTCCAAAACCATAGTTACATTATTTTCATAAACATTATATTTTTCCGGAAATAAGTCATCTTCCAGTGCTGAAAACTATAAGTTCATATTTTGTGTCAGACTTTTTATTTGAATCTAATCTTCTGTCGCTTAGCTAGCGTAAGAATTGAACATACACAAATATTATTTTTTTTAAATTATTCAATGTAAGCACTTTCTTTAAATAACAACACAAATGAACATGTATTTCATTGTCTGAATTATAAAGTAAACATAATACATGTCAGACGTAATATGTAATTTCGTCAACTTGAGAGTTAAAGCGATATGAAACAGCCCAAATATATTCTGTACGAAGCATGCAAGGTAATTCTGAATGCGCCGATGGTACATTTTTTGTGGGGTTCCACGACTTGGCATTGCAGTGAAACACTTAGTAAAAACAATATTTCCCGTTGATGATGATGTTCGTTTTCTTTTTTACTAATTACATGATTGGTAAGCCAAATAACCTCAGTGTTTGAAGACTTTGTTTAGCTTTAGTGTATCATCATAAGTTATCACTTATAAGGATACTCGTTAAGGAGACAGATTGATTTTTAGTTTGTGATCGCACATATTATGAGGAGATTGTTTATGTTTAACTAATTCGTTTATTGCTAAAACATGTCTAAAATGCGCATACTGGTCTATAAAAACCGTTCTGAAAAAGAATAAAGAATTAAAAAATAATACACTAAAGATTATTTGTTACCACAATAAGAGCAAAACACGATAGTATAAAGAAAAAGTGATCAGATTGAAAACAATCTGGTAGTTTATTTACTTGCAGTCTTTTTTAATGCATGCATATTGTTATCCAAACAAAAGTATCAAAGTCGGTAAAAGACGATGACAGCCTTACATATGTTTTATTTTTCTTAAAATATTTTTTTTTGTAAAGAAACAGGAATTGAGTCTGTAATAGACGAATACAGAGTTACACCATTTTTTATATCATTTTTTGCTAACATCAGGAACAAAGTCTGTATTTGGTGAATACCGAGCTACATCGGTTTTTTGTCAATATATTATTTTCTCGTAGAAACAAAAAGAACAATGTATGTAGGTCAAAGGCTTTAGTTAGGTCGATAAAGTCAATGTACAGCGGTTTTCCTTGTTCATAATATTTTCCTAGATATGTCATAGAGAGGAGATAATGTCGATGGTACAAATTATTGATATAAACAACACAGTGGCTCGGCGTATACATGTGTTGCGAGCAACTGCAGCATGTAGCGAAGAGCACAGACGAAGGATTTCCTAACAAAACTGAGGAGAAATATTCCACGGTACTTGTTACGTTGCTGTGGTAACCGTAATTCGTGTACAGAGTGATAATAATTGCATCACGTATCTCGGGGTGCTCCTGTTCCTCTTCGCGTCATTGCTGCGGCAGCTACTGAACCTCGTGGAACACGACTGTTTTCTTGCTCACCTTGATGATTTAAGGCGATATGCCTTTTTTCCTGGGCCCTTGCTCTAAGTAAATGAGTCGATTGCATTGTTTTGCACTGCTTTAGGAACATCTAACCTGTCTATCACAAGAAAGATGATTGAATTCCCGAGGAATGTATTCGTGTATTTGACCCCGAGTAGAGTTTCTGGTAGTGTTCATCTCACTTCTCAATCTTCCTGCTGTGGTCTGATATGATATCACCAGCAGTCGATCTCATGAGTGTACTCCTAGTTATGCTTGGTCATTAGGCATTCTTTAAACCATTATACATGCCAGGAGTGTTACTGCAGTGAACAGAGAGCAGCGCACTTTCATAGTGCTTGAACTAGTACTCCCTAACCGTGAAAGTGATTTGAGCGATCCATGTTTCTGTGGAAAATGTTTATTAGCTTGCAAACCATAGCTAAGATTTAAACAAGTAATAATAACGGGGAACTGAAATAGTAGTTGTCCTACGAAAGAAAACCTCACAATGTACATGAGTGGCAATTTTACAAGTTCTGAGTTTGAGAGTGAAACCCATTTCGTATAAATAATGTTCTTTAGCTGTCTAGCAGGAACACATATACAACTTATTAAAGGATAATTAATATGTATATATATGTACATATATATGTATATATATATATATAAATGACACAAAAAGTGGCAATGCATATATATATGTATATATATATGCATACATATGTATATACAAATATATTTATATATATATATAAGATATATATATATATAAACACATATTTATATATATAAATACATATGTCTATTTTACAGCAATCCGCTATCAATGCAGACGATTCCAGACAGTGGAAGCACGTGTTTCCCCCTCATGTCTTAGTTAATTGTTTATGGAAAATAATTCCAAATGAAAACAAAAAAAAGTCTTGCATCTATCCATATATATATATATATATATATATATATATATATATGTATATATATATATATATATATATATATATATATATATATATAGGAAATGAAAAAGGAAAAACCAAGAGATATCTTTGTATGTATTCATCATCGTTTCTTATTTATTGTAAGACTTCCTCAGGATAATAATTTGAAGAAAAATGTAACGCAAGTACATCGAAATTAAGGGTTGACATGATGGAGAGATAAAGGAAAGTAGTAGCTGTGACAACTACGAACGCTGGAAGACAGTTTAGGCATTGAAAAGTTAGTGACGGCAAAGCATGAAATGAATATGGAAAGCTTTGAGTGTGTACCATTCATGCAAATGTGAAATGGGAGGGGTGAGAATATAAATGAACTTTCCTGAGGGTAAGAGAATTCAAAGGGGGGCTAGTATTTGTCGCGTTGAGGTCTGGCATTGATTTTGAGAAGCTGGGCAAAGATGAAAGAGAGGAGAAATACTGTGTGTTTAGCATGTAGGTGGTATCATATTTGTAAACAAATATTTAAATAAATAAATATAACTTGAAAATAGGGGATTTGTAATTAAATTGTCAAAAGGATGGGAGAGGTGAAAGAGGAAGTTTAGATTTTTGTTGTGGTTTAGTGCGAACTTGTTTAATGTTATTTTATGCCGGAGAGAGAGGGGTATTGCCCGGCTGGCAATGTCAGGAATGTGTGAGCATAAGTGTGTTTGAAAGAATGTGTAGAAGTGTGCTGGAGACGAATGGTGGAATGGGGTATGAGAGGAAAGAAAAATGATTTGAATTTTTGGGTGGGGGATGAGTTAAATGTGGTTTCGTTCAGAATGTGGTGATTGTTTGAGAGTAAATTCAAAATGAAAGTGGGTTAACTATCTAAATATTTGTAAAGATGTGTAAATTTGTAAAGCTGTTATTTGTCGTAAAATAGTGGTGATTGGAAATGGGTGATTCATGAGAATGGGAATTAATATATATGTGAGAAAGGAATCAGCACATAAGTGTGTATGAGTGGAATTGTATATAGGTGCAAGTGAGAACAAAGAGAAGAAAGGTTATCCATTATTTAGGTATAGTTTTACAGTAACAATAGTAATAAAAATCGTCATAGCAGCTAGTGTAGTCCAAATGATACCTGTGGCAGCAATAGCCAATATGGCATAAAAAATAACCATAGCGACATTAATAAGCATGGAGATATTGAAAGGTAGTAGTACCTAAAACGAAAATAGTAACCTTAATATAACAGTATGGACATTCTAGCAATCCTACACATTTAAATGATCATGATAGTTATTATGATAATAATGATAATAATATAATTTATGAACATATTTACAATATTAGTTGTGTTCTTAATAATAGCTATAACCATATGAATATATCATAATGCACATCCTAATAATATTCATCATATATTTTAGTCATAATAAAATACAGAAATGCATAGATAAATACATAAAGTATAATAAAATGGAATTACGCATAAAGGATACCAAGTAAAACATGAGAATAATCAAGGCATACCCAATTCAGTATATCCACCGCTCATGATCGCAGTGGATTTCGGAGTATAGGTTACTGGTTATTTTAAATTTACATTTATGTCTTCACTTTGTCATCAGTTCATCTCTTATTTTCCGAAGACTGGCATGTTCGTATTGCAGAAGTCTTATTCTTTCCTCGAAACACAAATTGCATAGTTGCCTAAATTCATTCGGAGTGTTAGAATAGCACAAGATTGACCAAGAAACCACGGGTGTTCGGTTTTCATTTTCCAGTAGCCACCATTGTTTCGCCAACTTAGTTTTGTTCTTGAGTCCTTGATTGAAGCATGAGTGTTCGTAGTTTTAGAAACGCTGTTTTCAGTTTCCCGCAGATATGCCAATATAGCCTTTCTTGTACCTGTTGTTATATTTCGGACATATCGTGGCCTTATAAATCAGACACTCTACTTTGCAATTAGAGTCTAGTGGGCATCAATTCTCAACCTGACAATTACACTTTTTTCTTAGTTTTTTAGATTTATTTAATTTTTTTTTATGATGAGTACTAATTATCCTACCTATATTCTTGGTTCAAGAGTAACTAATTGTAATTGTTTTTCCATTGAATGGGATCATGTCGGATGAAGTAAGAGGGTCAGCAATTAAATAACAATCCTAAAATCAAAGAAAAGAAAAACAAACTATACATATTGAACCAAGCGTAAGTTCTATGTTGATTACACATATTTCATAAAAATGTATATTCAAATACAAAGATAAATATAAATAATTAGATAAATATACATATTACTAAACAACATTTGAGGACGGATGAAAGTGATACCATCTTTGTATTAAGTAACTTTTGTTGCTCCGTGTTATAATATCTCTTTACGCATCACTAGAATTACTAAAACAAATTCAATTTCAAACAAAACTCAACCCCCAAAGTTATTATATGTTTTGGTTATTTAAATATGTAGTTCAAAAGCCTGAAGAAAAAATGTTGATCGATTAAAATTATATATATATATATATATATGATTATTCAATAATAAATATATTTTCAATTTAAATTATTTATGATACGTTACATCCTTATAAAATCACCAGTGTTGAAGATAACTGCTCAACTGATTGCACAATTCGAATCCTCGGAAACGAGTCAATTTCTACTCGAATCTGAGCCCGCTAACCAATTTGTCAACTTCAACAGCTACGCGAGCACCCATAAAAATAACCCTAATGTATGTGATGTAAATCAGAAAATATAGTCCATCGTCTCAACAGTGTTAAACATATCACGTGGACAGGAACACCGCATTTAGATTTAATTACATAGATTCGATGATTGCTCTTAGAGGTTTCCATCGGAAAAAGGGCTATAAATAATTATTTTAAAAAGAATACTTTTAATTATTATCAACACACGTATACGTTGTATTCTAATGAAATCACCAGTGTGGAATGAAACCGTTTATACATACATCAACATGCACATATATACACACACACACACACACACACATATATATATATATATATATATATATATATATATATATATATATATATATATATATACTAACGATATGAGAGATGAGAATAACACATTGTATAGAATATTTATTAAGTTAAAAGCAAGGACTTTTATTTTCCTTAATATATAGATTTTCAAAGACGAACCCTTTTCATCAGAAAATAAAAATCGGTATAGAAACTGTAAATATTACTAGTGTGGGACAGCATAGCTAACCTATTGTGAATTTTGCGATACAAGCACACACTTTTACACAAATGTAAATGTAAATATGTAAAACATTTTCAAACATTGCGCTACTCGGAATTTTCTATTTATGTCCGCCATATTGGAATTCAAAATAGCCGCTCTTTGAAATCTAAATTTACGCTTATCTGTGGATCTAAAATGTCTATTTACACAATTCTGGTGCCTAAACGTACGTTTATGGGGGCAAAGGATCCACGGGTAGCAATATGCATTGCGTGTTTTTACCATTTTGCCGCCTTCAGTTTCGATTATGAGTGAGTCTAATGCTACTTTTGACTCGATACTGGTGTCTAAATGTATGTTTGGGGAACAAGGAATCTAATGATAACAATCTGCATTTGGTATCTTTTAGCAATGAGCCGCTATGTTTAATCAAAAATAGCCCGCCATCTAAAATCGACATTTGAGATTACCTTTAGGTTTAATAGCGCTATTAACCTAATTCTTGTGTATAAATGTATTATTGGGAGCGGCAAAGACTCAAATTGTAACAAGCTGCATTGAGCATCTTTATTAATGTTGCTGTCATATTGGATGATTCGGAAAAGGATCAGTGTGGGCCAAATTCCATTTCGGGTAAAAATGACACAGAATAAGGTATAATAAAAGTTAACATTTCTTTGCCAGATCTGACTATTTATGTCTAAAATCTAAATCTATTCCGAGTAATTTTTGATCCAGAATTGAGTTTAGCCTAAACTGAACCTTTTACGGGTTTGTCACAGAATTCGTAAGAGTGGAGTTGTAGTAGCAGTTTTAGGCCATTTATGATTATAGAAATGCTACATTGCATTTGTTCAGGTTTATTGTGTTGCATGCATGTCTGTAGACTGACAATGCTGGTTGTTCCTCTGAAGACAGTCCGATCACCATGTCCTAGAGCTTCACACTAGCTCATGCTGAGCGAACATCATCAACATCACAACATTTCACCCCGACTGACTGGAGGTTATGCATCATATGTGAAAGGGACCATATAGAGACATTTAGCTAACCTGAACAACATTAAAAAAAGGCATTGGTAGTGAATACAATTAACTCGCAGAGAACTGTAATAGACGTGGAGAACTTCCAGAGTCACTCCAATCGGAAAAAATAACTTGATGATTGCCATGTCATTGAACCTACGATGGTTTCATATGGCGCACAATATCACTATACCTGCAAGCAAAGTGAAACAACACCAAACCACAGAGAGCACACAAGAAAGCATTACAACAAAATCAGAGCGATTAGGAATATTTTTTCATGCAAACGCACCAGGGTGCATTTAAGTTACAGTACAGATAGGTTTCGAGAAACTTGTCTATTCTGTGGACAACCTGCGTGGGCTAATCGTCTTCGGAAAGCTGCAACATTCGAAATTGACAGACGGGGCAGTGCCTGTGCACACCTTATTGGTGATACAAGACTGCTTGGCCGTCTTAATGGCAGAGACATTGTTGTGTTGACGCTGAGTATCACATGCAGTACTTGATAGGACTTTACAGCCGCGCGAGATCGGTCAAACTGACGGGACCACAAGACTCCGATTAAAAGAGAGCAATAGTATTTGCTGAACTCGCCATCTACATTAAAGAAACAAGACAAGATCAGGAGACAGCACAAGTATTTCGATTGGCCGATCTTGTCCACCTATATCAGTCGAGCATGGAACAGCTCGATTCGAGAGTCCATTCCACACAACCGAAACAGAGACTGCTATCTCAGTTTCCTGACATGCGAGCACTTACCCAGAGGAGATACCTATTGATGGCACTTGCAGAAGATCTTGGTTCTACTCTTGACAAAGCCTGCGAACTGGGCAGTAATAGTTATGCAGTTAATCTTGCATGTGCTGCACACATTGTTCCCCGTCATATGTTTGGAGAAACACATCCCTTCACAGGATTCCCTGAATGGATGTCAAGAAGAATGTGTGCCACCGTGTCTGCTTGCACTAGTCAGCATGATTCTCGAGGGGCCCAACATCAAGGACCAGGCGGAAGTATCTAACCCTGCAGCAATTACCGAAGACACTGAAGTTCAACAGCATTACACACACACTAACTTGGAGGACTTCTTATAAGTGGACAGCAACAAGACCGAGCTGTTTAAGTTTATCTAAATAGCTCTCTTTGAATAATTTAATCAGGAATAACACCAACTCGTCATTACTGATGGAGATGCAGTGCTCAGCAAGCCACTACTATTAGCTCTCACTTCACTCAACCAATGCAACCATGAAGAGTTTAACAGTCGGATGTTCACGTATGCATCTCACAGAGCAAAGCGCGGGCACTATTCAATAGTTATCCGGATAGTAGACACCGATATTGTGGTGCTGACAGTGCCTGTGTTACAGGAATTGCAACCAGAAGACAAAGTATGACTGGAATTCAGAACTGGCCCAAGTTTTCTATACCTATCAGCACATAAAATAGCAGCTGAACTTAGACCAGAGAGCACTCGTGATCTGCCAATATTCCCCGCACTAACTGGACCCGATAGTGTGACACGCTTTGCAAGAAATGACAAGAAGACCGCATGGGAAGTGTGGACAGTACTGTCAGAGTTAACTGAGGCGCTGATGATAAGGGTAACATTACTTGAAAAGAAGCATTTTACAAATCTTAAGTTTTAGGACTACATAAGGAGAATATAGACACTTGGGACTATAGATCACGGAGGGCCGATAATATCAGATTTGATCGATTTGTGGATTAGGTAGTGGGGTGTCTATTGCGGTTATAAATTAGGCGTATTTAAATTTCATTCTATGGTGGTAGTATGAAATTATCTTATTTCTGGAGTATATTCTTATCCCTTGCAGCGGTGATTATCGTTGGTGCTTCAGAAGTACAAATATTGTATTTCTGCGCCTGGGATTAAGACCTTGATTTTTTATATGATCGACAACTTTAGTGTCGTACTATTTGATTTAACATAATAAAAATATGTGTGCTCAATAGGTTTTGTGTTTTGTGTTGTTGTTGAATGAATAAATATGGAAACAGATGCGGCGTTTTATTTATTGGGGAAGGAGCCTATGCATATGTATGTACTTGGGCCAGTTTTACAGTAATTAAGTTGTTTCTGTCGGTTAGTATTGGAGTTTGTGGGCATTGTTTAGCTGTATGTATCTAGTCCTAGATTGAATATATATTGGAGTTATAAAGATTGAGTGCTATTGATGAAGTAAAAGGTATATTTGGATAGTTTGGTTATAGTGTATGCATGGAATACATTTGTGTGTATGCAATTATTATTGAGTAGGCTTGGGGATGAGTTATGAACATTAAGTGCAACTGTTAGTATGGATAGAAACAGTACTGATTGATAAGGCTTATTTCATTTTCTCATTATCAGTAGTTATTATAATTGGCATTATATATATAATACATATTTGTGTTGTTTATTATCTATGTACGTATACGTTCTGCCCTTTATACGCGGTACTCATCAGCATTGAGATATGACTATTCACTACTGGTCATGCGATTCAAAAGCCCAGTTTCCGAGTATTTTGCAACTCAAATTCCCACATCTAGAACCACTTGACCAACGCTGAATAGCGAATAAACAGTGATAATTTAAACACTTTATCCGACGGCTTGACGTCATAAGAGCGTTCTACTTAATTAAAAGAACGATGCAAATATAGCTAACGACGTCATGCTGTGTAAATACTACACTTACAGTGCACATCTAAACGGTTTTTCTAAGAGCTACAAATAATAGATATTTGTTTTGTTTATTAGTTATGTATGGATGCGTTTCGCCTTTTATCATCGGAATACATCATATATATATATATATATATATATATATATATATATATATATATATATATATATATATTAGGTACAGAGTTTTACTACTGCAATTATATAGGAAAGTCATTTATCTGGTTTCGCACTCATTCTACAGGAGCAATATTTAGTAAAGTTTTAAACGGAAGAAAGGGCAAACAATATATATATAACAAAACAGAGGTATTGTATATATATATATATATATATATATATATATAATGGGGGATATGCATTACCTATTCATACAAAGGGATGGTGCGCTTTAACCGATCGTAGATTTTCTCCAAGACTTGCAGATATATATATATATATATATATATATATATATATATATATATATATATATATATATATATATATATATATAAGTATAACTCTTTATTTATACAAACATTATTGGTTACATATGTGCATACATGTTTCGGTTGCACTATTTTCAGAAAGTCAACCTTATCAGACCAAGAATTTTCGAGAAATTCTTGGTTTGATGAGGTTGACTTACTGGAAAAAGTGCAACCGAAACATGTATGCACATATATAACAAATAATGTGTCTATAAATAAAAATGTATACTTATAAACAGCTCTACTTGTTATTGAGCACTTTTTATAAACACTTGAGTTTCTACGGATTTACATTTACAGAAACTAATACAATAAATGTACTATATATACATATATATATATATATATATATATATATATATATATATATATATATATATATATATATTATTTACTACAGAAAAAACAGTGCAATATAATTACCGTCGGTTTCTAATTCGGGAGTTGTCCGACTATTCGGATCTCTCCAGCTGTGTTGTAGATCAATACTTTATTTTTATTTAAGGGTAAATGTATTACCTTCTTGTGGGGTATTAAGGTGATATATGTGAGATTAAAACAAAATAAATAACCCAAAAATATTTTTAAATAATTAAATAGAAGTATCTTTTAAAAATAGTTTCGTATATATAAATTTAAAACGACATCAGACATACACGGTTTAAATCAGACTTTCTTTGAATATAAACATATCCTTTACTACACACACTGAGTAACAAGTGCTAATGTTTATTATTATATATTAGACTATTCTCATATAGAATTGTAATGAGACTTTGTAATACATTTGGTAAGCTGATATTGTTCGCAAGTAACTTTTTACTGTTTCAATAAGGAATTCAATACATATACTTATTGTTTATTCATATTTTCCTCACATTTAATTAGAATATTGAAAGCGCGTTTGTCCTTTCAATAAAGTATACTGTTCATGCCGACAACCATATTCCGAGGATTCGTACTTAGGTTGCAATTAATAAGTATTCATATATTGCATGAGTCAACACATTAACATCCAGTTAAAACAGCTGTACAGGATAGTGTATTTGAATTTGGCAAATATCATATATATATATATATATATATATATATATATATATATATATATATATATATATATATATATATATATATATATATATATATATATTAGTTTAGTTCATTCCACACAAGGCAAGTTGTCACTGTGGACACAGAATACTACTTTGAATTAGGGTAAATGTTTTGCAGGTCATCCTAATTTGGGAGCTGTGCAATGAGTGTTAATCTCAGCTTGAGGTCTAGCCGCACTGCAAAGCTGTGATACTGCGAAACAGTATATATATATATATGTATATATATATATATATATATATATATATATATATATATATATGTATATATATATATATATATATATATATATATATATATATATATATCCTCTGCTACGTTAGAGACCGTTACCATTTTATATATGAGAGTGTGAATAATCTACAGCAAGTCAACACCTACATACTGGTGCAACTTTCTTAACAGATGTTTACACACCGTGCATTTTGAGGAAATACATCATTTATATACAAAAACTAAACAATCAGTCGACGAATGTTTGAGCTCTTGTTACTGAGCTAAGAAAATGTATAAAAATGATGATACTTTTCGAGAAAATAAGTAGTACAAAATTATGATAATAAATTCGTAACAGTCAAACACAGGCATCCCCTTTTAAATTGAGGAATATAGATCTGAAGGTTGTTGGAAAGTAAAACCCAGCACATTAGAATCCTATGGAATGAAGGAACTAATAATGTTACGTCAAAAATGTTTAAAGTTAAGCTACGAGACAGCAAGTAAACAAACGTCAAGACATGCCAATACTGTAATTCATGGCATGACTACTAGTCTTAGACTTCCGCATAACATGATTCAAGTTGTGATGAAGAGCGAAAGGACACTCATTCTATTTCAACTTGATAGTTGTGCAGCGGAAACTATTTCACCACGAAAGTTTACTTTGCACTAAAACACATTTGAATAATAACAAAATCTGGGAATGTAGAATGCTAAAAAAATTGAGCGATTTGAAGAATACTGAATTAAAAATGATGTATGCCCCAAAATAAGAGATATCTGGTGTAATTTATACCTGACAATGCGAATAAACTCGCTAACCGTAATAAAGACACCACTGTAATTACGGTCAACCAGAAGTTATTTTAACCCGTCGCAGGCGTATTAGACAATACGTTACACAGTAGTAAAAAGTGTAAGTGTTACTGAGAGCAGCCCTTATCGTTCAGTAACACACGATATTTATAACAAAATAATGCTAACGATAACAAAGAGTTATACAATGATATCAGGAGAAAACATACTTATTTTAAATAAACAAATGCATTTATTGATAGAAAATGATAGGTGTATGTTTGTAGTACGTTTATGTGTACGTGTGTATGCATAGGTGCGCATAAAGGTATTCAAGTGTGTATATAGAACTACACTTATATATATTAAACTTACATTGAGTTTTAAAATAGTCACAGGGTATAGGCTAGGTTAATGTATACTTACTCTTACTAAAGTGTGCGTGAGTGTGCGTGCCACCTAGTTCCATCTTCTGGAATTAATTAGTTTGTTTTTTGTTACACATCAACATAATGACATAACACACATTAAACAGGGCGAATTGGAGTCGTTAGGTATATAGTTAGACAAGGTGGCAACTTGCTTCTCACAACAGAAAGAGGTGACATACGGACTGAAGATAGGAAGTCTGGGTCGATACATTAATATAGACATGAACGGACACCTTACTATTCCTCAATTTTGTATGTGATTTTCTTATTTGGGCGGCATTGTACGGTTTTATTGGTACTCTGATAAATAAAATAAAGTTATGACATTACTCATACTGTTTGTCTAGTTAACTTTGTTTAATTTAGATGTGTTGCTTTACGGGATAAACACCTATTCGGGTCATTTAATGCCGAATCCGGTCATTTAGGGAAAAATTATGCCCAAGATTATTATGTTTAAATATGTATTCATTGTGTTTTGTTGAGTGAAAGAGGTAAGGAATGGATAAAAATGAGCGAAGGTGGAACGTGGGAGGGACATTGTTGTTTTTATTTTTTATTTCAGAACATGCTTGAGTTTTGCAAAGAAAAAACAATACACCATCAATGTTTGGTGCATTTTAATCAGCCAGTCAGTAACTTCAGACAGTCTGACCTGGTCGCGCAATTTGGTTCCATTTGACCCATCGATTGGGCGCTTACATGTACTACCACTCGAAGCCGGAGCAGACCTGAGAGTAATGGCAACTCCACATTCCTCACAGCTCAAAAGTAGAGGCCTCACCACTGGATGTCTTGGTTATAACTAATGCTCTGTTGTCTAGAATACATACCTCCTACTTAATAATGATAAGGTCAATAGTTTAGGATGTTACTAAGCGGATACAAACTGAAGCTCACGTGTGCGCCTTTATCCTTGTACGATAGTTTCTCCGTTATGCGATCATCTTTTTTCTACATCGAAGAGGATATTCAGATTTTAATAGATCATTTTGTCGAGCGGGTACCACTTTAAGACACACCATCAATTTGAAGAAGACCACCACTTCAGCAGGAATCTAGTAGTTGAGGCTTACATTTACGTCAATTAAGTAAATTTAACTCATTCGTATATTTTGAGAGCATTCTCTTCCGGGATCAACATATCAACTTTTAAAAATCGAAAAGGCTCACAAAGCCTATAGTAGGTTGTACAAGCTAGTGTTGTAAGACAGGCATTACCACCAACACAAAACTTATTGGGTACGATTCATGCGCCCTGATTTTACTTATGTATGCTTCGGGGACGTGGACTAAGTATTACAGAAAGATAAAGGTTCTGGAGAGTTCACACCAAATGTGTCTCAGTAAAATCCTACAGATTAAGTGACATTTACTTTTACACCAGACACACATATTTTACAGCAAGCTCGAGTGCCGAGGACAGATGTGCGTACTATACGTTGTCAGAGGCGTTTGCCGTGCACCTAGTTAGGATGATAGATTACAGCCTCACTAAGAAACTGTTATATAGGGAACTGCAACAAAGCCAACGTCGAAGGCACAAACACAAATATACATTTATAGAGTGCAATCAAAAACAGGCTAGAGGCCTTGATATAAACGTGGAGCACTGGAAAATGGTGGATCTGAAGCGATCAGTCTGAGTCAATTGTATCTATGATGGTTGGGACTGATTTAAAGTAAAGCCTATTGTTAACTCTATTCGGTAACGTACTCTGCGGAAGCTGCCAGTGCCGAACGTCCCAAATACATTTCAACCGACCACTTGCGTGTTTTATTTTTCAAAACCTGTTAAGGGCTAAGCTACTGGGTCACATGACAGCTCATGGCAGGAGTCAAGCAAAAAGTTTAAAACAGGGATTGAGTATAGCTACTAACGAACGGAAACCTTGTATGTAATATCTGCAGTAAAAGTTGTGAATATATTTCGCGCCTGGTCAATCATCTGCATGCCGACAGCCGGGCATTGTAATCTTATAGCTCAAAAGCATATCAATACTATATATATATATATATATATATATATATATATATATATATATATATATATATATATATATATATATATATATGTATCGGTGTGTGTGTGTATATATATATATATATATATACATGTGTGTGTGTGTGTGCGTCGCCCCCAATTTAGGATGGGCCCTGCAGTTAGTAGACGTAAGAAAATATTAATACATTCACTTTTAGCTCACACATGAAAGTTGAAAACATTATTAATTTTTAAAACACTATCAACTTTTCTGTGACTTTGTTTCTCTACACACTATGCTAATTCACCCCTCCACTTCTCGAGGAGATTCTACCTTCTTTTTGGACTGTTAGATGTGGACAGCTTTAAAGGTACACCCCCTCAACACAGCCACACTCACAATTTCTCAAATAGAGACCAACATTTCAACTAAAACTTATGGATGTAAATTTTAAAAAAGCTAAGTTTTAATTATTTTTCATTTCTGATTTGTCTCTGTCTTAAATAATCCTCGATGCGATACCAATTAAGTTAAATAATTGTTTCCGGTTTTTGATTTCTTCGCCTGTTGCACAAATATTTATGTGTCTGTCATGTTAATATTCTTCTAGGTATAAAAGGGGTCAACGCGTTCGAAGTTGGACGATACAAAAAAGGTGAGGGAGGAATACATTACCAAGTGTAGGTAAAAAAGAAAGGGGTAGTTTCAACCAAACACACTAGCCTGACGTAGTTTAAGAGCCACGGGACAAGACATATTTATATTCGCTACCGCGAATGGAGAACACAATTTCAACTGAAGCTTACGGGTGTAATTAAGAGAAAGGCTAAGTTTGTAAGTCTTTATTGATTCCTGAACTGTCTCTGTCTTAGGTTTTACTAACTCTATTCAAGTTACCATTTTTCATGTATTTACCTTGTGCTTTTAAGTTTTATTTTGCGTTCGAATTTACCTATTTTTGATCCGTATCTTTTATTGTATAAATAGTTTTTCTCAGTTGTTACCCAACTGGCGGTCTATCTCTTATCTGTACTCACTTGTGAGAGGGAAATATATTTTCAATGCCTAATCCCTCTTATAAGTGTACAGTGAACTTAGATCTAAATATTTACACACACACACACACACATATATATATATATATATATATATATACATATATATATATATATATATATATATATATGCACATGTGAAGGAAAAAAATGTTTGTTTTGTTTACTTGAGGGGGGCCTGGAAATACACGAGTGGTACACGGGCACAGCCAATCCTCTCTCTGAGTGTTGAAACCGTAGACCTTGGCAGAGCATCATCTAAGAGAAGGACAACTCTGACAATACAACCTTGCTAATAACAACATACGTCTTTGCAGCAAACCGTTGGGGAGGAACGGCTCTTTAGTCTAGATCGGCAACATTTCTAGAACAAGATTCTTTAACAGAGCATCCGGTTTGCAAACCTATAATTGCTTAAAGAGAAGATGGCATCTGCCTATCGCTCTGTCTTCGCACTCCAAATTTGTATATAAGCTTGGCGTTATGTACAAACACTATGACGCTTCTAAATACGCCTAGTGTGGCCTTGTTTCCTTACTAAGGCAATGAACACCGTCTCTGATGGAATAGATGTGGAATGCCCATACTTTCAGTGGCTCGGCCTGGTAACTTTTGAACGGTGTTTTGACTGTTTGGGGGGTACTTCTCATCGTAGTGCCGCCCGACAAAAAGGTGTATTCTCGCACACTGTTCCTGTTTCTGTTAATGCATTTGGGACACATTCTTTGCTTAGTAGCAACAATACTGCGAACATCTTATGAGCTACTTTTCTAAGACATTTTCTATTTTTTTCTTTTTCTTTTCTTTCTTCTCTTATTAAGTGACCCCGATTAAGGCAACACCACATTGTGTATTGTCAGTTGTTGAAACCCTTATTCAGATACTTAATTTCTCTGATGATCTGCCAAGCAAAGACCTGTCTTGTAGTTAAACACGTGTAGGAAAAACTTTAATTTGAATATATATGATAAATGAATACTCCTTGAAAGAAAATGTATTTTGCGGTGATTATTGGTCTCTTGAACGGAATGCTTTGTTATGCCTTCAAAAAAACGACATATAAATGCTCTGTACCCTGTAATTGTGCATCATCGAGCTTATTTTCATTGGCATGATACCGGTCTTTCACTGAATAATAAATCTTATGAGTGAAACATCTAAATCTATCTATCTATCTATATATCTATATATATATATATATATATATATATATATATATGTATATATATATATACATATATATATATATATATATATATATATATATATATATATATATATATATATATATATATGAGCATAGCAGTACTAAACCTTAGTTGGATGTTAGTGTTTTTACTTACACTCCTACTTTTCTAGAAACTATGATGTTATTATAATGTATAGTTAAAAACGATGAAAATAAGAGGGTATTGACAAAACCAGTTGTTACGTCTATGTTTTTTGATGGAATATGCAAAAAAATAATACCGGTCTGGACAAAGAATTTTCTTAAAAGAATTAAATAGAATTACATTTGACTGTTCTTTAACAACATGCACCAACCATCAAACAAAGAACGGCTTTATTACAATCAGATATTGAGTTTGTACGAGGAAAGCTATTAATAATGAAAATCGCAAACGAGACTGACTATACTGATGAAATAAAGAAGTCAAAAATTCTACAAAAATAATTTAAAAAATACAAAATAACGTGATTAAATTACTTTTAATGTATTTTAATCTTTTCCGCCAGATTACGGCCGTATTATTTGATTAAATTTTGTGAGTTATGTTTCAAGTAGCAATCGATAAAGAATTTTTTATATCGTCATTCATCATGTATGAAATAACAATAAAAAGCAATTAATTTTTCAACCTAATTTGATAATATTTTCTATAAATTTGGAGTTCAGCCATTTATTGTATCTTTTTCGTTCAGACACTCATCTGCACCTTTTGCTATATTCACAAGGTTTTTACCAATATAATATCCGACATATTTCAAGTGATTGGGTTTTTATTTTGGGAAGCTTTTAGTCTAACTTGGTAATCATTTAGTCAACCTAGAAGATCTTTCTTGAACTGTGTCGAACTCGGGAATCTAGAGAAAATCGGATGTTACATCGTCAGAATTATTGTGAATATAATATCTAATATAAAATAGTAGTCCGAACAGCACAGATTATACCAATTACCACCTTCAACTTAAAAAAATCCGAATAAAAAAACACATATTAATGTGTGATTGCCTGGCTGTATGGAATCACATAATCTTTAACCCCAACACATTACCCGCAAGCTTATTATTTCTGAAGTAGCATTGATCTTCATTGCAAACTTATTATATGAACGAACTTCATTCTTGTCATATCGGTAGGGTTGTAATAAAATACATGAGTTATTTTGTGCATGCTTCAAATATTATCAATTATATGAATAAAAAAATCATGGAAACAAAGCAATTATCTTAAAATATCAGAAATTGTAAAAAATCACACTTCATAATAAATAATGAATTTTATAATATATTATTGACATTACACGGAAAAATCGTGAAAATTCATCAACTGCAACTTTAACTATCCCATGCGATTATCTCATTTAGGGATTCAACAGACGCCTTAAAAACTTGCTTTCTCTATTTCTCTGTATCCTCTGATGTCCCCGGAGTATCGCTTAAGTATGGCTCAGTCAATTTGTCTGATAGTCTGCCTGACATTGGTGGATATGATGTGAGGACTTGATATTAAGTCTTTCTCATGCTTCTATTGGTACGGATACGTTCTGCGGATGTTCTTCTTCTTCGGAGTCGCTTTAATAAACACACGCGGAAAGTCATAAGTACCCAAAATATGTATAAACCCTTATTTATATAGAAGACACTTATTATGTTTTGTTGGACAGAACAAGACAGGGGTACACATATAACTACTGTTGAATTATACTTAGAAGTTTTGAAGAAAATGGCAGTTTTAAAAAACGTTAAGAACACCTATATGACAAAAGATAGAAAACATGGAAGCATGCTACACAGACAATGGATTTAAAACATTGTTTGATCCGAAATTGTCGAATGGTTACTAACAATAAGAAAAGCCCCGGAAGTTTAAGTCTTCTTCATCGTAGTAGTGCTCGTAACTAATTGCTAGTATTGTGCTAACAGTGTTCTGGAGAAAATTCAGTTAATGCCAACATCAGTGTCTGCCGTCATCTAAGTGTATTTACATCTGCATATGGTAAGCAATAACATGCCAGGCTGTGAACCACAACACCATTGCGTGAGAATAACAACGAACCTTATTCGACCTAGTATGCGACCGCAGGGCATTGTTGAGCTGGGCGTTAGAACAATATTCTTAGTATAACAAAAATATGTTAGTTGTAAGACTGACAGCATGAGGATGGCCTAATGTCTTATCTGGGCCTTACATCTCCATATTGTATTAAGTATTTTTGCAGTTATGCCATTGCAAATTTGGTGACTCAGAAAATAGTTATTTAGTCATGTTGACATCTTGAATCGTTGTTAATTCGTCAAAGATAATCAGAAGATTGAAAGTTTAAATGCAGTAAATATGTTGACAATGACCGAACCTTTTAAGGTCCAGATGAAATGACAAGATCAATATCACCTAATATACGGAACTTCATAGGCTAGAATACATAGAATACATAGCTAGTGGGTAGTTTTTACAATTAACATAATCGAAGTTCTCGCCAACATTTTGACTTTGGTTTCTGCCGTGACTTTGAACTTGTCCTTCGAAATAGATATCCAAAAATAACATCAGTTTTAAGTTAGACCTTGCCCGATATTTTGAGCAAGTTTGATGATACTTGACCATGCGATTTTGACGCTCGGCTGCACAAAAAGAGATGGACACACAGTTACAAATTTGACGGAAAACATAACACCATTTGCGGATGGTAACAAACATTACTTGATGTAGACCAGACGATTTGTGCAGAAGTCCGATTTGCTGAACAAGAAAAATAACAGCTGCAAACATAGACACAAGAAGAAGTTCAAACAGAGCAAAGGGTAGATTTCCGCGGACATAATACAAATAGTAAGGAGAACAAAATGTCAGGTAAATAAAAACAATAGATCATATAATAAAAATCGTAATATACGCAAACATAGATTTCTTACATGTACATATGTTTATGTATGTATTTATGTTTTATTAAATGTATTCTCTTTAAATGTAAACAGAGTGAATGATGTGGAACATTCTAACAATATCTGAATTTTAAAATTAGTAGCATTGTATATAGAAAAAACAATGTAGTCTTTAGAGTATTGCAATAACAAATGTGCATTATTAGTCGATACATTGCATATGTACTTTTGTTATACTTTAAATAGCTTAATATATAAAAAATGAAAGCATAAATCTGTCGTGGTTTAAATGGGCATAAGATGTAACATATAAATCTTATTTCAAATTAAGTGTTGTATTAAGGTAACAGAAGAAATAACACATTCAGTACATTACAAGACACCGAAAAACTTAAATAGGATGTGTCAATCCTCCTGCTATTTAAGGGAATAGATAATGTGAATGAACACTTCTGTTAGAAGTTATTATTTAAATTGCATTAATTATACATCGTATTTTTAATACCGTACCTCCCCCTATCTTCTTTGTCACCAGTATACGAAATAAGGATCTGGGCATTATACGTCATAGATATTAATTTTAAGATGTTTTACCCATAATCTTCGCCGATCACAGATAGCTAAATGAGAATAGGGGCTCGTTTCAAATTGGATTAAGTTAGACTATAGAATATAACTTAGAATACATTCCGCGTTTTGGGAAAAAAACTGTGGCATTAAGCAGAAGAGGTAGGTATTTGCTGTCAAATATTGAACTCATATCAGACTTCACCATCTAGCAACTTTGTAGATATTATCAGGGTTAATCTCAATTGGTCATAATAAATTCAATATGCCTAAGTTATAGCTGCACTATTACGGCATATTCATGTAGATACATCGGATAAGGACAAAACACCCAGCTAATAGCTTCATTAACCACAAGGGTGGCTAGTTTACATCAAATATCAGCATGATCGCAACTAATAATAAGAATATTTCTGATTTGTATTATTCGTATGAAATGACACACACCCACACACACACACACACTAACTCAAATACACTTATATATGCTGTTGACTGAATGTCAAGTAAATATGGAAAACCAAACGTCTTTTGAAGGGTAGTGTAAGCTTAACACTCCTTCATAATTACCATGATTTTAAGAGACGACAGAGGGCATAGTGTCATGTCCCTGCACATTTAAAGACAATATTCTGTTCCTTTTTTCGTTTCTGTATGTTTTGGTGTATATAAAGTTATAAACGTTCATAACCTGATAAAGTGACTGCCTGTTCTTACGGAAAATAGACATTTTGTCATTTTTAATGAATCAAAACAACTCGGTAATGTACATCATATAGATTGAAAGCTTATAAATGAAAGAATCGGTTTGAATTGATGCCCATAGAGAAAACAAAGAGCCCAAACTAAAGAATTCAGTTTTCAATTATCTCGAATAATTGTGAATTTAATGTTTAATGTGGCAAATAATCGAGAGTTTGTGGGCAGTATTATCGTCAAACAATTTTCTTGAAAGTGAATTATGTATCGAGGCGATCTTAAAAAGTCATAAATATGTTAAAGAAAGTGACTTTACTTTAAATCTATAGACTATCAGTTATACTGTAAATATTATTAACATAGTTTATCTATGGTTATAGTTACATTATTGACAAATACACATACATGTATATATATATATATATATATATATATACATATATATATATACATACAGGTATGTATACAAATGAGTTAATACATACATATATATATATATAAATATATACATATATATATACATTCTATATATATATAGAAAGAGATATGGATATATTGATATACAATGTATATATACATATATCAAACTTATTTTTATACACATGCATATACATATATATTCTTTGATCAATATATATATATATATATATATATATATATATGCATATTTGTCAATAATGTAACCCTAACCATAGACAAAATATGTTACTAGTATTTACAGTTTTACTGATAGTCTATTGCTTTAAGTAAACTTACTTTCTTCAAAATATTTATGACCCTTTAAGATCGCCTCGATTACTAATTAACTTTCAAGAAAATTGTTGCAAACTCCTTTACAGACACCAAAGGAAAAAAAATCAGTTGACATTTTTGTAATTCACATGAAAACAAAAACAAAATGGTGATTGGCGTACTCAAATTTGATATATTTTAATGTAGAAAAAATGTGCATTAACAGTGCCAAAATTTATTTTTCAGGAAAAAACAATAAAAAGGTGAATGGATATAGTTATTTAGATATTCAAAGTCGATGAATTTTATTTTGTTTGAGCATAAAAATGAAAATGAATTTTTCATTAAAAACTGGTTATATAATGAAATGAATCATACATAAGAATTAGGGGTCGATGTGTCAAATACAGCAAGTGTATATTACTGAGTTATTCGAAATGGGTACTTTGTAGTGTTTGTCTGAAGACAGAAACATATTATTATTCATGCGAAATGAAATAATCCATTTTTTGTAATTTAGAAAGATTAGAAGAGTTTTTTTAATTTTCTGTGACAAATGTTTAAGCTATCATCATCATTATCATCATCATCAGCAGCAGCAGCATCAGCATCAGCATTATCATCAGCATCACTAGAATATGTTGACTCTTTGGCCTTTCATCTAGGAGCTAAAAGTAATGTAACATAGAAGCACTCCTGCCTTGACCGCGGCAGTTATCTGAAACCACTTAAACAATTGGTTACGGTCCCAAAAAGGCATTTGTTACATAACGCTTGTCCATTAATCTTCTCGTAACCGGAAACAATACGGACAGTTTATGAGAAGATTATGAAAGCGTTTGCAACCTTTTTTTTAACTCATTTCCGTAAAGCACTTCTATATGCATTGTCAACAGGCATTTTTTATACCCTTTTCTTTAGGTCGATGTTATGGCACTTTATACTGTCAGCGTATTTTCAACAATTCTCATTAAAACATCTGCTTTTTAAACATTTATAATTACAGATTTTTAAACATTGTTCTCTTTTAAATTATGTTCTATTAAACATTAACTATTCCACATTAAACATTAACCACTTAAAACATTGTTCGTTGAGCATATCGAATAAAGCATCGTGCTATTTTCCTTCCTGTTTTTTAGTTCTTTTCGTTTTACAGATTAGGACCCGAAATGTTATGCACAACAAAAACTACCTTACGTTTACTTTCGTCGCCTGGTCGTGATCGCCGTTAGTACCGTCGGTTTCGTTGTGTCCCTTTGGCTGTGATCGGTATCTGAGGATACAAGCTTTATGACAGGCAGAAGACAAACGCGGAGACGATTTTACTCAGAGAGATTCAATCTTTTATTTGTTATGGTGTTTTTCCCGTTCGTTCCGCGATTTATTCGTTCAGTTCTCCTGCTGGGGAAATGCGACGATGAACGGGAAATTACTGCTGGATCTCCAGGAGATCACGCCACCACGACGAGCGATTACATTTTCGACTCCCCGCTCCCACTTTTTGAACACTTCTGATAGGTCGAACGTTGAGCTTGCTCCCTAACTAGTAACTAATTTTGAAACCTTAGTGTCTCCTAAAAGAGTAGTGACGTCACAGATGTACACGTGGGACATTCATGCAAACATTTTCGTTCACTCATGTTTTCTGACCTATTCTGACCCGATGTTGTCTGTGCCGGCGTCGACTTTTGAAACTTTGTCATGGTCTGTTTAAAACATGACTCACAGCGGTTCCCTTCGGTTCGTGTCAGCGTTACCTGCACCGAGCTCGACAAAGTTCACCCCTTCTCATAATCAAAAACTAGTGGACCTATACACTTTTAGGCATACGGGGCCCCTCATAATATAACAGTAGTATATGTCCTGAATCTGCACTTAGTTTTTATGTCCTCGGTCAGTGAAGTAGAAATCCTTATAGACCGAGGACATTAACATTTTTTCTGATCCAGAGTGACCCTTTTTGTGGAACTAGATTTTCCCAACGTAAAATATTGACAGTGTACCTACCTAAATCTGCTCTCGAAGAAGGAAGCAAATAGAGACAGCAACAACAGCAACAACAACAACAACAACACATTTATTTAAAAAATAATAAACGCATGTATTTAATTATAAACATAAACTCTTTGGTAATTATTGCATGTAATGCAAACTTTATTATTAAAAAGTAATTCTTCGAAAGTCATCGAGTTGGTTGCTATGTGTAAATATATGCGTTCGAAAAAGTAACCAAAAAAGCAAGAAATAATGTAACTGAAGTAATGATTTTGAATTTTAACCTTAATTCATTAAACCGCTTAAATGATATTTTACATTGAAAACAATTAAGACATTGATATCAAGAATAGTTCTATGTATTTATAATAAAATAATAAATAAAATTATACAAAAATGTTCAAAAAAACAATATGCAAATAATTTATAGCTCTGATAGTTCTTTGTCAGGTTTTCTGTGAGAATATATGCGGTATGGTAAACTGTCTTAGTGTGTAATCGAATTAGTTAGAGCTGAGGTGTTATAATGTGAAAATATATATCGGATAAATGAAACAAAACTTTCGGATTTATTAATTAAGATATAGATGTGTATACATTTTAAAAATTGTATTTATTGTTCGTTGACGTATAAGAATACAAAATGTCTCTAAACAAATGTTTTTTTTCGTTAAAACAGAAATTTTTGTTGCTTTCTGCGACTTTTATTCAGTGTAATTGAAAGTGTGTATGCACACTATCTGATAGCATCCAGTCAACCCTCCGGATGCCTATCCTGATTATGTTTTTCAAAGTGTATGACCTGGATGTATTGTATGGATTCAACAAAAAAGTATGGTTTTGGGTTGATATATTTGGTGTTATGTATTTTTATGTATTTGTGTATATATGTTTATATATTTTCAAAGCTTAATTTTATTACCAGTTGTGTTATAACTGCGGTAATTGTCCTCTGAAGAGACGAATTATATGTGAAAACTTATGAGCTAAGGACTTTAAGATACTTTGCTTGAACTTTGAATTCTAATAAAATTTGATTGACACCTTATTTTATTACTTCATTTTATATTATAATATTAATCTTCTATCCAGTATATTGAGCTTCAGTTTGTATCCGGATGTTTCACTAATTATAAGATATTAGTTGACGCTTATATCTTTTGTTGGATTGCTTCATATATATATATATATATATATATATATATATATATATATATATATATATATATAGAGAGAGAGAGAGAGAGAGAGAGAGAGAGAGACCTTACTTTAGATATATATATATATATATATATATATATATATATATATATATATATAAGTAGAAAGGAGTAGACACATTATAAACCATTGTTTCGTAAAGGTATAAACATTTTTTGAAAAACCATAACAATGTAATTTGTTGAAATAAATAAATAATATTTATTTATTTCAACAAATTACATTGTTATGGTTTTTCAAAAAATGTTTATATATATATATATATATATATATATATATATATATATATATATATATATACATATATATATATGTTACCTTTATTTTTAACTTATTTACAATTATTTTCTGTTGTTTTGTATACTGCAGCGTTTGTTTATAATTTCGACAATTTTTTTTTCTTGTTCAATTTGTTATATTCATTATATCTTATTTCATATATTTATTTCATCACTTAATAATTTAGACATGTTTTTTTTTAATCTTACATCATTTGTATACATTAATTCATTAATTTCAATGAATTTATTTGACTAAACTGAGCATAACAATCAATCGGGCGTCATGAATGTTTAATGGACTTACGTTGTAGTTCTAAAATGATCATAGGTATCACGTTGACGGGAAGGCTATAATTGACATGTCTGCATTTATTCATAAATTACTGTTATTTTATTATTTGTTGTACTCTGCTTTTAGCTCATAATTTAGTATTTTTCCTCTACCGATAACCTAATTGTCTTGCGATTATGCTAAAAAGAAAGACGCTACCCTGGTGTTTGTTTTTAATTCTATTCAGTTTGTGATATCTTTGTTGTTCTGTGCCCATGAATATTTACATAAACTTGTACTGTTTTCTCGTACACACTACCATTTTCATCGAATAAGTGATTGATAAAGAATATTATGTGCATTACCACCACGTAAAAACACCGAATAACAAAGAAAGTGTGTGCATAGACGCTACCGAAATAAATTCGACGGTCAGATACTCTATTCATAACATATGTATATATATATATATATATATATATATATATATATATATATATATATATATATATATATATATCATAAATTAGGTTTTTAAAGAGTAATAAAGGTGCTATACATTTACATTGAATGTCGTATGTAAGAACCTTTATTAATCTTTAAAACCCTAATTTATGATAAACTAGTAGACTCTTTCCCAACTCATCATGATTAATGTTTGGATTCTGGCGTCCAGCATATCAATTTCATGCCCACCCCTATTTGTCCACTCTAGTCAGCTACTATCTCCCCTCCTGTCGCCTCTCTCCCTCTCCCACCACCTTTTCCATATTAGCTCATTAGGTTTGGAAATAAAAAAAGAGAAAAAATAAATAGAAATATAAACAGAAGAATACTAAACATAGTAAACTGTGCCACCCACCCATCATTTTTCAACATCACCCAAGTTCTTCTTCATATGGTCCAATCAGATCATCCTCCCATCCCATGTATGTGCCTTCAAAATAAAACTATTTTCAATACTTCATTTCTGAAGACGTTCTCCAACAGTACGAAACCGGTCAAAATCTTTTGTTTTTGTTTTTCTCCTGCACCTGAACTTGTTTTTCTGTCTGTAATTTTTTTCAGACACACACACACACACACACACACACATATATATATATATATATATATATATATATATATATATATATATATATATATATATATATATATATTATATGATATTAAGGGTAAGTTAATGCAATACTCTGCATATTCTTTATTGCTTAGGAAGTGGTGAAAACAATAATAAAAACTACGTACATATATATAGACACACGTATATGCATACATATATATATATATATATATATATATATATACTATCAATAATATTTATTTTTCACTATTATTAATGCAATACACTTCTGTAAACAGAATTGAGTTCTCAAGATTCCGAGTACGGTAAATTTATAAACAATTAAGATAAACTACTTCAAGTAATACACATTCCTCTACTCGTGTAGTGTGTTTTAATGCGTATATTATAAGAAATCCTTCACTGGTGTCTTCTGTTCTTTTTATGGTCAACTTAGGGTAATGTAGAATGAAGTATCCGTAACGAATGTGGGGTCAAAGAGTCCGTGAACATTATGGTGAAAAGAAATATGATTTTTTTCTGTACAGAGAAATAAAGTACACATTTTGATTTCGCCTATGCATTTCATCATCTTTAAATAAATCGGTACTAAGCTGTGTATGTTTATTAACGTGTTTGTGAAAATGTTTATTTCTTCTATTTCTGCGTGCGCGATGCGAGTTTTAGTGAGTCTAAATAGTGTGTCTCTGTCTTGTGCGTTCTTCTATGCACTTGTGTAAATCTTACTTTATTAAGCTGCGTGTATGTGGTTTTCTTGCTACAGAAGGTCGTGAAATCTGTTTGTCATGTAAGTGCTATTGCTGGGGAAGCGTTCAGTCGAAATTGGCTGGTTAGAGTTTATCGTACGCACGTGTGTTTGTCTTTGAAAGAAAAAAAAGTAAGAAAGAAAAGGAAAGCTGTGTGCTCGAGATATTATAGTACGGGCTTTAATTAAAAGTGGATATCGAGGTGTTTGTAACTAGCTTAAAGCAACTGCTTGATTGAGGTGTGTGCACTCCCTGTCGCTTCTACTTTCAAAAAGATAAATTAATATTGAGAACGGGCTCAACAACTGAACCTTCTACTTTATTCTTTTTCGCTTCACAAAGTAATAGTAAATTAAACAAGCTTTATTTAAAGAACGATTTCTCACATCGTCCACGTCTGACAGATAAGAAGAACAATTAGAATAGTACATCTAATACTTAGTGATACTTATTTTTTGACAAGTGTTTTCAATTTTTTCTGCAGACTACACACAAAACTCGAAATGCATTTTGCGGTATGATGATTTTCAGTACGGTTTATATTGTGGCCTAAGGTTTTGTACTCAGACAACTGCGTATATAATGTACACTAAACAAATTGAGTATATTTATAAGTATTGCTTTATTTCAATTACAAATTCCCATTAAGAACTTTTCATCTGAAGATGTATATGTATAAAACTAAGGTTGTTTACCAAGTAAAGCTATACATTTATATATGATAATACGGATTTACGCTACGCAGAACTCCGTACCATATTTTAACGTTGATGTGTCTTCGTCCGTTTACGTTTAACATGCATAACCTGATTATGTTCAGAAATAGGTAATACATGTTCATATGGAATCTTAATAATAAAGGAGCAGAATGCATCTTCATTTAAATATTAAACATTAAATATTAAGTATACACATATATATTTATTTATTTTAGCTAACACAGCTATCCGGCGTTGCTCGGGGACATAGAAAACAATAGGAAAGAGGTAAAAGCGTTTGAAAATCTCTTTTATTTAAAACTACCCTTTTATCCTACCCTTCCCCTCTTACTATCCTTTATCTGTTCCTCTCTCCCTCTAGCACTACTCTCCCTTTTCAGTCCAAATTTCTCACTATCCATCACAATTACCATTTAGTATGAAATATCGCTCACTAAATAGCACTCCACCTTGACTAATTTTGTTCTCGTCCACCCTCAAAAGAATACATATATACATTCAGCCCGCCTCCTCCTTATTCTCACACTCACTCACCGCTCATGCCCACTATCCTTACTCCTTCCTCATATACGTTACATATGTAGTCTCAAGTTCTTTATACCCACTCCTACCTCCTCTCACACTTTGTTTCTTCCTTTTTTTTCACTTTTGTATAAATTGCTCAGTTTTTGCTAATACAGATTATTTTCAAGAAGAATATAGTCACAATCATCGACTAACATATCTAAGAGGAAACACAACCATGGTTAGAGTAGTGTACACGACTCGAACCTTTTTCTATTCTTTTCGTAAAGATGTTTTGCCAGCTATCACAAAAGAATTATGTTTTAAAATTCCTTTGTCAGTGTGGAGCTGACCATGTTGGCAGTATATCCCAAAGATTAGAAATTAAAATATCCCAACACATACCAGGTGATATTAGTTTATACAATGACCTATTCATGTCTTTATTTTTGCAAGTTTGTTACTCAGCTTTACAGCATTTTATTAACCAATTCATATACATACACATATATATATATATATATGTATATATATATATATACATATATATATTACTCTCTCCCTATATATTGATATATATTAACACTTTCCCCCTCTTTCTCTCTCTCCCTATATATATGTTACTTTCTCTATCTCTCTCTCTCTATATATATATATATATATATATACATATATATGAAGCAATCCAACAAAAGATATAAGCGTCAACTAATATCTTATAATTAGTGAAACATTTTGATGTTATGTATTTTTATATATTTGTGTATATAATTTTTTATATATTTTCAAAGCGTAATTTTATTGCCTGTAGTAGTATAACTGCGGTAATGGTCCTCTGAAGAGAAGAATTATCTTTGAAAACTCATGAGCTAAGGACTTAACGATGCTTTGCATGAACTTTGAATTCTAATAAAATTTGATTGACACCTTATTTTATTACTTCATTTTATATTATAATATATATATATACATATATTATAAACACACATGTATATATATATTATAAATACACACACATATATATATATACATTATAAATACATATATATATATACATAATATAATTAAACACACACCCATATATATATATATATATATATATATATATATATATATATATATACATATATATATGTGTGTGTGTGTGGGTGTGTTTGTGAGTATATAATGTGTCACTCACAAAGTTTTTTTTACTTACAACAGAAACAATTTTACAGTATGTCCATTACTTTTCGTTCAATTTATCTATATATAAGTCACTATATATTTTATCTTTCATGTCTTCTGCAATTGCATAATTATTTTTCCAACAACTCCAACAGGTCCAACATAAAGTACACGTTATTTCTCTTCGCTCCACATTACACAACCTGATATCTGCAGCGTAAATATCAGTGCGAACATGAAGTATTCTGAATGTCAAGTACCAAGTCAAATTTTCCGATACATCTTTCATCGATTATTTGTATCCTTGAACGACATTTGATCATGTCTGGTGTTCCAGCTCAAATAAAGTGCATCATCTTAACCATTCCTATTTTTGGTAGCTCTCATTCATTAAACTTCTATACTTCCATATGTAGTATGTTAGATAATTTAATTTAATGAAATCTATACATAGTTTATGTCACTTGTAATCAAATGATGGCTATATATAGTGTAGAATTAAAATTCTGTAGCTCCGATATATATTTTATTCATTTTTATAATTGTTGTCACATTTGATTTATATAGTTCATTAGCTATTCACTGTAGTATGCTAACTTTTCACTTCACGTTTTCCGTGATCAAATCTATTAATAATGGAGATTATGTAGTTGTCTGTCTGCAAGTCTGTCTGAAGCCGAAACTCCATCAGAGTAATATTACTATTTACTTAGTCTGCCAGCTTATGTATATACTACTACAAACACCGCCGTAAACACTATGAGCATTTCTCAATTTACATACATTTTTCTCTTTAAACTTCTAATAAATTAGTGTTCGCAAATATACACTCATGATTGTTTTCTTCTGATTTCTACATGTATTTACGCTAGTTTTCTCGATAATATCTTACTTATAAATTATTGTTATTTATTTTATCATTATATATATATATATATATATATATATATATATATATATATATATAAAGATAGATAGACGAAGAGTGATAATCATGCACGAATGTCCAAATTTATTTCAAACTTCAATTGTTCAATGCAAGGAATATTCTGTAATACAATTAGGTTTATTGTTCTGTCCCTAACCCAAGGCTTTTATAAGATCGAGTTCTTATCATCAGAGGAATTATACAGATAGATAAGTTGGCAATTGAAAAGCAAAAGTTCAACATTTTAAAAAATATTAAGAAAAAAATGGATGAAAAAAAGTTCGAGTAAAAAGATATTGGTAATTGTCCGCCGATAAGGTGTCCAATGAAAGAAGGTTTCGATGGAGAAGTAAAAATTTCGTAGAGGCATCACAGGAAGGCGTTTAAAATGAAGCAAATCCAATGGTGAAAATTGAATTCAAGTCGTAGATATATATATATATATATATATATATATATATATATATATATATATATATATATATATATGAAATGACTTACGTAGTTAATCTATCTACTGCGAAACTAATTGAACAGTCAGCGTAACTCTATTGTATTGGTTACGTCCCTCTGATTATTCAGTATGGACGCAAGACGAACGCCTTATTCTAAATGTAAACAAAGCGCTGGCATTTACCATGTTACTTCTACTCTGATTTTTTTTTTATTAAACGTTCTGAGTTTGTTATTTTTTAATCTTATTAGCCATTATGTTTTAAAACACAAATGAATTAAATCAAATTGTTTGATTAAATAACAATTTATTTAAAAATTACTATTAAAAAACACACACATTATAATTAATTTAGTTTAGGTAAACTTTTTTTCAAGAGCATTTCAAAAAAACTATTCATGTTAACTGTATTTGATTTTTTAATAGTTTTATTTTAAATACATCTTCTTTTGCGATTTGAAAAATGTCCAATGTTATCATTTTCTTTCGTCTTTAACTGTGTTTATGATTACGGTTTCACCTTTTAAGCTGCAAACATTTTTTTCTTTCTTTTCTTAACTAAAAAAAACATTCTACGAATGGGGAGGGTTAAATGCAATTGATGTAGGGTCGAACATTTTTTTTTCTTTATTTTTAACTTAAACACTTCTTGGTCGGAAACAAAGAAAATCAATGTCTAACCACCCAAGAAATATGACTGGGGCTCCATCGGTTTTGGAGTGAGCGTTCATTTCTGACGCGGAAGCTTTGCAAAACTATGCTTCCGGAGGGAGCATATTTTTGCTAGTAAGTATAATGCCAGAAAACACGTTGGAACTAACGTAATTTACTCCCAGGAATGTGTTTATTGCTCTAAATAATATTTACAATATATATATATATATATATATATATATATATATATATATATATATATATATATATAAACTACCTTTGTATTACTTAAAGGAAAACATTTACACTAAAATAAACGGAGCTTCAGTGAGTTCGGTTGTCGGCCCGATTCGTAGCAACTTCTATCTGTTAAACCTGAATAAAACAGTAAAAGACGACGTTTTATTTCATCATATTTTATTTATGATAAAATGATGTATTATTATAAAAACACTCTTGATGGATACGATTTTAGAACCAAGTGAATGTGGTAAGAATCATATGATGGAATTACAGAATGTTTACCTATGTAGGATAACACATTCCCATGCCTCAGATGCCCCTTTTGTTTTACTTTCCTCATGAGAACCACTTCCATATATGCGTTTTATTGGTTAAAATCAATCTCTTAATTTTCGAGTAACACTGCGCGACTTTATACAGTATTGGAACTACTCTCGGTTCTTACTTAGAAGTTTTCATCGCATGGAGTCGGCGTGGCATCGCTACGTTTTCAGGCAATCACGCGAATTATTGTACCGATCTCGCAATTATGCACGGTGCTAAATACGATCGATATGTTACAAGCGTCAATTGATGAGAAGAAAATCATGATTTTTAGGGTGAATTGAAACCCAGCCAACGCTTTCTATCAATGAATGGAAATTGAACGCTTGGCAATTTGATTTGAATACGCATATTGCAATATATTTAACTTGCTAGAATATAACAATCACCCTGTTTCCATAGGTTTCAGATGGTAGTCTTTTTTTTTAAATACACATTCTACTGTGATTGTTTTTAATAGTTGCATCTGGACGTTCCACGTATTTTGACCACCTTCCTTGTTTTAAAACACGTGACCATGCGTTGATTTTTATGGATACGAACCGCACAGAATATTTGTCATATGATCAATAAACTTCAAACATATAAACAATGTATAACATGGTTGATTCTTAATTGCATAATAAACACCTTTATATCTAAGTATCACGCACCTGTATCTACGCATCCTACGGTCTTATGAAGTCTACCGCATTACCATACATGTGTTATATGTATACGAATGAATCCCAACTTACGAATACCAATAGGAATTCAAGAATAATGTGTCAAGACATATTTAGTTGGATGATTAACAATAATATGAGCAGATTGTAAACATTAAATCGAATAGAACAAATGATTGCTTAAGACGACTGTTCGAAAAGTATTTCAAGAAATGTGGCTTGAAAACGACCATGTAGTCTGCGAGGAAAACGTGACGTAAGAATGTGTTCCAAAGATCGGAAGTTTAAGCAAAGAACCTCTCTTCATATGAATTCCGTATAGCTTTAGACACGTAGAAGAAGTAATGAAATTCTGGCACGGGTTTTAGATAGACGTGTTCGTGCTGTAGATATTTTTCATGGAGGTTGAAGCACAGTCGCTAGCTTCACAACTTACAATTTCGTAAACGTATCTCTTTACTAACTTTTGTTCTGGTTCAATCATTCATAGTGTGTTTTATCTTAAATCACACTGTATTACATAATTTTATATCAGATTCACGATGTATGTAAATGTGTTCGTGTATCAATCGGAAAAGAAATTACGTCAAGAAAATCAATATATAAAAAAATATAACGGTTAACCATATATTAATATTGCGATAACATCACTTTAAATAGTCTATAGCCTATTAATATATTTCTCGAAAATACGTTACACAGAATGCATCTCATTGAAATAAATCTCAAAATTACTTAAAACAGTGTACATCTTATTTAAATAGATCTATAAAATACATCAAACACTGTACATCTAATTTAAATAGATCTCAAAAATATTTTAAACAATGTATATATTATTGTAGTAAACCTCGAAAATACTTTAAACAGTGTACATCCTAGTTTAATATATCTCGAAAATACTTTAAACAGTATATGTCTCATTAAAATAGGTATCAGAAATAGTGTAAACGTCGTACATCTTATTTAAATAAATCTCGAAAATACTATTAACAGTGTACACCATATATAAATAGATCTCAAAAATACTATAAACAGTGTACATCTTATTTCAATACATATCGAAAATACTATACACGTTGTACATCTTATTTAAATGGATTTCGAAAAAGTTAAAACAGTGTACACTTTATTAAAACATATCTAAAATATATTTTAAACAGTGCACATCTTATTAAAATATATATTGAAAATGCTAAACCAATGTAGCTCTTATTTAAATAGATCTCGAAAATATTATTAATAGTGTACATTTTATTTAAATATGTATCGGCAATACCTGAAACATTGTACATCTTATTTAAATAGAATTCGAAAATACTTTTTAAAAAGTGTACACCTTATTAAAATAGATCTCAAAAATACTTTAAACAGTTTCCATCTTATTTAAATAGATCTCGAACATACTTTAAACGTTGTACATCCTATTTTACTAGATCCAAAAATACTTTTAACTTGTAAACATCGTTAAAATAGATCACGAAAATACTTTAAACATTGTACAGCTTATTTAAATAGATCTCGAACATACTTTAAACGTCGTACACCTTATTTTACTAGATCCGAAAATACTTTAAACTAGTAAATATCGTTAAAATAGATCACACAAATACTTTTAACAGTGTACAGCTTATTTAAATAGTTCTTTAAAATAATTTGAACAGTGCACATTTTATTTAAACAGATCTCGAAAATACTATAATCGGTGTACATTTTATTTTAATATATCTTTAAAAAATACTATAAACGTTGTTCATCATAGTTAAATAGATTTCGAAAATACTTTCAACGTTGTATATCTTATTTAAATGTATTTCAGAAATACTATAAACAGTGTATATCTTATGAAAAGTTTACATCTTATTTAAATATATCTCGGGAATAATATAAACAGTGCACATCTCATTTAAATAGATCTCGAAAATACTATGAACCGTGTACATCTTATTAAAATAGATTTCGAAAATGTCTTTAAAGGTTGTACATCTTGTGTAAATAGGTCACAATATTTTTTAAACAGTGTGCATCTAAGTAAAATAGATATCGAATAACTTTAAACAGTGGACATCTTAATTTAAAATATATTTACAATACTTTAAAAAGTGTGCATCTTAGTTGAATAGATATCGAAATACTTTAAACAGTAAACATCTTATTTAAATAGATCTAAAATACTATCAACGTTGTACACTTTATTTAAATAGATCTCGAAAATATTTTAAACAATGTACATCTTATTTAAATAGATCTCGAACATATTTTAAACAGTGTACATCTTATTGAAATATATCTAGTAAATAATTTTCAAAATTTACATCTTTTTTAAATAGCTCTCGAAAATACTATAAACAATGCACATCTTATTTAAATAGCCTTCGAAAATACTATAAACAATGCACATCTTATTTTAATAGATCTCGAAAATACTATAAACAGCGTACAATTTAGTTTAATACATCTTTAAAATACTTTAAACAGTGACATTTTAGTTTAATAGATCTCGAAAATATTTTAAACGGTGTAAATCGTATTTGAATAGTTCTTGAAATACTTTAAACAGTGTACAATTTTTTAAATATATCTCGAAAATACTTTAACAATGTACTAATAATTTAAATATATCTGGAAAATACGTTAAGCAGTATACATTTTATTTAGAAAGATCTCGGAAAAACTATAAACAGTTCACATCTTATTTAAATATATATTGCAAATACTTTAAACGTTGTACCTCGTATGGAAATAGATCTCGAAAATTATTTAAAGAGTTTACATTTGATTAAAATAGCTCCTGAAAATACTATAAATGGTGCTTATTTTTATTAAAATAGATCTCTAAAATACTATAAACAGTGTACATCTTATTAAAATAGATATTGAAAATACTTGAACCAGTGTACATTACACTTACATATATTTCGACAATATTTGCAACGGTGTACATCTTAGGTAATTTATCTTAACATTCTTTAAACAGTGAATATCTTATTTGAATGAATCTCAGAAATACTTAAATGTTGTATATCTTAGTTAAATATACATGGGGAATACTTTAAACCTCGAACATCTTATTTTAATAGATCTCGAAAATACAATAAACAGTCTATAACTTATTTAAATATACCTCGAAAATATTTGTAACAGTTCACATCTTATTTAAATATATCTCGAAAATAATTGAAACAGTGTATATCTTATTTAAATAGATCCCCAACATACTTTTAACAGTGGAATCTTATTTAAATAGCTCTCGAAAATACTTTAAACGTTGTACATCTTATTGAAATAGATCTTGAAACTCATTTAAAGGGTTTACATCTTATTAAAATAGATCTTGGGAATACTATAAACAGTGCACATCTTATTTAAATAGATCTCGAAAATACTATGAACAGTGCACATCTTATTAAAATAGATTTCGAAACTTCCGTTAAAGGTTGTACATCTTGTGTAAATAGGTCACAATATTTTTTTAAACAATGTGCATCTAAGTAAAATAGATATTTATTAACTTAAAACAATGGACATCTTAATTTAAAATATATTTAAAATACTTTAAACAGTGTGCATCTTAGTTAAATAGATATCGAAATACTTTAAACAGTAAACATCTTATTTAAATAGATCTAAAAATACTTTAAACGTTGTACACTTTATTTAAATAGATCTCGAAAATATTTTAAACAATGTACATCTTATTTAAAAGTGATCTCGAACATACTTTAAACAGTGTACATCTTATTTAAAAAAGTTCGGAAATACCAAAAAAGTTGTACATCTTATTAAAATAAGTCTTACAAATAATTTTAAGAGTAAACATATCATTTAAATATCTCTCGATAGTATTATAAACAATGCGCATCTTATTTGATAGACCTCGAAAATACTATAAACAGAGTACATCTTAGTTTAATATATCTCGAAAATATTTTAAACAGTGACATTTTAGTTTTATAAGTCTCGAAAATATTTTAAACAGTGTAAATCTTATTTTATTAGTTATTGAAAATACTTTTAACAGTGTACATATTTTTTAAATACATCTCGAAAATACTTTAAAAGTGTACACATTATTTAAATATATCTGGAAAATACTTTACACAGTGTGCAAATTATTTAAATATATCTGGAAAATACTTTAAACAGTGTGCACATTATTTAAATGTATCTGGAAAATACGTTAAACAGTATACATTTTATTTAGAAAGATCTCGAAAAAGTTATAAACAGTTCACATCTTATTTAAATATATCTTGAAAATACTTTAGACGTTGTACATCTTATTGTAATAGATCTCGGAAATAATTTAAATAGTTTACAACTGATTTAAATAGCTCCTTAAATACTATAAACAATGCTCATTTTATTTTAATAGATCTCGAAAATACTATAAACAGTGTACATAATATTAAAATAGATGTTGAAAATACTTTAACCAGTGTACATTATACTTAAATATATTTCGACAATATTTGCAACGGTGTACATCTTAAGTAATTTATCTTAACATTCTTTAAACAGTGAATATCTTATTTGAACAGATCTCAAAAATGCTTTAAATGTTGTATATCTTAGTTAAAAATATCCGGGGAATACTTTAAACCTTGAACATCTTATTTAAATAGATCTCGAAAATACTATAAACAGGCTATATCTTATTTAAATATACTTCGAAAATACTTGAAACAGTGTACATCTTGAAAATACTATGACCAGTGTATATCTTATTTACATATATCTCGAACATAATTAAAAAAAGGTTACATCCCTTCTAAATAGATTTCTCAAATAATAATTTAAACAGTGTACATCTGATTTAAATATATCTCGACAATACTTTAAACAGTGTACATCTTATTAAAATAGATTTCGGAAATATCTTAAACGTCGTACATCTTGCTTAAATAGATCTCGAAAATACTTTAAACAGTTGGTATCTTTGTGAAATATATCTTGACAATACTTTAACAGTTTACATTTTAGTTAAATTGAACTCAAATTTTTTATACAATCTACCTCTAAGTTAAATTGATTATGAAAATGATTTAAAAGTTGTATATTTTGTTTTAATAGATCTCAGAAATAGTTTACACAGTATACATCTTATTTTATTCTATCTCGAAATAACTTTACATATTGCGCAACTATGTTAAGTAGATTACGAAAATACTTTCACAGTGTACATCTTAAATATATCCCGAAATAACTTTACACGTTGTACAGCTTAGTTAAATAGATTACGAACATACTTTTGACAGTGTCCACCTTATTTAAATAGATCTCCAAAATACTTTAAACAGTGTACATCTTATTTAAATAAATCTCGAAAATACTTTAAACAGTATAGATATTAGTTAAATAGATCTTGAAAATACTTTACCCAGTGTACATCTTATTTAAATATATCCCGAAATGACTTTACACGTTGTACAGCTTAGTTAAATAGATTACGAAAATACATTTGGCAGTGTACATCTTATTTAAATAGATCTCCAAAATACTTGTTTACATTGAACATCTTATTTAAATAAATCTCGAAAATACTTTAAACATTATAAGAATTAGTTAAATAGATCTTGAAAATACTTTACCCAGTGTACATCTTATTTAAATATATCCCAAAATAACTTTACACGTTGTACAGCTTAGTTAAATAGATCACGAAAATACTTTTGACATTGAACATCTTATTTAAATATACCTGAAAAATATTTTAAAGAGTTAACATCTTAAGCGAATACACTATTAAGGGTGTAGTCAATAACAACAATAAGAACAAGATGAGCAGTTAATCCATGCTATCAAGGTAGCGTGGAGATAAGTCATCTATCTTATTTCGGGAATACAATGTATACCTTATTTTTGTGTATACATCTTTTTACTGCCATGTTTACATTGTTTCGGTATTCCTATGTGCTTTTGTTGTTTCGGCCTTTAGATGTGCGCATTAAAGTATTTAATTTCAATTAAGGGGTACGTTGTAAGCATGTTAGTGTCATTGTACATGGACAATATATATAAAAAGCTGAAACTTAGTAGGACTATTGATATAGTTGTGTAAGAAAGGGGTTTGAAGAAAAATCTGGCTCACAATGCAAGCAGTATGACTCTTTAGTTTTATTTAAGAAAACACACAGAGGCAATTTTATGGAAGCTTATTTAAAATACACATTTATTTAAGATGCGCGTTTAGCAATGAAATTTCTATTTCAAACTCACCCACTTTAAAAACATGTGCTTGGATGATAACATTTTACACCATCTAATATATATATATATATTAGAAGTAGTGTCACCTGTATATATATATATATATATATATATATATATATATATATATATATATATATATATATATATATATATGTATATATATAGGGAGAACTACTTCTAAAATATGTATAAAGTAATGAAATATCGAAGCAGCATACTATACTCATAGACAAAAAAACTATTACTTTTTTGAATAACATCGTTTCCAAACGCAAATAAAAAACAAAGTTATAAAATAAAATACTGAATTACATGCCTTTTCTACAAATACGCCGGCGGGCTGAATCACTTTTTCTCGCAAGAACAAATTCAATTTTGTTTTGTCATCCGATCGTTAATCATAAAAGTACTTCACAGAGAGAACAAAGGCACGCTTCAGGCGATAAAAACCGACGGCTAGAATCGTCATACTGTTAAAAAATGCTGTTACAACTGCTATTTATATCTCACCAACACACCTCGAGCACTTTTCTACAATGACAGTAACATCACATATACACCTAAATGATATATGCTCATAAACTATGTTTATCTGTATTTTAATTACTGTTGTGACCCTGTTAGGGGTCGAAATAAAGACACGGAAACACGGGGTTACAGGACCCAAAAATATCTTATTGAAAGAAAAGAATATATATATATATATATATATATATATATATATATGTTGTAAAGGTCATGATTAGCATAAATACGAAACTAACATGAAGGGAAGTAATCAGGTATTGACTATATACGAAAGTACGTATATAAGACGGCAGTGATATCTGGACGAGCGAAGAGTAAACGTCTCTACTTCCTACCGGATCCCTGTTAAACGCAAACCACTCGGCGTATTCTTAATTTAGTATGTGGTATGTAATGTAGGATATAACAGAGATAAATTACCGTACTATTCAAGGATTTTTTTAAAAAGAAAATTTGCAAGGACGGCAAAAAAAAAAAGTCGACACGTGCGAATTTTGCTACCTAAAGTAGTAAAAAGTACGGATTTCTTCGGTAAGAACTAACGGGGAAAAAAATTGTACTCGAAACAATTTTAAGGTAAAGTGAACTTTATCTGTATGTTGACGAAAAAATATTTGGGAAGCACAAGCTGAATTCGAAACCTGCACCGTGACATTACGAATTTCGAAAGAAAAAAGTACGCTTACGATTTTTTTTCTTTAAACAATTCAGAAATTATTGTTACATTTTTTTTCTCTCCCTCAAGTGCAGCCGTATTTTTGTGAAAAATAATTGTTCATTGGTTTGTCTAAAGTAATTGAAACTATTTGTTGTGCGAATTTTGGAAACGTTTTATTGTCTGAAATTATTTTGTGAAAAAGTTTACCTGGTAAAAGACTGTTGCTAAATTGTATAAACTTTGTGAAACATTTATTTTTGCAAAAATTCTGTTGCTAATTTACGAAAACGCATATTGACGATCTTTTTGTGAAATTATTGTTGTAAACTTTGGAAAGATATTTTGTACTGTAATTAAGCTAAAATGGAGCAATTGGCTGAGTTGACGAAGGCGTTAACTCTAAGTATACAGCAGCAACAACAACAACAACAGCTACAACAACAGCAATAACAGCAACAGCAACAACAACAGCAACAACAACAGCTACAATAGCAACTACTGCAGCAGCAAGAATGGACACAAAAAACGTTAGAGGCACAACAAGAGCAAACAAAAATACTTCAACGCCAAATGTTAACGCAACAAAAGAATTTTGAAAAATTAATTCAAACGTCGACAGATGGGAAGAAAACTAATTTTTCTGCACAGGGTATTTCAAATTCTTTGTCAGAATTTCACTACTCTCCCGATACTTGCGTTACATTTCCAGCATACTATAGAAGGTACGAAACAGTTTTTACAAACAGATGTTCGGACTGGACCGACGAAGAAAAAGTTACGCTGTTACTACAAAAACTGGGGACGGACGAAAACACCAAGTATGCTAATTTAATTTTACCCAAAAAACCGGAGGAAGTGAATTTTGAAGAGACAATTAATACCTTATCTAGAATATTTGATAAAAGAGACAGCCTTTTTCATTCTAGATATAAATGATTAAATTTACAGAAGTCGGAATCCGAAGACTATTTAGAATATGCATATACTGTAAATTGCTTATGTGAATCATTTAAATTAAATGAAATTTCGGCAGATTTATTTAAATGTTTAATCTTTGTACAAGGACTCACAGCTGCAAGGGGCAAAGATGTCAAATCCCGGATCCTGACAATTATGGAGTCGAAACCGAATGTAACTTTACAAAAAGTAACCGAGGAGTGTCAATGTCTCATTAATATCAAAAGAGACAACACCCGCATTGAAGAAAAAAGCGTTTACAAGATACAACATGTAAAAAGGCAAAGGACCTCTAGAACATACAAGACCCAGGAACAAAAGACTCCCAGAATGTACAGGGACCAAAGTTGTGAATGCTGCGGAAGTACAAGACACACCAAAAAGATCTGCTGGTTCAGGAATAGGATATGTTACGAATGTGGATTCAAAGGCCACAAGGGAACATATTGTAACCAGAAGAAAAACGAAGGGCCTACAAAGTTAATACGCTTCGCACAAGGAAATAGAAAAGCTGCGAAAGGCGTAAATATGTCGATGTAAAGATAAATGGACATCCTGTAACATTACTCCTGGATAGTAGTGCGGACATTAGCATCATAGATGAAGATATCTGGAGAAGGATCGGTCGACCTGAACTAAGAGAAACCAGCAAGATGGCAAAGAGTGTGTGCGGCAAAAGGTTGGAATTCAAAGGAGAACTGAGGTGCAATGTGTCATTTGGTGGTCAAACACACAAGTCCAAAGTGTACGTAGTATCAGGAAGGAACACAAATCTATTTGGAGTGGATTGGATTGTCCTGTTCAACTTATGGGAACGACCGGTTAATTATTTTTGTAATAGGTTGACCACAGAGAAATGAAACCAAATAGAAGGCTTCATGGACGATTTAAATGCAGAATTCCCAAAAGTTTTTGCCGAAAACCTTGGATACTGTGTGAAAACAGAAGCAAAATTTGAGGTGAAGAAAAATGCCACCCCAGTGTTCAAACCTAAATGAAATGTACGTTTTTCATCGATGGACGCAATAGAGAAGGAGTTGGAGAGACTTCAACAATTAGACGTCATTGAAAAGGTCGACCACACGGATTGGGCAAGTTCGACGGTATATGTGAAGAAAAAGAATTACAAAATAAGTGTCTGTGCTGACTGTTCGACGGGCCTTGATTCTTGTTTGCAGGACCACAATTACCCCCTTCCGTCGGCAGAAGATATATTCTCAAAACTAAACGGAGAAATTTTTTTTTCCAAAATAGACCTCTCGGATGCATACTTGCAAATCAAAGTACATGACGAATGTTCAAAGTACCTGTGCATGTACCTGTGCATTAACACGCATAATGGTATTTTTAAACTAAAAAGACTTCCGTTCGGATTAAAGGTCGCCCCTGCTCTGTTTCAACAGGTTATGGATACGATGCTTGCAGGATTGGAATTTCCAATGGCATACCTTGACGATATCCTGATAAAGAGGAGAAATTTGCATGAACACAAGAAGCACGTCAGAGAAGTATTTAAGAGAATAGAGGAGTTAGGTTTCAGATTGAGCCCGGAGAAATGCGATTTCTTTATGGAAAGCATCAGATACATTGGTCAAATAATCGACAAAGAGGGACGAAGACCAAGTCCACAACGGGGCGAAGCAATTGCAAAGATGCCTGCTCCAGACTCAGTACCGAAACAACAATCATGTTTGGGATTGGTTCAATATTACGCGATATACATATCTAATGTGCATAATTTGAGAGCTCCTCTTAACGAGTTACTAAAATAGGGTAGTAAATGGAGTTGGAATAAGGAATGTGAATCTGCCTTCCAAAAAATTAAGAAATGTCTATGGACGGACCTTCGCATTGCAAACAGACCATAAACCCTTGATTACGATATTTGGATCCAAGAAAGGCATTCCTAAGCATACCGCAAATCGACTACAGCGATGGGCTGTAACTCTCTTAAACTATCAGTTTAAGATGGAGCATGTGTCATCAAACAAGTTAGGATACGCGGATGCACTATCAAGGTTGATTCCAAACAGAAACGAAAGTTTCGAAGAGACAGTAATTGCTGCTCTTAAAGATGAAAGCGAATGTACAAGTTCAATGTGTAATATGATACGTGAACTTCCAATAACCCTTGTAGAGATTAAAAGAGAAGCTGAAAAAGACATTTTCATAAAGAAAATGAAAACTCAATTAGGACTGACGGAAAAAAGTAAAAAAGTAGGACAAACTACATTTTTTTCAATTTGTGAAGGTGTACTTATCCATGCTGATAGAATCGTAATCCCACAGGCATTACGAAGGAAAATATTAATGGAATTCCATACAGGTCATCCTGACATTTCAAGAATTAAATCCTTAATTAGAGGATACGTATATTGGCCTGGTATGGACAAAGAAGTAGAACACTGTGTCAAAGCATGCAAAGGATGTCAGTTAGCAGCCCGAGATCCGCCAGTAAAAACGACCCCATGGCCGAAAACGGACCTACCCTGGTCACGTCTACATATTAATTATGCCGGACCTCTAAATGGGTTTTTCTACTTAATTGATGTAGATTCTTTCTCTAAATGGCCAGAGATATTTAAAACCAGACATCCAACTGCAAGGAACACTGTAAATGCACTTAACGAAATCTTTAGCCGTTTTGGTGTACCAAAAACCATAGTAAGTGACAATGATACAGCATTTACAGGTCACGAATTTAAAGAATTCTGCAAATCGCTGAATATTAAACATATCACGACACCTGTTTACCATCCTACGTCGAATGGGTTGGCAGAAAAATTTGTGGACACATTTAAACGGGCAATAAAGAAAAACCTGAATATGGACACAGATGAGCAAACTATACAAACATTTCTCGCAATCTACAGGGTAACCCCGAACCCAAATAATAATGTTAATTCATCCCCTGCAGAACTGATGTTTGCTAGAAAAATTAGATCTATCTTCGATAGACTTATACCTGATAAGAAGAAAAGTTCTAAAGGAGAAAACTTGAAAGTAAAGTGCTATTCCTCAGGGGACAAAGTGTATTTTAAAAATTTTCAGAATGGAAAAAATCATTGGGTTGACGGTTTCATTATGAAAATTATTGGGAACATGGTTTATACTATTCAAGGCCCAAGTTTTGTCTGTAAAAGACACATAAATCAAATCCGTCCCAGAATTTCGCAAAATACAGAAGAAATTCCAATGGAAACATTATGTGATACATTTGATATACCAAAGCCAGTATGTATACCTGAAACCATGTATGTATCCCCTGAACATACCATACGCAGTGGACAGAATTCCTTACCGCAGGTAACGCAGACCAGAAGGAAGAGCACCAGACAAAGGAAAAGCATCAGGCGTTTAAGCCCTGATCCTAAAAGGAAACGGTAATAAAGCTAAAATCGGGAAGATTTCAGCTTCAGGGGAAGGTGTTGTAAAGGTCATGATTAGCATAATTACGAAACTAACATGAAGGGAAGTAATCAGGTATTGACTATATACGAAAGTACGTATATAAGACGGGCAGTGATATCTGGACGAGCGAAGAGTAAACGTCTCTACTTCCTACCGGATCCCTGTTAAACGCAAACCACTCGGCGTATTCTTAATTTAGTATGTCCTATGTAATTTAGGATATAACAATATATATATATATATATATACGAAAAGTTGTATACTGGACTGCCAGTATAGAACTAGGGTGGAAGAAGACATGGAGTTCGAATGCTTCTCATATTTTATTATGGATGGACCAGTCCAGTTGTTCTTCGTACAGCTACGGAACCATAACACACCCTTCCAAGCCTAACCTCCTAGGAGTCTTAGTAACGTTTCCTTTTCGGATTTATCTCTATGTAGTCCGGAGCCATTCGTTTTCTTTTTGCTGCCGTTTCCGTGTGATTACCTGGGGTGCTGGCAAGTTGAAAGTGTCGTACATCACGTTCATCACGTGTTCTACTTGTGGAGAGCTGTCAGTGTCATCTGACAGTCTTTTTCTTATCTGATGCAGATGTATCATATACGAGAACTGTGGTCCTTTTATGATATAGACCATCGACCCTATCCTATTTTCAATTGTACCGAGTTCCCAGAACGATGCGTTGTTTTTGTACTTCTTAAAGTATACACTATCTCCTGAGCTGCATGTTTTCTTCGGTACTGTAGATATTCGGTCATCATTATTTTGTTTAAGTAGTAAAATATGAAACACGGACTTCACTTTCTGCGAAAACATCATCTATGGTGGGGTTAATGAAGACGGTACGCTTACGTTTTTAATAATTCTATATACTTGCCAAAATTGTGGCAAAGCTTAGGAGTATCAACGGTATTTTTAGTGACTTTTCTAACGTGTCTACAAAACGTCCGCCTTGCCGTTTGACCTAAGATAATACGAGGGAGTCGTTATATGTCTGATTTGAAACGTCACCCAGAACTCCTCAAAATCTGATGACGTGAACGGCGTCCCATTATCACTCACCAGACAATCCACCACCCCAAAACAGGCGAATAGTTCATGTAGGTATCTTATCGTAACCTCCGACGTGGGACTCTTGCGACGTAGTACTTCGGGTCACTTCGAAATACTGTCGACTACGATTCAGTAGTAAAAATGATCCAGGGGTCCAGCGATATCCACGTTGATTTCTTCCCACAGATCGACCGTCCGTCATTGGCCATGGACTATGTTTTATATGCGGTGCTTTTGCCGTTAAAGCACAGACTTTACACAGCTTTACTGCTTTTTCAATGTAATCATCCATACATGGCCAGTACACAAAACTTCTCATTACACCCTTCATCCTCCTTATCCCTGGATGCCCAACATAAACATCTTTTAGAATTTTGTACCGTAGGTTTTTCTGGGATGACCACCCTTTCGCTGTGCATGAGTACCTCATCACAGAGTAAGAACTCTTTACCACATTTCCATTCTTATCTACCATTATCATATTTGATCCTCCTGAGCTTCTTTTTTGTCTCGTATAGCATCACCGGGAGCTCTCTCACTGTGTTGCAGAACATATCTTGAAAACCTCCTTATGTTTGAAGAGAGGCGATTACTGTATCTTCTAGAGCCTCTCTCTGTTTTGGCACTAGTCTCGACAACCGACCTTCATGATAAATTGTATTTGAAGGCAAATGCTGCATATTGAAGTTCTAATTAACTAAGATAGTTCCCCGGCTTTGTAGCCTATTTGCCGTGTATACCGGTAGGTGTTTTTTAGATCCATACATTGTAATTAGTGGCGTATGGTCTGCCTGTAAAGTAAATCCTCTACCATGTATGCATCGGAAAAACTTTGTTACCGCAAATACTATTGCTAGGACCTCTTTCTCGATTTGATAATACTGTTTTTCCGCCGGGAGCAAGGTCCTAGATGCATGTGTAATGGGCTTATGGGTTCCATCCGGCATTATATGTAGGATACACGCTCCTAAACCATATGAACTAGCGTCGCTAGCCAGGAGTATGTCAAATTCTGGGTTCTAATGTGTTAGAAATAACTTTGACGTAAGTCTTTCTATAATTTTATCAAACGCATCCTGGCATTCAGTTGTCCACACGCATGCTTTATCTTTCTTTTAATAACTCATTTAATGGAGCGCGCAAATTATGCATTTCTGGGATAAAGGCCTTGTAGTAATTTGCTAGCCCCAGGAAACTCTGTAATGTCGTGACGTTTTCTGACGCCTGCATGTTTTTTCATTGCGGTAGTCCTTTCTGGGTCCGGCATTCTGCCGTCCTTGTCGATAACATGACCCAGGTATTTTATTTCGTCCAGGAAAAAATCACATTTTTCTTGTTTTGCTTTTAATCAATATTCTTGGATTCTCGCAAACACTTGATTTACATGTTTCTGGTGTTGTTCGATATCTTTGATGTTAATCAAAATGTCATCAAGATGCCCTATCGTAAAATCTAGTTTACCCAGCATGGTATCAATTACTTGTTGAAAAATGTCTGGCGCGACTTTCACCCCGAAAGCTAATTTTTCGAATTTATATAAACCACTATGTGTGTTTATACATAACAGCTTCGAAGTATCCTCATCCACCGGTATTTGGAGGTATTTATGTCTATTTTAGAAAAATAATCTCAATCTATTTAAACTTGAGACCACTCCCTCGAGGTTGTGCAGTGGGTAGTGATAATCTTCTAGAGCTGTATTCAAACCCATTGAAAGATCTGCACATACGGGAATCTCATCAGATTTGTCTTTTTACATAAACTGTCTTTACAAGTTGGTCTAGTTCCTCGTTTATTTTTCTATCGATGCGAAGCGTACTTTTCTTTCTTTTTTTAATACTGGCTGTATATTTTCTTTATGTTGAAATTTAGCAGCAATCTTATTGCAGTGCCTAAAACCGCCAGAAAAAAAAACCTTAGGAAAAGATTGTTTACATCTTGTTGCAGTTTTTTTCCGGTTCCGTTGCTCGACTATTTATTTTTTTACAAAATGTATTTCTTGGCAATTTTCATGAATCAAATGCCTGTAACCAGCCCGAACCGAAAAGATTTTTTGAATCCTTCAGCACCAGTATTTTTAGTGTTTTAGTATTTCCCATTAGGGCCTTATTTGTGATTAATTCTCCTTCAAATTTAATTATTTCCCAAGCCACTGTGCTGATCAGCCTGTTTGTTCTTAATGGAGTGGGTTTATTTAAGATTCTCCACGTATGTACATTTATTATGAAGACATCTGAACCCGAATCCAATTGTAATTTTAATGTTTTTTATCCAGGATTTTCACCTGTACACATTTTCTTATATTCATGCATTTTTCATTTTTGTCCTAGTGGCTTGAACGCGCATTTTATTTCCTATGCCTGTTCTGCAGTGCGAACATTTATGTCCGACCTTTTTGTAATCAATACAGGACTTACAACGGAAAGGACATTGAGTGTACCAATGTGGGCAACCACAGCGTGAACAAGGGATCGGTCACCATTTATTTGTCTTTATACCTGGTGGACTTGTCTTTGCTGCATAGAAATCACTATTACTGTTTTTAATTATTTTGTTATAAGGTTGAACTTTTGTTTTTTATGTACTTTTTTGATATGTGCAATGCCCGATAATTCAATGTCTTTTTAATCCTGTTTTACATTGATAATTTTTGACAGTCCTCGGCCAACTTTTGAATTGTAAGGCTTGGTTAATTCGCTAATTAATTTCGGACCTTACGCCCTATCTCGGTGTCATTTCCTGAGACTAACCCTTGTACGAAAATTAAACACTTGAAATTATCGGCACTCAATTCAGCTAGTGTAAAGTCGTCACAATGTTTGTTTACGATCGATGCAAAAGTAACGTAATCTTTCTCGTCTTTTTTACCGGGTTTATGCCCTTCCAGCGTTTGTGAAATAACGTGGTCTTGGAACTGAACAATTCCGTTAATAATTTAACCACTTCTATAAAAGTTTAGTCGCTAGTTTTCTGAGGTAAAATGAAATCAACGAATTTCGTATGTTCCGTGGTACCAAGTTTCGTAAGTAGCAGGCGAACCTTTTTTGAGCAAGCCCAACTTTCGCAGTCAATTTCATATGAATCTTCATATCTTCGAAAATATGTTGTGAACGTATTTTCTGCCGAATATGTGAAATTAGCGATGGAGTTCCACACGGCGTTCTGCGAAAACGCGTTGTAACTTTCATTCCCTTGGTCTCTACGCGGTATTGTTTGTATAAGTGTTTCCAATCTGTCGTCATTTTCTTTCTTTTGCTGACACATCTTTATATTTTCCTCGAGGAGAAACTTTTCTTCAGTTTGCTGTTGTTGCTTTTGTTTTTCATTTTGCTCGAGTAAACGTTTTTGAAATTTATCCTCAGCCTGTTGATGTTGGGAGATTTGAAATCTGATTAATTCTGCGAGGATTGACTTAAGGTCTTCCATATTTATTTATTTTATTTATTATTTTCTTTTTTTGTATGGCTTTGTCAGAATGTATTCCCCTTAGATTAGCGCTTGCTAGACGGCATTTTAGTTGTGAAAAGATTATGAAACCTTTTTTTACTACGCTTTACGCGTTTTAGTTTTAGAAATAAAATAAAATACTGTTTCACAATTTTTTTCTTTTCGGTGGAAATAAGATCATATATTCCCTTATGTGTAACATATTCTAACAGATTCGGAATAACAATGTAGGGAGAGAACAAAAAAAAACTGACTTTTTTTTAAATTAAGAAAATAATCAATTTGGTTTATCGTGTTTTTTTTTGTTTTTATTTTTCACCGATAACTTATTTTCAGAACTAGACAATGTGTATTCGATTTCATCAAGTTGTGTTACTTTTAAAATCCAACGTAGATTTTTCCGAAGATTCCGGCAAAAATCCGTTGTTGTTCTGATTTTTGTTTCTGTTGTAACTCGTCAATAGTTTCGTTGTGGTTTCCCGTACAAGTGTGGGTACTTTATCGACCGTAAGTTAGCGACCGCTGTCAGTTCGAATTTATTCGTCGGCAGTTTGTTGTGACCCATTTAGGGGCCGAAATAAAGACACGAGACACCGGGTTACAGGAACAACGATATATTATTAGAGAAAAATAACATATATACAAAAAGTGGTATTCTGGACTGCCAGTACAGAACTGGGGTTGAAGAAGACAGTGAGTTGGAATGCTTCTCGGATTTTATTATGGATGGGCGTGTCCATTTGTTCTTCGTACAGGTACGGCACCATAACAATTACAATTATACTTCAGTCACAGATACATTTAGTTGTCTTTTCACGTAGACACTGTCAAACGATGAAAATAGCATTTACATTTAATTGTAATATGAGCAAAAACTTGATTCCTTGTGTTGTCCAGAAATACTATAAACACACGTAATTTCCGCCCCAATCTGTTACCATTGAATTATTTGCTGCTTATGGCTATTTCGAGCAAACGAAGACTCCCCACCTAAATGTAAAATTATTGGTGATGATTAATTGCCAACACAGTCTTAAGGTTAGTATTTGACATTAAGAAGGACATATTTTGCTTAAGAAAGAGGTTGTACCGTTAAAAGTATATTGCCAACACAGTCTTAATGTTAGTATTTGCCTTTAAGAAGGATATATTTTGCTTAAGGAAGAGATTGTACCGTTAAAAATGTATTGCCAACACAGTCTTAAGGTTAGTATTTGACTTTAAGAAGGACATATTTTGCTTAAGGAAGAGGTGTACCGTTAACAATATATTGCCAACACAGTCTTAAAGTTAGTATTTGACTTTAAGAAGGACATATTTTGCTTAAGGAAGAGGTGTACCGTTAAAAATATATTGCCAACACAGTCTTAATGTTAGTATTTGACTTTAAGAAGGACATATTTTGCTTAAGGAAGAGATTGTACCGTTAAAAATATATTGCCAACACAGTCTTAATGTTAGTATTTGACTTTAAGAAGGACATATTTTGCTTAAGAAAGAGGTTGTACCGTTAAAAATATATTGCCAACACAGTCTTAATGTTAGTATTTGACTTTAAGAAGGACATACTTTGCTTAGGGAAGAGGTGTACCGTTAAAAATATATTGCCAACACAGTCTTAATGTTAGTATTTGACTTTAAGAAGGACATATTTTGCTTAAGGAAGAGGTGTACCGTTAAAAATATATTGCCAACACAGTCTTAAGGTTAGTATTTGACTTTAAGAAGGACGTATTTTGCTTAAGGAAGAGGTTTACAGTTAAATGTATATTGCACGAACTCAAAAAACTAAAAACGAATAATAAATCGATGAGAAATTTAATTTATTTGTATTTAATATTACTTTCTGTGTTGCGCGAACGGAGACTCAACGAACTTAGCGTGAACCCGTGTTGGTTGAATAACCTTGGCTTATAATGAAACTTTAAATGGTAACCTGTTTTTCGCTTTAAAAAGTTGATCCCGTTAGAAGAGAATGCCACTAAATATTAAGGATAGAAAAAAATAAACAGCATGCCTAAAACAAACACAAACGAAGTTAACTAGAAATGCGTAAAATGGCGAGGTAAACACGGTATTGTACTAAAAATGACTTCACGATAAATATAAGAAAATTATATCTTAACGAAAGCAGTAGGAATTTATATGATTCCGAAGCGCATGCTTATCTGTTCATGTTTTGCTGCAAGAGGGATGAAGAAAACGTGTGTGTAAACGAATGCTAGATACTACTTGAAATAAAGTATTTTCTAACAAAATGTTGTGCATTTGATAATTCTACCATTTTATAGATGAGGTGTATTTCTAAAGAGAAGTCAGGAATTAGATATGTTAATAAAAAAAATGATATAGGAAGCCTATTTCAACAACATTACCTGTCATTTGCCTAATCGTGGTGTGTGTCGTTAATTGTTCATAAATCGAATTCTGATTATATTCGTTTATTTTTCAATATATCTGGATAGGCAATAATTTAGAAGTAACATATTAAACAAATTTTAAAGTCATTAGTTTGACGCGGAAATGTAATTATTGTTATGATATGTATTATATCATTCAGAAATGTAGAAACACAAGTCAATTTTTAAAAAAAATGTGATAAAATTGTAAGTTTCGATAATAAAACCGAACGCATATTTTCCGGAAATGCCGATCAAGAACAAGTCTAAGTGGGTGGCGGAACGAATTAGCGTATGAAATACTTGGTTTGATAGCTATAAGGGTCAGTACTATAAGGGGAATTTATTTTGATATAATTTAGTTGTAATATATATTTTCATCATTAAGCAAATGCCAAGAAAGTTTATTTTATTTCGAGTTTTACATCAAAGGTCGATGGGAAATTCTCTCTAAATATCTACACTCTGACTATTTCTTTCCCTATTGACTTCCAAAAGGTCAGGTATTACAAATGTGTAGTCTGTCCGAGGCCATGCTAAAAATGAATACACCTTGCAGATATGTTTTAACATTCATAATTATCTATTATTATTTCCGAAGTGAATTCTCTACCTACAAATATATAAACATATACCCATTAGTTTACTTGCTTTGCAATTACACATATTTCATTTAGATTAAAAAATACATCGATTTGTTTGTTCATTCAAGTAATGCAACTATGAATAACAGCGAATCTCATTCTAGTAGTAGATAGTTTATTGGTTGGTGTTATTATGTATGACCAATCATGTGTCAGTGTGTCGCATGATGTTCTACCAGAGCGGAACCTCCTGCGTATGATGTAACTTAATGGGTTGTATTTATAACGAACGAATGCAGTTATTATATGTATTACAAACAAGAAAAAAACAAACTGAATTAATATTGCAACTATATTTTGTAGTGGACTTTTTGTAATCACGAGGCATTTAACAAAAAGGGATATATAGATCGATAAACAGAGGTTATAATGTGTTTTTAGATCATATTTATAATTTGTCCGTTTTCTTGGTCCTCAGTTTATTCACTTACTACGTGTGTTTTTTCATTCACTTGTTGTTCACAAACTGCTTACGTAAGACAGACTTATCATGACATATCAGACTAATATTGGGGATGCAACATCATTGTTCACGAAACGTAGCCAAAATCAGGAAAGTGCTATTCGATGAGAAATATAAATAAAGGAAAAGTTAAACATCCCCATTAAATTCATTCGATTACTATCTGTTTAGTTTGCTTACACTTTCTATTTTCTTGTGATGACTAGATACGAATGCCGTAAAAAGAGCATAGCATATTTTAATTTATAAGTATCTTCAATTAAAGATTATAATATTGGCTTTCTTAATTGATTGAAGTACAGCGCTGCGAAGGCTTTTACATATTTGTTCAGTTTCTCTATTATTTAATTTAGTGCACATATTGATTTTATGATTCAATTGTTTATTAAAATCTTCGTCAAACCACGGAGAAAGTTTACTCCACGGTGCATGTATATTGTTTATTTTTTAATTATATTATATATAAAGTCACATCAAAATGCCCCCTATTTCAATTATCGCTATAGCTCCGTTAATAAAAACTTCATATCTAATTTTGCTTCGTATGCTCTTTAGTCGTTATTAGTAGCTGATTACAGAAAAATAATTTTGTTAGCATTGCTATATTCCTATATTCTATCCGCTAAGCCGTTTTCTCTTTGCATTGCTATATTTACACGTGAGCAGGAATTCCGAACAATAGTAATAACTTGTTTATAACACGATTCTATTCAGCATAAGAGAAACGAGGTATAGATCTAATTAGAGGTCCTTTTCTACATTACACCTTACGTTTAATAACTCCGTTCGTTTAATCACTAAACCAATTAGAATTTCAGCAGCTGATTAAAACACATACTAATATTTCGTTTTCGAATTAGAATGTATAAAAACAATACAATAAAATATATTTCTAATGACATTTTATGAATATAGATAACAAAACTTGTCTTAAAATTCTTAGTTTTAGACTAAAACTTTATACAAAATAACGCACTATTTTTTACTATATGAGTGTTTAATTGTATGTGTATTTTATGAAAGAAAACAAAGATGCATGATAATTGTAGTAGCAGTTCATTTATAAGCGTGGGCCGGCAAAAAGTAATTTGCTAGCCCCAGGAAACTCTGTTATGTCGTGACGTTTTCTGACGCCTGCATGTTTTTTCATTGCGGTAGCCCTTTCCGAGTCCGGCATTCTGCCGTCCTTGTCGATAACATGACCCAGGTATTTTATTTCGTCCAGGAAAAAATCACATTTTTCTTGTTTTACTTTTAACCAATATTCTTGGATTCTCGCAAACACTTGATTTACATGTTTCTGGTGTTGTTCGATATCTTTGATGTTAATCAAAATGTCATCAAGATGCACTATCGCAAAATCTAGTCTACCCAGCATGGTATCAATTACTTGTTGAAAAATGGCTGGCGCGACTTTCACTCCGAAAGCTAATTCTTCGAATTTATATAGACCACTATGTGTGTTTATACATAACAGCTTCGAAGTATCCTCATCCACCGGTATTTGGAGGTATTTAGGTCTATTTTAGAAAAATAATCTCAATCTATTTAAACTTGAGACCACTCCCTCGAGGTTGTGCAGTGGGTAGTGATAGTCTTCTAGAGCTGTATTCAAACCCATTGAAAAATCTGCACATACGGGAATCTCATCAGATTTGTCTTTTTACATAAACTGTCTTTACAAGTCGGTCTAGTTCCTCGTTTATTTTTCTATCGATGCGAAGCGTACTTTTCTTTCTTTTTTAAATACTGGTTTACATTTTCTTTATGTTGAAATTTAGCAGCCATCTTATTGCAGCGCCTAACACCGCCAGAAAAAAAACCTTAGGAAACGATTGTTTACATCTTGTTGCAGTTTTTTCCGGTTCCGTTGCTCGACTATTTATTTTTTTACAAAATGTATTTATTGGCAATGTTCATGAATCAAATGCCTGTAACCAGCCCGAACCGAAAAGATTATTTGAATCCTTCAGCACCAGTATTTTTAGTTTTTTAGTATTTCCCATTAGGGACACATTTGTGATTAATTCTCCTTCAAATTTAATTATTTCCCAAGCCACTGTGCTGACCAGCCTGTTTGTTCTTAATAACGTGGGTTTATTTAAGATTGTCCACGTATGTAAATTGATTATGGAGACATCTGAACCCGAATCCATATTTATAATTTGTCCGTTTTCTTGGTCCTCAGTTTATTCACTTACTACGTGTGTGTTTTCATTCACTTGTTGTCCACAAACTGCTTACGTAAGACAGACTTATCATGACATATCAGACTAATATTTGGGATGCAACATCATTGTTCTCGAAACGCAGACAAAATCAGGTAAGTGCTATTCGATGAGAAATATAAATAAAGGAAAAGTTAAACATCCCCATTAAATTCATTTGATTACTATCTGTTTAGTTTACTTACACTTTCTATTTTCTTGTGATGACTAGATACGAATGCCGTAAAAAGAGCATAGCATATTTTAATTTATAAGTATCTTCAATTAAAGATTATAATATTGGCTTTCTTAATTGATTGAAGTACAGCGTTGCGAAGGCGTTTACATATTTGTTCAGTTTCTCTATTATTTTATTTAGTGCACATATTGATTTTATGATTCAATTGTTTATTAAAATCTTCGTCAAACCACGGAGAAAGTTTACTCCACGGTGCATGTATATTGTTTATTTTTTAATTATATTATATATAAAGTCACATCAAAATGCCCCCTATTTCAATTATCGTTATAGCTCCGTTAATAAAAACTTCATATCTAATTTTGTTTCGTATGCTCTTTAGTCGTTATTAGTAGCTGATTACAGAAAAATAATTTTGTTAGCATTGCTATATTCCTAAATTCTATCCGCTAAACCGTTTTCTCTTTGCTTTGCTATATTTACACGTGGGCAGGAATTCCGAACAATAGTAATAACTTGTTTATAACACGATTCTATTCAGCATAAGAGAAAGGAGGTATAGATCTAATTAGAGTTCCTTTTCTACATTACACCTAACGTTTAATAACTCCGTTCGTTTAATCACTAAACCGATTAGAATTTCAGCAGCTAATTAAAACACATACTAATATTTCGTTTTCGAATCAGAATGTATAAAAACAATACAATAAAATATATTTCTAATGACATTTTCTGAATATAGATAACAAAACTTGTCTTAAAATTCTTAGTTTTAGACTAAAACTTTATACAAAATAACGCACTATTTTTTACTATATGAGTGTTTAATTGTATGTGTATTTTATGAAAGAAAACAAAGATGCATGATAATTGTAGTAGAAGTTCATTTATAAGCGTGGGCCGGCAAAAATATAATGACCAGTCTATTTTCCGTTACGTGAGCGAGTAATCAGTTATTATAATAACACTAAAAACAGTGCTCTTGCATACAGGCTTTTTTCCTTATAAATACTGCTTTGACATTTATTTACAATATACTATTATGTAATACTATTAAATACGTCCTTATTTTTAGTGTTGATTTATTTCAATTGTGTAAGAATTTAAGTCTTATTTATTTTCCACTTAGACTTAATTTACATCAGATATCAATTAGTATTACAATCGATAGCCAATGTTTACACTATGTTCTTACACACCTATCTTTTAATAATAATAATATATACTTTACAAATACTATTATTCTGTACACATATTACTGTCCTTCCAATATTTGCATATAGACAAATAAGTTTTCGCCTTTCCGTTATACTTCGCTGCAGGACTACTCTTACGTAGTTATAAAATAATACGGACGTTTATATGTTCATTAATATTTAAATTCAATTCTTAAAGAACACAAAAAATATATTTATACATAATTGAACAATCGCGTGCAATACATATAGAGTGTTCAGGGGTAGAGCCTGATTTATTTTTGTTCTTCAGTTTCCCCGACCAATGTTCGTGTACGTGACCCGCTAATTACGAATATTTTCAAACGCCCAAGTTTCGAACAAGTCATTGTCAGGATATGACAGTGTGAGTGGTTACAGGTTCCGAACATTGATCAAAAGTGTTAACGCATTGCAAACATCACTTTTTTTCATTATATATTGCCAGCGAGTAAATGTCCTTGTTATGCCTTAGAATTGCACTGACACGTTATTGTAGTAACTGTCAATGCCTTGGCCATAAATTAAATATACTTTTTGCTGGTCACAACAATAAACTGTCTCGTAAAACCATTAACAATATATTCGCTCCTACCAAATCTCACTACACCAACATTGTTGCCAGTCTTCTACTTTTCTGTCTTCACCTAGCACATGCTTAGGTTCACCGTAATATGTTCGTTGCATTTATAATGTCTTACAACGTGGTTAGTATGAAAGCAAAGCGTTACCCGTGGTAAGTAGGCCACCAAAACTGTATCTAGTAATTATGCAAAAATAGAGTTGACCATTAGTTGCCGGTATTACTGGGTACACAGTGACCAGGAATACTAGTGCTTGGTAGGTCGCATATATAGGTTTCATCAGTACACACTACGGTTACAGATTAGTTCTGGAAAATATACGCTTACAAAAACGAATCTACACACCAATCGTATACAAATATTATGTATGCTTTCATAACATTACGAAACGACGGTGGACATGCCGTAAAAACCATGAAGCAACCAGCAACTTGAGTGGGTATTAAGTTAGATCTTTTGTAATTAAAAGATCTGAATACTTATGATAGGACATGAAAGAAGAAAATAGATGTAAACAACGTAAACATCATGTACAGTGCGGTCGTTCTTTCTCATATACTCTTCAAATAAATAGAAAACTATACATTTATTAAAACTACTATAGAAACAAAAGCTAGTGTGTATGTATTCCTTTATTTCTGTGTATGTTATTGCGTCAGTATGGGTGTGTACTTCATAGGTCGGTGCATTCGAAAGACCTCACAATAAAAAGAGCCTTATGTGTCAGTAAACCGTGCATTCCTTAGAACATAAATCAATAATTTTATATCGGAAATGGCCAATATATTTTTCAGACTGACATCAGTCGTGTTTATCATGTCGACGATGTCTACCACATTTTCAAATCTAATAGATATGAGACAGCGGCTAAAGTAGTCGTCTAAAACAGTACTATATTATATGTTCGAATTAATAACAAACAAAAAATTGCAGATTCAATATTATGAGAATAGCTTTTTATACAAAATTAGCTACGTTTAAATGATAATATAAATTCACATGTATCTGATTTTTGTAAGATGTTAACGATTGATATAATAAAATTCCTTAAATCTAAGGTTCATAACCTTGTAATAAACATCTGAAATATTTGAATTATCAAATCGAACGCTTGAATATAGTAATAGTATTTTCAAGCGTTCGATCTTCAAATTTAAATATATCAGGTTTGACTTACATTTTATCAATAATTATTAGATGCCAATTAAGCAAGAGTACCTCATTTAAATTTCCGTTTGAGACCACTTTTACTTCTATCTAATAAATAAGTCTTTAAGCTTAAGCTTTTAGACATTTTAAAGAATAAACGATTGTTGAATAGATTTTGATAAAAAAATTGAATGAAAATTATTGACATGTGATTTATTAACATTTTATCTCGATTTAATGTTTTTTATATATAGAGACAGGAACAGTCCGATATCATTTAAGGAACGGTTTATTATACCTAATAAGTAAAAGTAAGACATATTTCCAATTTGTATGTATATACATTCTAGCCGCACTGAAGAGCTGTGATACAGTGAAACAGTATGTATGTAGATTACTGTATATATATATATATATATATATATATATATATATATATATATATATATATATATATATATATGATAATTGGTAGACATAAACAAAACATACATATTTTGTAACATGTAGCATGATAAAAATAATTTTATGACACGACAGGAGAGAAAGAAAATGAAAATCAAAACATAGGAAAGGGAAGGTTTTTGTTTGGATGGGGTATGTTCGACGGGTGCAAATTAAATACGTATTTTTATGTAGATGTTTATTTTTATGTTCAGAGTTGATATGCACTGATCTCTCTATGTCAATCTGCGGCCTTTAAAAACTGAATCAGACGCATCACAATCATTTTTCGATAATTATGGTCCTTCATTATAATTCTTGTGATAAAAGAAAAATGGTGAATATACATCGTTATTACTATTTTCTTTAAATAAATAATACATTATAAAATTGTATATACCCTCAGGCATGTTTAACCTTATTTCTGACAGTACAAGATACGTCGTTTACTCATTCAGTCATTTTACTCCAATGCACTCTTTCAAATTTTGCACCTCATATTGCAGTTATTATTGTCTGCCAATAATATCAAAAGTTCATACGTGTATTTTTTTACAGACGGCTCTATACTATTCTCTCTCTGTCTCTCTCTACCATCGGGTGTTTATTATGCTAACCAGAAAGGGGACAAACGAAAAAAAACAGAAAGAACGTATTAATAAAAAAAACAGTCGCTTACAGTAGGGCACTATATGGCCTCCCTTACCGTAACTCGCTTGTTTACCTGTACATGCCTCGGCAAAGAGAAAGAAAACAAATTAAGAAGCAAAAATTAAATATTCATCGTCAGTCGTTGTATTGCTTACCCTCGCGCACTTTGCTCATTTCCCGCTCGTCTAATATTACCTTCGCTCGCTTTCGTCACAATATACATACTAGTAGGATTTAATGATGAATACTATATCATTGTGTGTCTTCTCATTTTGTATACTTTATAATAGTATTTTCAGAGCAGCGTCCAAGGATTTATCCATAATTAATTGGTTTGAAGAAGATGTCAATAGGTATTATTTATTGAGATAATCTTCGGTAAATGTATGAACTAGCATCCAAGAAGCACACCCGGCGTTTTCCGTGAACGAACGAGGACAATGATGCACGCCTATGCCGAGTTACTTGTCCCACATACCTGTTTGTATTCTTTTTCTATTTCTATAATAATTAGTATTTACATAGAATAAACAGGTACAATTTGAAATTTATTTTTGTGAATGTAAAACGCAATACAAATGTCACGATATGATGTACGTTGTTTGATAAAAATAAAATATACTTATCACGGCACCTGAGTTATGTAGTTGTATAATATGAGTGATTATGTTGTCTATCTTCCAAATCGCAGGAGGGATTCGTGAAACTCAAAAAAACATGCATATATATACATATATCTGTACAATCGGCATGATGGAAAATGAATATAACATCAGAAAATACTGAAATTTGTAACTGACTGTTTTGTTGAAAGATCTTGGTTTATATTTTGTTTGTACAGTTAAAAATCATATCCTATTCAATCGGTAAATACTTATGTATCCTATATAAAGATCAAATGTGGCCCCAAGAAAAGGGGCTCTTTATTTCTGAAAAGTTTTACTAAAGTTAAATGAAACAAAAACAACATATATGTATATATATATATATATATATATATATATATATATATTATATATATGTGTGTGTTTAATAGAATAAATGTTCGTAATTTGTTTAAAAACATATTTGTTCATACAATTGTTGATGCCTATTTTAAGCACTTATTTCGTTATATAAAGTATTCAATATGTTTTCAAAAGACTGCATATGTATTAAATATATGCTGTTTTTATGCGTATTCTGTTAATGAAAATCAACTTATAGAGGACATTACAAACTATCATTAATGTAAGGTATATTTTAGTTATCTACTTTCGTAAAGATGCAAGTAGAATGGTTGGCATTAGTTGTTTTTGAAATGACGGCTAAATAAGTTAAATGAAGAATACCATTTTGATGTTAACGGTTCTGTTTTTATTTCTGAGTTTTATTTGATGGGAGGTTATGATTAACTCAGGATGTATTTTGTTTGTTTACCTTACTTATAACGAGCTACTTGGACTCTTCCACTCACCATGAATACTTAAAGGCCTCCGTCTCTATGTAACGCCAGTTACTTAGAGAGTTCGGGCATTTTAATACACGTCGGGGACTCGTTCTCTACAATCAGTCCGGTTGGAACTTGGCCATTTCAGTGGCCTATTATCACTCAGGCTAGTGTATACGTCCTGGGTAGTCCTCGAAAGTCCACTTTCTAAGCTTTGCCTCCCCTCTTTAGAGTAGAGTAAGTTTATTGCTAACTGCATGAGAAAAACATCTTAAAAAGACACACGTAGAGTAATAAGTGGTAGATTCACACAGCTATGTCTTACTTCTAAAAACTGATTGACCGGTGGACCATACAAGAATAAAAATACGTAAACTATCCATTCATTTTTTCTCATTGACTTGTTATTGTTGTTCTGGCACTGTGTTAGTTTTTAACAGGAAAGGAATACATGATATTTTATTCCATCTCAAAATGAGAACAGTCCTGCCACATTAAGAAAAAAAGTTTTAAAAAAACTTTTTCTTTAGTTGACGTCTGACCTAAAATAGTACGGTTAAATGAAAGGCGTAATAAAAAAAGTAATTTTCATTATTTGCTTGAAAGAAATGTGCTATACTCTTTCACCTTTTGCCACTAAGGTTACGTTCAACAGCGTAATATAAAACAAATAATTTTTAAAAGAACGTATTCATATTGAAAATGGAAGATTTTTAAGCAACGTGAAAAGAACTCGCCAAATATCACATACAACAGCATCTGGAACGAGACAAGAAGCCGCTGAATCCTACGAACAGCTTACGTAAGACAGCCAGAACAACAACAGAGAACTGAAGGAAGAGTTCAAAAGATTCTATTTGAGAAAAATGAAAAAGTTATCAAACAAAAAAGAGGGCGAGGAACAACTATGTGAACAAAAAGAAAAATCAATGAAAAAACATTGTATCGTGGTCAAAGTAACGCAAATGTTAAGTATTTTACTGCAGAATACTGTTAGGAGTGAAATTAGTGATTTAATTTATTCCCAAGACGATGGTAAAAATCCCATTTCAGAAGGTATGAGGATCTTTACGGATGCAAAGAAGCCGGAGTTCCATGGTGGTCATGTACCCTGGTGACGTGCTGGTATGCATTTTGGTGGTGATGCTACGCGACTGAGGGTCCTGTGACGTGACGAAGTGGATGTATAAAACTAGTATATATTTGACGTAGAAATGAACTTATTCGGACGACAGAACCAGACGCCAGCTAGTCTCGCGGAATCGTGTAATATATTCAAAAACAATTACTACCAGAAGCGAGGAGATAGTTTCCAGATAGTAGGAGTAAATTAAAAAAGCCATATCGCAAATTTAGTTCTGAAATACAAATAATGCGACATTATTGTTAGGGTGAATGACGCGTTTTTAGAACCAGAATTATGTGACAGTTGTTTTGAAGACGTAACGACCGAGGTAAAACGAATCCATTTGGCGGAGATTTATTTGAGCCTGCCATCGTTAATTATAAGCCGAGCATAGATCACCTCCAGCTGTGTGACAGAATGATGAAGTCACGGTTGTCGCGTTTGTTTTTGCGATAAGAAAAAAAGAGTGAGGCGCCCGTCCCCACCCTCCTTGAGAAAATAAGACATACACGAAGTAAGATGGCAGAGAAAGAGTATGTACGACCATAAACGCATGAGAAAGAGAGATACCTAAAATGCTGTCGCTTCAATAAAAAATGTGTAATTCACGAACAAGCAGAGTTGAACTAACGCCAGGGAAAGACGGCGGTGGTGTGCGCCAAAGCACCAAATCGGACGGAAGTCTAGCCACCGCCTTCACCCGTTACGTTTGTGACTTAGACAATTACTTGTGTAAAGAATTCGCACACACAGAACAAGCGAAATACCCTAGCGAAAAAAAAACGTTGCTAAAGACATTTACGAGGACGGTAGACATTAATCCTACCATTGACCAATGTAAAATCAATGGTATTTTATTAATAATTACTCGTTTATACAAAAAAACAGACCAAGTTACTGAACATTGTTCTTTTCCTTTTGTTCCGTTTTGAATGATAGATTCTCCCCCACAGAGCTAAGGGGTCAAAGATAGTGCTGTGACCAAATATCATGGTACGTTTTATTAGTACCTGATAACCCCGGGTAGAAAAAGAAACATCCACGGGCACAATACATTTTTTCCTGCAGTACCCTGTTTTTGCTCCCCAGAAGGGATATCGATGCAGGACAAGAGATAGTTTTAAAATGTTTAATTTTACTGCAAAGACTCTTATCCGAAAAGATACGCAGGCATCAGAGGTTGGGTTGTGCACGTTAAAAAGTGAACCAAATTTAACATTACAGAAATTAGCACATGCTTGTGAGATATTTATAAAGGTTAAACAAGATTTGAAATTCATTGAACAGTTTGACATTGCGCACAAAAGAAGAGTACATTAGAAAACACATTTTAACTCATTTTTCAAAAATAATTCAAAACAAAAAAAGAACTAGCTTCACTTACCAACAAAATCAAGCTTAATAAAAACAGAATGCATTACTGCTATGCCCCTGTTTCCGCTGTGGATACTTTCATGGGGTAACGAATTGCCCATACCGTTTTAAAACTTGTCTAACCTGTAATAAAGTCAGTCACAAGAGTACACATTGCAGCACGAATAGAGGAATTACAACTAAGGTTAGAAAAACAAAACACGAACAAACGTTAGAGAAAATCTGTAATGTACAGCTAAAAATCTTAAATGTAAATGAAAAATTACGATTGGATACTGATTCAGATATATTGATTATGAACGTGCGGACTATGGAGAATTTTTGGAAAACCGACCTATGCTAAGAATAAAACAAATAGGCAGAACGGTGACTGGTGAAAAATAAATTTGATTGTGAAATTATTACCGACATTACTTTAAACAGAACTACCCTAAATGTGAAAATATTCGCATTAAATAATACCAACAATTTATTTGGCGAATATTTATTGCAACTGTTGAACATACGGGGTAACCGATCAACATTTTTGACCATAAAATAAATAATCTGACGACCAGTACAAAATTGATAACGACGGATATACCTTCCACTATTAGAATCTGATGAAATGGACGTAAAATAAATTGTCGCCATAAATTAAAGAACATGAAGACGCAATCTTTACTCTGAAAATAGCAACTATTAAACTGAAATAAACGAAGTCAAAATATTTAAATAACCAAGTCAATGTCGAGGAGAGTGAACTCATTGTTTTAGAGCTGGAATCGCTAAATTTGCAAGCTAAATATGTCTTAGAACAGTTAACGACAATGATTACTAGTCTTGAGGTTGAATGTCGATGCAAAGAAGACATATTTAAAAGTTTTAAAATGTGCTCAAAAATAAAAAGTCTAGAATTAAAAAGCTGGATAATATAAAATTTGAAATTGATAGAGATACTCAGTTTTTTTATAAAAAAAGCTAAACTCAAATTATGGAAAATTATCGGAAAATATCGACAGCACTCTCCAGAGAGATGTTTTGGTTACTAGATATGACACTTTCGATCAGTCTCAGAACAGCGGCAATCCAAAACTATGAATCCTGATGAGGTATGGTTTGAGTGGGGGTGTTAGGATACTTTACCTACAATGGACTACTTGGAGTCTTCCACCGCCATACATACTGCTCCTCAATGTTTGATCCACCACAGCCGGACAGGAAATACACCATTTTCGTTGCTTTTTTAGATGTTGGGCTGACGCATTATTCCTGAGTAATCGGGCTGTCCAGGAAATATTTTAGAGGCCAGAGTTCTCCTTCTTTAGAAACGCTGGCTTAACTCTACTCACCTTCCAGTTGTGTGGTTAATCCTCCTGCGGTGGGAAGGCAGTAAATACCTAGAATCTAGCAGTCTAGGCTGACGTAAAACAACTCATGTTCTCATTATTCCGCCCTTTTACAAAGTCACCTTTTAAAAACATATTGAATCTATTGTCAAGAAAAAATGTGAGCGGAAACTATTGTAAAAATACAGACTTTTTAAAGCAAATTCATAGCATTTATGAAAGTATTATAGTTTTAGCTCTTGTAATATATACACAATTATATTACCAATACTTTTTTGTGAATTGAACGAAATTTAATCAAATAGTTTAATCATATTTTATAGCAAGGTTTTCTAGGTAACTCTGATAGTAACTCATCGAAGTTACATTCTTAACGCGTGTAACTATTATAAAAATTGATAACAATTGGACAGTTCTTATTCTGAAATAGGTTATTCAAAAAAGTTCGACCATGGCGATTCCCAGTGTTTTTGAGAAAAAAAATGTAAACTTTAAATGTATGGCATACTATTTTCTGTGTAAAATCTTTGGTTTTACAGACCAAAGATTTTACACAGAAAATAGTTTTAAACCTTGGGAAAAAATCCAATTTCCAGTCTCACTTTTTCCCACCATTATTTGTTACAAAACTCTTACAAGCACAATCAGGTTATTGGAGATAAGACACTTCACGACTAATAACCTATTTTTAATAATTGAGTTACGTAATAATATTACACGTTCGTCTCATGGAAAATCTATGCAAGCGTCTTAAGATAAAACTGAAATGGTACTTTAAATGAAAATGTGACTTTATTTAAAACCCTATTTTAATATTTTCTCTGTACGAAATTTACCAAAGATTCAGTTCATACTTACACATAGCTACTTAGAGTAAAGTCGTGATAAACCATGTTTGATATTTATTAAAAACTTAGTGTTTGATAAAACTAATTTAATAACTTCCCATCGAGTTATTTGTTTATACAACATGCTATATTCTGTCCTCATCAGCCACTGACTAGTAGTGTACCCGCACTTTCCGTGGCTATGGCGGTCTTGCTTCTCCCAACGCAACCGTCAGCATTGATCACCGGAGAGAATATACTTTGTGTTCATCTTGTCTATTCCTTTGATAAAGCATTTGTTTTGATAGCGTGTTATGCTGATCACATGTGCCCACTTTCACCAAAGAGCGTGCAGTGCATTTCCGAATATGTTATTAATGTCTTTGACCGGATGCAACTGGGTGCCTGTTGCTTATCAGACTGAATATATTTGATAGATGCATTAAGCGGACGGTCAGCCATACTTAATTTTTGATAGGAAAGAAGTAGTTTAATGTCCTATGAAAGCACGTCATCCGACTTCGATTAGTATGCATGACATGTCAAATTTTTCTACACGTATTTGACTCAAAGAGAGTAATATTTATTCGATGTTGTAAGGGAAAAAGTAAGTGAAGTAATAGAATTTTTTCCAGACGGATTCACATCAGACAAGAACATGTGACTTACTTGAACACGAATATTTAAGTAAGATGTTTTAGTTCCATGATTAGTTTCCTCGCGTTTTTCAGCATGTCAAGTACAAAAATAATTCAAATAAACAGTTTTCATTGCAATTGACATTTTTAATATATAATGGTTGTGATGTTAAACTGTTAAAATGCTATAACAGGAACAGGAGGTAATTAACAATAACTTGTATTAAACTTAATATGCAGAAGTAATGGGTTGACAGCCGCTGCTTCCTCACTTCGCGTCTGTTCTTTCTTCTGCTTATTTTTATAACGACTATATTCATAGAGTCATAAACAGTCTATACAGTGAGGATATGGGTAGATAAACAAAATAATTATCAAGACACCTTGTATAGACTTACGACACAGAAAGACTAAACATAAGAAACTCTCAGATGCTATTGAGTCGAAGCGTTTAACAATAATTGACCTTTGTGGTAAAAGGGATGGAAACAATTTTTCGCAAGTGAAAATGCCACGGAGCATGATTAACATATTCTAAGGTAGTGACACCTATATAAAAATGCAATAAGAATTGACGGGTTGATTTTTTCTTTTAGTTCACTTAGGTCACTAAAATAATTGCAAGAAATAGAAAAAAAACTAAATAAATACATTAGATGTAAAGATACAACGAAAACCTATGAAGAACTCCCTGGTGAAATCGTGAGCTTGTGAATAATGAATATAAGCAAACGTATCCGGCGCCGATAATAATAGACTTTGGCAGATAAATCCGATTATGAATAAACAGAGGAAATAAATTAAAATGCCTGGGAAGAATAAAAAGGTCTTAAAATAAATAGGTATGTCGCTCAGTGTAACCAAATTGAAAGAAGAAAAGTAAATAAGTACGGGAACGGTTATTATTGATCGGAAATAAATGTTGGGAAATACCGAAGGGAATTCAATAGAACGACTACCCTAACAATAAAAGACCGCAACCATTCAATGAATAAATCAAATAATATTATATATATATATATATATATATATATATATATATATATATATATATATATATATATATACGAGGTCTGCCTAAAATGTGTCCGACCTTAAACCAGAAAAAAAAATATTTCAAATACGTGACGGGGTACCGACCCTATTCACCATCAAATTAGACTATTTGTGCTTACACATACTTTGCCCACCGATCCATCCACTGCCGGAAACAACTCTGGAATAGCGTTCATCTCCGCCGTTGTATTACATTATGCACGTGTTTGGAGAAGATGCTATATGTAACAAAACTTAAGGAGTGATCCAATTGATTCAAAAATGGCCGCACATCAGCGAGAGTGACCAGCGTTGTTGCAAGCCCCAAACTGCTCGGAGTGATGTTGTAGAAAGGGTGCGAAAAAAGATATAATGCGGAACGCAATGACGTAGATAAACCCCCATTCAAACAGTATACGTCTAGGGATGTTTCCGGAAGTAGATGGATCGGTAAGGCTAAGTATGTACGAGCATAAAGAGCCTACTTTAGGGAGGATAAGTGTCCCAACCCCGTCACGTATTTAAAATATGTTTTCTGACTAACGGTCAGATACGTTTTAGACAGGCCTCGTATATATATATATATATATAATGATGATGACAATTATGAGAATAACACTCCAACGTTATGGAAAATCTAGGATGAAAAACTAATATTATTTAAATATTCATCAAAGTGTTGTCTTTATTTCAAGACTTCCTCGGGATGAATTGTTTAAGGAAAAATAGTTATATATACATCATTCGATCCGTATGAACAAATAACAGTTAGCTAGTTAATCGAGCAATATATTCTAGAGTGTTATGTGACATTAACATTATTTTATATATAGAGCAATACAAAAGGATCATGTGTAAAAGGTAAATATCTACTTTTATAAGAGATGAATACGTATATAGTGTTTAGTCAGTTATAAACCGTAAACATTTGTCAGATTCTTAAGAATTCATTCATAATCGGTGTTATCAAATACTTCATTAATTTTATCCGTCTCTTTGTGTGTTTACTCCATTTATAGCAGTAATATACGACTGCTATGAGATAGTTAGTAGTCATCCTTGGGAATTTATAAGTTAGAGTAAGATTCTCTAACTTATTAATTCCCAAATATATTTAGTAACATATTTCTTCTTTGTAAATAACCGTTATTTCAAATCTGCAGTAAATGAAAGTAATACTATCAAAGTATGTTTTGTTATTTAAACATGGTAAATACAATACAATAATTTTAATGAATACAATATTGATGTCTATTCAATAAAATAAAATAAATATACATTTTGATCAATGTCAACATATGCGTCACGTGTTGCCGATACTTAATAAAAATTTCAATGTTTGTGAAAGGTAAAGTTTATTTTTGTTTCATGGACACCCAACAAAATACACAAAAAGTAACAATGAATTTATGAAGAACTATTTTCAATGTTTGTTTATTGTTTTAATAAAGTTTTGAAGCGGTCGTTAAGAAAATAATCATTTAACAGTCAATGCTATTCTTATATTCACACATCAAATCAAATACTTTTATAAAATGAGAGAACTTCTCATGGAAATGTATACGTAAACTTAACAAATCCAATTCGACTCATATCAAAGCTATCATTTCTATTATCGGTTTGTGTAAGCAACCTCTCTCAAATATAGTTATTATAAATAGCATACCCACATATCTAGCAGCATTGCATTATAAAGATAATGGAAGAGATCAATCACAAGATTAGGAAAAGTTATTTCATATATTATAATGTATAGTCATAAATCCACATCCGTATAAAAATAATTTCGTAATGCCTGTTTAACTAAATAAAGAGCATATATTAATGTGTTAACGGATAAGGTTTTTGTTTTGAAAAAAGATGTATTATAAATTCAGAGCATTTGTACCAGTTAACATATGTAATAAAATATTTATATGGATATATATGTTTAGCTTACAGCTACTGCGTCTATGTATATGTTTCTAGCTTTAACTTCATTGATGCATTATTGTTAGCCGACTTTGAATCTAATATATATTAAACTTTAGAGAGTCTTTGAAAGCCTACTAAAAACAATTCCCGAGTGTTTAAAGTCTCTGTTTTTCAGGAAAAACTAGCATGAGGATATTTCCTCCTACAAATAGACCATCACCAAATAGTGAAAATGACATATTATTCGAGCCTAAATTAAATCTCATGAACACGGCTAAACACTGGCACCTTCTTCGAGTGATGTTGCTTCTTATTACATATACTAACTACTTCAAATACTAGATGATTTCTTGTTCTAGAATCCGGTAATACTAAAGAAACGCAAGAAATAGTTACTCTAAAATAGTGGACTGGTCAATTGTGCAGAGAAAATTAAAGTGTTTCAATTCATACTTACTCAACGTTTTTGAGGTAGAAGAGTACTTTAATAGAAAACTCGAATATCTATGTATTTATATGAATATAAAGTGGTAGCCTTAGGAGGGGCGCCTTTATTTCGTAGTAGTTATACCGAAGTAACGTAAAAAAATATTAAAATAATAAAAAATACTTCAAAATAAAACAGAATACATTTTGTTTTTTTCATGAGGTAATCAAAATTTTCATTTAATCATTGAAATAATTGGTTAATTAATTGGTGACCTTTTAAATTTGAAAAGAGTGTGGAAGTGTTGGAACTGAACTGAACTAAATATAAAGTGGTAATATAATTAACATGTGCAACAAAAATAGATAGTAAAAGACTACAGAGTAAAACCACTGATACAAAAGCTAGTGTCTTATAAAATTAAGTCAGAAAAAAATTGTATTCTCATCTAAAAAATGAGCCCGTAAGTTTTACTGTATATTAGAACAGTTTTGGTCATTCAATAGAGAAACACTATGTATAATGTAAACAATGAATACCATTAGTTGAATTAAATAAAATAAATCTATCCATACATAAAAGATTCATACTGACACTACGCTATTAGCACATAATCAAATTCATCAGACCTGGCAGGTTTTGAATTCGTTATAGTCGATAATATAGTTCATTACCTTAATAGAACATACGTATTAATCTCCGGTTATTTAAGAATTATCTAACCCATACGTGTAAGCCTTTTTTTAAATAAATTTCTTATCTTTCCATTTTTGTTGGAGATGGGGCATCCTACCAGATGTCAGACATTCACCGACAATTTCAGACACTCCAACCTAGAGATTTTTAAAAGTCTCTAACTGTGCCTTTCAGTGCAATTGATTGTATTTCTCTTGCACTCGGTTCACCGGTTATACTTGCCATATAGCGTTTGATTTTTTTTTATTTGGTCCTGGTATGATGAGGATTTTCCGAAGATTCCAGTTTCTTTTCATGTCGTACTAAGACCTTGTTATTCTTTTCCCTTTTAGCTATGTTTAATCCTGCATCATTAGATACACTGACTTCAACTAGGGTTGCTACTTTCTCACTTCCTCGACAGAAGATAATGTGTTTGTATCGCAGAGGTGTATATGCTCTGTTTAATAGTTGTCAGATTGTATTTTTCTAATACGTTCACTTTTCAATGATTTAAGGAAAGATTTAGTATTCTGTATAACAATGCATTTGCTTGGTCTACAGTCTTTATCTACAATGAAAGATGAATGGGTGTTATCTCACCAATGTATATTGATTCACTCCATCACAGTCTATATGTCGCGCTGCCACAGCTAACAGCAGTTTCAAATGCATCTTTATTCTTTGAGCTATATATCAATATAGATTTCTAACCAAGATAATGGCTTTATATATTATAAAATTAATTAAGAGATGTAATCATTTTTTTTATTCTTCGAGTACGTTGCTAAATAACCTATACCACCTGGTAATTTTAATTAAAGGGCTGAGTGTTTTATGAAAGTATTGATTGTCGTGTGGCGCGATGTTTTATATATATATATATATATATATATATATATATATATATATATATACGCAAACTCATAAGGGCCATGCAGCGGTTATGAATCTAGATCTTAGTATATTCTCAAATATATTACGTAGATTAAATATATGTAATATATTAAATAGGAGAGTTCATATATTTTTGTTAAACATCTTTTTCAAGAATATAATAATGAGTCTAAACACCTATGAAATCATGTTAGTTGCCATATTTCTTACTAACATAAAATCGAAACATATGTTTTTTTTTTACTTTGATCCTTGAACAAATAATTTCGCTAGATACCTAGCATCTTCAGAGTATGAGAAAAAGTCGTAATAGTCCCGTATATTTGTAGAAATCAGTAAGGATGGAACATAAACGTGTTGTTGTTATAACGGCTCATTCACTTTTCAAATATGAGAGAACGCGCATGTCCGCGAGATTTGTATTAACATTGGATTATTCATATGTTTATTTTCTGTTTTAACATCTTTCTTCAGAATGTAATAATTAATGAGACGAAAAGCTTCTAAAAGCATTGATCAAAAGATACAATTAAACAATTATTAAAAAAATATAAAAAGTATGTTCTGAGTTTATTTTATTAATTAATATCGCATATAAACATGCTTTTGCGTACTTTTAGCCTCATGTATTATTAAATTCTTAAGAAAGATGTTTAAAAAGAAATAAAAATATGTAGAACACTGCCAGCGAACTTTACTACACAGTTTCATTTATCACAAAATGTATTAATTAGCTCTAATTATACATTTAGTTTGACAACACTCTAAAATAGAGAATTCATAAAAAAACGATTCTCATTCGTTTGTTGATGCTATTATATGATATTGTAACTAATCTCTACAGAATTAGAATAAACAGAACCTGCGTTCATTTTGCAGTACTCACCATAGCTATACATAATTTTATCCGCCTGGACAAGTTATATATTCAAAAGGATTGTCACTTAACATACCCTACTGTTCAAATAACACATAATTCGTATGAAACAGCATATTACGACATTTTGGGTGTTATTTTGTCAGTATTTTATCGTATGTTCGGTTTAGAATAAGCTCATATCAGGATGGAACTAAGGAAGTCTGCAAACATGAATGGTGAAAGTGATCCTTTAATAGAACTCGATCATGGCACGCTCGGTATCCACATTTTACCACTGCGAACACATGCTGTTAATATGATGTTGGGTGTACCTGTCACAAGGTTCAGATAATATATATATATATATATATATATATATTCATTTTTACTTACATCTTACTTCCTACGCGGATGATATTAACCCATTTATGCATGACATCCAATGAGATAGCCATGTTCTTTAATCATCTCAGAAAGAGAGGCTGCGTGGTTGAACATGTATGTTATGTAGGCTGGTGTGTTCTTAAATCCTTACTGTTTACATAACCCGTTTGTTGTATTTCTTTTCAAAAACATCTCCGGTAACGCTATTATTTTAGACAGCTCACAAATCAACTTGGATCATAATAAATCTCGTTGAAGTTTTTTTTTAAATTATAGATGTGATGTCAGCAAATACTCCATGGGGCGTAACTGCTACCCACCACAAATCATATCAATCTTTATCTCTCTACCTCTTTCTCTCTCTCTCATTCTCTTTCTCTCTCTCTCTTTCTCTCCCTCTGTTGAATAACTCAAAAGCGAAAGCATTTCTCTGTCCATCAGCCACGCCAGATTATCGGCGTCTGCACTCTTATGTAACTACAGGGAACCCTTGCTCTCACTCGATTTCTAATGTGAAAATTCGACTTAATTTTAAGCACATATAGATACTTCATATTATTAGCTTTTTTTATACTCACCGTCGTCTAAATATTTCTAATGTATATTACGTTGCGTTCGATGGAATCTGGAAATGTGTATAAACATCAAATCCGAACTATTGCTATTATTTGCTCACTGATATGTTAGGCAATACATGCACCGGCAATTAATCACCAAATTTATGGAGAATATAGTACATGTGTTGAATTAGACGTTTCCAATATGTATTTAAAAACACAATACCGTAAAAATCACATACACAACTACCAGGAGGTTCATGCAGCCATCTTAGCATATAAGACTCTGTGTACGATTATGCAGGTGCCAACAAAACTACATCTTACTCTGGTTCTTCATTTATATGCAATGTTTAAAAATTATAGGGTATTAAAGCGAGAGTGTCTGAGCATAATGACTGAAAACAACAGTAAAATAAGAAGTGTTTTATAAATATTTAGACGGGTTCGTTTCAAAATATAGTTGAGTGAGAATTATGCAGCATTTTTCATGAATTTCAGATAATCAACAATATGTATGTAGACTTTTACGACTATCTACTTCTTTCCATATATATATATATATATATATATATATATATATATATATATATATATATATATATATATATTCAAGCCCTCCGTTCAGTCTAGAGAGACTATGGACACCCCTGTAAGGGGCTGGCTGCGCGTGTAATTGTGAAGCAAGGGTTGCGCAATCTCTAACAACACTTCTCCTGAGTCGGCACTGCTTGATTCCAATGAGAAAGTAATTTAAGACGACTGGAAACAATGCCGAGATAAGCAGAGAACACATACAGCACCTGGTATTCCCAAACGGTCACCCATTTAGTACTGGCCAGGCTCGACGTCGCTTAACTTCGGTGATCTAACGGGAACTGGTGTGTCAACGTGATTGTGCCGCGTGTGTGTATATATATGTGTGTATATATATATATATATATATATATATATATATATATATATATATATATATATATATATATATATATATATATATATATATATATATATATATATATATATATATATATATATATATATATATATATATATATATATATATATATATATATATATATATATATATATATATATACACCTCTTTATATATATATATATATATATATATATATATATATTACAGTATGAAGTTGCAGGCTGATATATCTGTATTTTTATAAGCAATAGTAGAATTATAGCTTGCCAATTGTCTGGTGCATAGTAAAATCATTTGATAGCATCTTCAAATACACATACATAGAAAGTATTACTCATGTGCAAAAATCAGCTAATGACCTTTCAGAATCTCTCAACCTAACCCCTTATCCCTCATGACCTTCAATGTCTGACCCTTATTATATCTCCAGACCCTTCAAAATAACATTTATATAACAATATATTATATATATACATTTTGATATATACATACACACACACACACAGCCACACACACACATATGTATATATATATATATATATATATATATATATATATATATATATATATATACATACGTGGACGGCGGCACCGGGGGGCAGGGGGGCTCAAGCCCCCTCCCTTTTTGACTTGGGCCCCCCACGTTACGGTCATCAATTATTAAGTTGGCATGCATGTGTTTAATTTTAACTAATTTGATTATCTATTAATTGATTGTTGGTCTTATATTGTGATCATTACAATATAAGACCAACAATCAATTTTATCTAAAATTTGGCGAAAACCAAGCGAAATGGGTGAGTTTTTGGTAAAAGTCCCTATTCTCTAGGTATTTTTACGGACTTTCATTTTATTCTCCAAAAAACTGACACCTCGAAGCAAAGCACGTGAAACTTGAATTAAACTAATTTTGGCATTTTTTTAGTTTTGCTGTGAATAACAATTTATTTGCTTTCCTTTTTTGAAGACAGCGGCAGACAATCAACCGGAATAACAGAATTAGGAGGTTTTATACAAAATAATCTTCTTCTTTCCTTTTTTTCTTTTTCATATATAAAGTAGAGAGGATTTCCCCCCTGTACACATTTGCTTAATAGGTGAATAACCCCATCCATCACAGGCTACTAAACTCACCAATTGATATATCCAACGCCTTTGACAAGGTTTGGCATAACGGGCTTCTCCTGGAAATACGCTGATACGGTATTACTAGGCAACTACTTAATATAATTAGATACTTTCTAAACAAAAGACAAATCCAGGTTGTCCTCGATGGCCTTTCTCTAAGCAACATGATATAAATGCAGGTGTACCCCAGGGATTTATCCTTGGAACTTTGTTGTTCCTGATCTATATTAATGATCTCCTAATAACATAGAGTCGAAGATTGGTTTATTTGCTTACGACACCACGCTTTACTCTCGCCATATTGGTAAAACACACGCGATCATATCCGAGGCAATGACTGAATCTTTGGAAAAGGACTTCCAGCCTGTAGTGGATTGGGTCATAAAAGGTTGGTAACTTTTAATGCCACAAAGACAAAGCTCCGTTCCTTCAACAACTACAAGACGCCTCTCCAACCACCGATTGCCATGGCAAATCACACCTTACCGGAGAGTTCATCATTCAACCTCCTCGGCCTAACGTTCACAGGTAACATGAATTGGAACAAATATATTGAGGACATTGCCAAGGCTGCCTCAAAGAAGGTTGGCTCCCTCTACCGTGCTAGTAAACTCCTCACCCCTGACATTATCCTGTATCTCTACAAAGCCACTATCCGCCCATGCATGGAGTATTGTTGCCACATCTGGGCTGGTGCATCATCTACTAGTCTCTCCCTCCTTGACAAGGTTAAAAAAAGAGTCGCCAACCTAATAGGTCCCTCACTGTCAACCAAGCTCCAGTCCATGTCCCATCGCCGCAATGTAGCATTCTTATGTTTGTTTTACAAATACTTCAATGGATTATGCTCCGATGAATTGGCTACTCTTGTGCCCCCTCGACATAAATTCACTAGACTAACTCGACACTCAACTTAATCTCATTCATTCACTGTGGAGGTCCTCAGATGCCGGAGAGTCTTTTACTCAAATAGCTTATTGTCTCGTGCTGCTGGCCTCTGGAACTCCCTCCATGTCCCCTGTTTCCCCGACAGTACTGACATGCAGAAATTTAAAACTAATGTAAACAGACATCTCGCTGCGCAGATCCCAATTTGGGCTGACCCCCCAACCTTCCCCCGTTTCTTTTTTTTCAGTAGCCCCTTACGTCTACAGTGGCGGCCTTCCTTGTTTGGGGTGAACCATGTTAAAAAAAATCATTACGCTTATTCACTCGAGCATGTTATAGTAATTGTTCACACACACTAAATATTATATTTGGCCAACCAACTCCATATAGGTGGTTGAAAAAACTTTTCTCCCTAACAATTCTATACTGTCACTCCACTGATCGACACCGGGAACTAATAAACAGAGTTTAATTTTCACAAAAGACTCCGTTCTTATTTATTATTTGCTTGGTATTAAATTACTACATAATTTAAAGCAATACGCAAAGACTTAATGACCTCTCCCGTTCACCCCGATGATTTTCCGCGAGTATCAGATTACGTTATTTCTATTTCTACCTATGACTTCTATATTTATATTCATTCCGTAATTAATTTGATGGTAGCTCGGGATTATCATAATCCATGGTTTAGCCTTCTCGTCGACGAAGGCAATTCTGGAAGGAAGCATTATCTCGATGCCCAAGGTTTGCAATGCTTCCACATGCACGCATTTGTTTGTGGCAGACTAGGTTATACTCAGGATTATGTTAGTGTTAATCATGAACGTTTCAAAATGTTCGCGATCGACGCTGTTACGGATGAGAGAACATCCGTAAAAGCGATTTTTAGGGCTGCAAAATTTGTTGCAAAGCAGACTATTATTTGTATTTTCTCCACTCGCACATGGTGCATTCATTAACATATCAGTGATTTTTCTGATTGCATCGATACATTCTTTTTTCGCATTGTTGAAGATCCGCATGATATCCAAAGTTATTCATTCCATCCTCCCTCCAGTCCTTCTGTCCACAGAACAACCGACACAGTATCTTTTGAGTAAAGTCCAATAAACGCAATTTGAAGTGATGCACAGAGAAACAATGGAAGTATGCCTTGTTAATACGCTTCCAACGAACTATTCCAATTTCAATACATGCATTAAAATATTTATACTTTTTACTTTTGTACTTTTATATGCACCTTGTCAGTTAATACTTCTAACTTCATGTATTCCCTATATTTGATGAACCAATTGATTCTTGAATTTTGTCATTTTTACTAGAAGCGACTTGCTGATATGTTTCAAATGATCCATCAAGCAGTGTCAGAAAATCATTTTATGTCTAGATTAAGTCCAAAAAGGTGTGTTTGGCCCAAAATGACCAAATATGGTAATTTGAGGCAAGGCCCTTCAAAATTAGAATTTTCTGTTTGTTCTTTTTTCACCAGAAGCGAATTGCGTATATGCTTTGAAGAAGACTTCAACCACTATCATAAGACCATTTCATGTCTAAATTATGTCAAAAAGTACATGGTATTTTGAGCCCAGACGCCAAAAAATTGAATGTTTAAAAATGTTTCTCTATCTATCGCAAAGAGTATTCCATTCCGTTTCAACCACTACCAGACAGTCATTTTAAACTAAAATATACCCCAAACAGGATGTTTTCTCCAATATGCCCAAATCAGGTAATTTGAGCCAAGACGCCAAAAAATTGAAATATTTTGAATTTTTCTTTTTCTATTACCAAAAGAATTCCATTCCGCTTTAAACGAGCTCTCAACCAGTAGTCAAGATATTGAATTCAATCAAATTTTTGGCATTCTGGGCGCACTTATTTGGAGAGCCCCTCCCACACTTTTATAACTGTCCCGCCGGCCCTGATATATTAATATATATATATATATATATATATATATATATATATATATATACATATATATATATATATATATATATATATATATATATATATATATATATATATGCGTATGTATATGCTAAGATGTCCCTTCTCTTTAACGTGTATAGTCCTATTATAGACACTGGTCGAAGAAGTCTCCCGTCATTGCTTCTTAAAACATTCACGGATGGTACCGCATATTTATATTAAGATTTATTGGCTCAACAGAATGACTAATTACAGAATACAGAGATATTTCTTTTTAGAGAAAGATTACTGTATAAAAGTAAGAAAGACAGAACGATGGCTACGACTGCCACATTATCTAGTTTACATTGGGTGCCATTCCTTGCCGTAGTTTCTGTGTAAAATCATGTTTTTATGCAACTGTTCAGCTCGGGTATTCACCGGAAAAGTGATAGCATTTATATTTTTCTAAAACTCACGTTTTACCCTCTGTCTCTGTTCACGCGTTAATCATTAACTTGACAGACACTACGAAATTGTGTTATATATGTTGTTATATTATTATTATTTTTAATATAATTATCATTATTATTATTATTATCATTATTATTATTATTATTATTATTATTATTATTATTATTATTATTATTATTATTATCATCATTATTATTATTAATAATAATAATAATCGTTACTAACTAGGAGTTCTCACACAGGCAATCAGTGATTTCTCACTGACAACCGGTGGTATTCAATGGGATGTTAGTGACAACAAGTAACTCCAGATTTTCAGTATTCTCCACCTCTTTTTGATTGTCACAGCGAATAGATTTTCAGTCTCACAACAACCGTTTACCATTGATTTCTCGCAGGTAAGGACCATTTGTGTTCCCTTTGATTTAGGTGGCAATAAGTCTCCCCAGGGCCCCAGTTTTATATTATAGATTGGGCCCGATATTTGTAGATATGATTAAATCAACTAGTGTGAATTATGAAGACCATGGGTGCGTGGCACGCATGAGTCAATCATGTTTTTGAAAGACCATAACAACATTTCAAATTCGACACCGACACAGGAAATCTAGCGTCTGAAAAGTTAAAAAAATATTAGTGAAGGAAATGCTTTTGCAGGACTGTCACACGTGTAGATCGGTGACGTCACTTCTTCTTTGTGAGAAACAAAGGTTTTTGAAAGAGAAGGGCTTTAGAAGTGAGAGCGTCAAGACGACGATGTAGTCGCTCGTCATGATCGCTGGATCTCGAAGAGATCTTGCAAAGATCCCCGTCCATCGTCG